>VWZW01002478.1:321803-359768 GCA_013397115.1 Edolisoma coerulescens | reverse complement strand
GGCGGGCGGAAGGAGCTGGAGCCGCTCCCGCCCCCGCCCCCGCCGGCCCGAGAGGGCGTGTGCGGCTCGGGAATGCTCGGGAAGGGGCCGATGGAAAATGTGGACGATTCTCTCAGCTTCACCGCGCGTGTGCCGGGGACCTGCTGTGGCGGGGCCCTGTGGCGAGGGCGGGCGTCGGCCGGCGGCGGGGCCGTGAGGGGACCCAGCCTAGCTGCCCAGGGCGGCTGTTGCTGCCTGCGGACGGTTCCGGCAGCCTTCCCGCGGCCGCTCCTGTCGCCCTTCCTCTCCTGGGTCACAGAATCACAGAATGGGTCAGGTTGGAAGGGACCACGGTGGGGCATCTGGTCCAAACTCCTTGCTCAGGCAGGGTCATCTCAGAGCACATGGCAAAGGATTGTATCCAGACGGTTCTGGAATATCTTTAGAAAGGGCAGTCTGTTCCAGTGCATGGTCACCCACAAAATAAAGAAGTTCTTCCTCATATTCGAGTGGAACTTATGTGCATTGGTTTCTGTCCGTTGCCTCTTGCCCTGTTGCTTGGCATCGCTGCGCAGAGCCTGGATCCATCCCCTTGATACCCTCCCTTGAGATACTTACACCTGTTGATGAGGTCCCCTCTCAGTCATCTCGAGGCTGAACAGGCCCAGCCCCCTCAGCCTTTCCTCCTAAAAGAGATGCTCCAGACCCTTGAACCCACTCAGTAGCTCTCCACTGGGCCTGCTTCAGGAGCTCCATGTCTCTCTTGTACTATGGAGCCCAGAACTGGACACAGCACTCTAGGTGGGTGCTGCTGCTGGCACCTCCACAGCAGGTTGTAAGCAGGGTCCAGGGCAGTGCCCGGGGCCAGAGCCCGCAGCTCAGAGCCCGGACTGTCTGCACACTCCAGGTGGGTGAGCTCATGGATGACAACGCCTGCTCAAAAACCTTATCCTGCAAGCTCACCCCCACTCTGCTCTGCTCCTGCCCTGGGCTGTAGTACAGGTTTGGTGTGAGAACAAACGATGCTTCAACAAATGCAGGTTTTTTTATCTGGCTGCTTTCAACTCTGTCGTTAGTGAATTACACTGTTCTTAATTGATAGGAAAAGTTCAGCAATTGTATAGGGGCTTCCTTTAGCAGCCATCAGTAAAATCCAAGACCACTTCAACAATGCCACAGGGGAGAATTAAGTATTTAAAAACCTGAATCTGAAAAGTCAGCATTGTAGTTAATGTGCTGCTTAGAGTTTGGCGGCAAAAATGCCTTAAATCCAGTATGATTGTGTAAACATTATTGTCAGGGCAATGGGAAGGTACATCCCTCGTGACCCTGAGTCCAAGTCCTTTTTAAAACTTGGTGCCTGTGTTCTTTCTTCTCAAATTAGTGTTCTTGTTCTGTTTTGGGGGTTTTTTTTAACAATTACACAAGGTGATCTTGGGGAAATAACAGTTCTGGATGAAGTCAGTTTATAGTGGCAAATCATTTCTTAAAATTGTCAAGAAGTGAACATTATACTGGAAGTTTGTGTAGGTAAGACTTGCAGAATGCTCATTTACTCTGTTGCAGCACAGTCTGTAATTTTGACCCATGAAGGAACACCCTAGAGTACAGAGGGAAGCAACAAGGATGTGGAAAGTAGGATGTGGAAGTCTGGATGTGGAAAATAGGTTCTAAAAGAAAAGATTGGAAGAAATGGCCTTGGCTGGGTTAGAAGGAGAAGAATGAGGCTAGGATATGACAGGAAGAAAGTAATCAAATACTTTTATTCATTTCAAACATCAAGGGCAAGGACAAAATATTACGGATTTAAATTGCAGCTGGCAAGATTAAAGTTGATCTTTTATGACACCTGGACTAGTTGACATTTAGTAGATCTGCAAGTTTAGTTTTGGATAAGACCCTTAAAACACTATCCAGAAGTAAGACTGCGCTCCTGCTTCTAGCACAACAGTTTAAAAGTAGGTGGAACCCTTAGATTCAGTCTTTCAAATCATATTTCTTTCTCTTTTTTACAGTTTTCCTAATCCTTAGGCAGTCACAGCATGAAGGGATTTTCACTTCTTAGTGAAGTGTCATAACGTATGTACAAAAAGATGAATAGGCAGAAGAAAAGTAGAAGTGAGTCAAACAGAGCACAGGCTCTGGAAGGAGTGCCCACATTAGACAGTCTCCTTACTGACAGGCTAGGCATTGATTTCTGCCTTTGGTTCGTTGGGGTTTTTTGTTTGTTTGTTCTCCTGGCATCTTCTATCCTTATTTCCTTTAGCCACAGTGAAATAACTTCAACCTTGGAATGCATTTTGGTGTGGTGATGATAATACTGCTGTGAGGAATGTGGGTTCTAATCTCTTCTCAGTGATGAGAGAACTCAGATCTCAGCATTTCTTAGGTCATGGGGACTACCGGCCATGGGTACATCCCACCAAGTTACATGCTGAATACGGCACTGAAAATTCCAGTTGCAATCTTAGAGACCTTAAATTTGACATCAGTAACACTCAATAAGATTCGGCCACAGAAGTCCATTAGGGAATCTGGTTCAGTGAAACAACAGCCTTTAAACCATCTGGTTCATAGCAACTTGCCAGTTCTCAAGATTTTATCCTGTGACCCAGGAAATGTGGCTTAATCCTCTATTTTTGGAGTCATAAAATGATATTAAAGCGCCAGTGTTTTAAATGGTCTTGGTCCTCCTGATTAGACAAAGAAGTCTGGAAAGAAAGCAGCCAAAAACTTTGAAAACGGGCATCAGGAAAGGAGAACTCTAATTTATTACTTAACATCTCATTGGGTTTGACCCAAAGCCATTTATTTTATGAGGCTGACAGTTGTTTTTGAATAGTTGGGGTTTTAAATGGTGGTTCTTTTCTAGAAGCACTGTATTGCCTTTGAGATAGTGCTGGCCCCTAGTGACTTAATAACATCTATTTAGTTAAATATGCAACGTAATAGGGGAATAAATAACAGCACTAGGATTTTTTTTATTCACTTTATAATGGTTGCTGTGATTTGTATGACAAAAATCCAATGTGCTGCAAATACTTCCAGTTTTTGATAACGTTGGTGTCTGTGCTTGCAAGTGATTCTACATTGTTCCTCCTTATCTATACCATTAGGAATGTGGTAGAGTGAAAATTATCCTTAAAGAAAGTGCAAGTTCAGCAGGATTCCAGACTGCATTGCAAGCTTAGGCTCAAATGAGCCTTTTTGATGGGGAATAATGCAAGCCTCTGAGGACTTGCTGGAATGCTCTGTGGCAATTAGTTCTGTAATATTATAGTTCAAGTTCCGGCCTTATGTGGCTCTAGAGACTTTGGAAATATATACGGTTCATTTTTCAAAATGCTTTTAGGCCTCTTTTTTATCCCCTCTAATTTTCCATTGTCCAGTAGTTACATTCAGGAATATTATTTGTGATCTGAACTATGATAGTTTGATTCCACCACCCTATGCCATCAGATTATCGTACTGAGGGTCTGCGTCATCCATGTGCATGACTTGCAGAGTTGGTGCCAATGGAGCCATTTCTAGGCCACTCTGCTGGCAGTTTTCTGAATTGACTTAATTGGACAGGGAGTGCCAACCAACAGTAATATTCTCATCAGGACTCTGTTTCCTCATGGTTCTTTGAAATGCATATCAAATGGACATGTGCTCATGACCCTGGAAAGGGCTTGGGGCCCTCCTAGAAATGTAGCTCTAGACTGCAACAGTGCTCAGGAGGAGGACAGGTTTTTTTTGTTTAACCTTGGAATCAGTAGGGCCTTATCAAAGTCTTCCCTGTTACATTCAGCAAAACCTTTGGGATTTTCCCATTACTGCTTTTAGCATAGTTATTGTGCCAACTTAAAAGCAAACTTAAAGGATGACTGCGTTTACCCTTTTGAGACACCGTTTTACCTTTTACTTCGCTTGACAAAACCAGAAGAAGAATATATGTATTTTTAAAAGTTAGGAAAACTTTATGGTAACAATTTCTTTGAAAATGATGGAGATTTAATACACAAGTTCTGAAGTGCTCAGAAAATGCAGTGAAGTTTCTCTTTTTAACCATTAAAATGTAAAAAAACACCATGATTTTCTCATATATCTCTGAGGTTGTCACTGGACTGTAAAACAGGTTCTTTGTCACGTCTTGGCTACGCACAGAAAGTGGCCCCAAGATTCTTAAAAACTAATACTGGACAACAGACAAACTGTAAATAGCCTGCTGCCTTCTGTTTCTCAGTGTAAGCAAACTGTAGCTAAAAAGAATTAAGAAAATATTGGTTAAATAAGTAGAAAATACATGTTACTGGTGTTCTTCTTTCTGTCTCAAAAAATATAAAAAATACATCAGTGCATTATGATCTAGTGTTGGTGATGACCATCTCCAACCAGCAAGCTGGACTATGTGGCCTTCAGATATCCCCACTAACCAATACTTTTATTATCACCTGTGATTGAGAGAATCTGTGAATGATTCATGAGAAAAAGTCAAAGGTGTGGGTGACTGCTGATGAACATGCCTTCCAGAAGGTCCCAGTTATCAGCACTCCTCCAGCTGCCCCTTGGCGTTAGCTGGGGTCAAGAGATTGGGATGCCCAACTTCATCTGGCAGAAGGGATCATTGCATTAATGAAAGTCCTCATAACATGGGTGTAAAGGAGTGACAGACAGAGCTCAGCTGCAGATAAATAAAAAATTCCCCTCTCTGTGTGGGAGATTTAGTAGTTCTGAACTATTAAATATAGGAATATATAAAGACTTTGTCATATATCATTTACTCAGTAGTTATTAAACAACTACATGTTCTGCCCCCTGTGAGAAATTCATTTCTATACTGAAGTCCAGGGCAGGTCCCAGATTCCATCAAGCATTCTTTTACAAGATTTGAACAGTTCTGAATGTACAGTAGCATCTACGTAACAGGGAATTTCAAAGTATGCAACAGGCATTCTGGAAAATAAACTGATCATAAAAGAGTGATAAAGTTATGCAGTATGTTAATGTTGTTGATGCACTTTTTGGGAATGAGGAAATACAAGTTTGCACTAAGGAAATAATTTGAAGTAAAACATTTTATGAAAGGACTGGAAAGTTGTATGATAGACTGTAAATAATTGTAGAATAAAATTATAATTGGTGGACAGTTAAATAGAATTTAATAGCTCAAAGCTAGCACTGTGACAAAGTAAAGCAGCTAAATTAATGTATGCTGTCTTTAAAATAGAAATTACTGCGTTTAACCAACAATGATTTCACCTCCTAGATACTTTGATTTTATTTCCTTTGTTATGCATTGTGTTATTTTTAGCGGGCTCCATTATCTGGGAGCATGAGGTAAGACAGAAGCTTTTCACACTGGCAAGCTCTTCTCCACAGAGATACTGATGTATACTAAAGTATATTTGATACCAGTGTGTGCTAGATGTTTGGCTTAAGGGAGCATGTAGCCATATCACAGTAGGCCGTGTCTGCAACAGTGAGCATCCTCTCTGTGAAACCCTCCTGTCCATCAGTCTGTTTTTTGATTTGAATTTCAGTCATATTTTGTGTAAAATGAATGTCTCTTGCTGCCTTTGCTCCCAATCACATAGAGCAATTTATCTTCTGGTGTACAAATTGCTCATCATTATTGCCTGCTTGAAGCTGGGCTCTGCCATTGTCCTGAATACAGCCCAAGGGCTACAGAAGACTCTGAGTAGACAGTTTATATAGCTGGGTTACTTCTGCTCTGCATCAGAGCACTATTTGGACTGCACTTTTCCCAGTCCATTAGCAAACAGCCCACAAGGCTATCTGTGGGCTGTCTCAAGATATTCCATATGCCAGATCAGAAAAATCACGGAACTATTGTACAGACACTGCTAGATACCCCTCTGTTTGTTGAAGTATTTTTAGGTGCCCTGTAGTAAGAAAAGCTTCTTTAGTTGCGTTTAACCTGTGACATTTTTACTCCAGCACAGCTGCTTATGTGTTTCACTCCTGTCTCAAGATTTGGCTTTGATGTGCTATAGGTAATAGACACAAAGCTAGTATTTTACGAGCCTCACATGCTAGCCTGCTTGCCTGAGAATATGCACAGAGTGCTATTTTCTAATTTTAGTGTAACTTTATAATTTTCCTGATATCTACGAAAAATTGTCAGGAACTGGATTCCATAGTTATTTCAAAGACAAACTGTGTGATTTCCACCTCAGGCATTAGATTCAAGAATAATCTTCGTAGTTAAAACGAAGTCTACTGTATCAAAGAGACATGGTGTGCATTTGCTGAGACAGCCACCTGTTGCATAAATTTGCTTTGGCACTTATTTTGGAAAAAAAGTATTAAATAGATTATGGAAAGGGTGCACAGTTCTACCACCTTATTTGTGATTTTCTGTTTGCCATGGTGCAAAATACCTGTAAACTTTTCTGAAGTCCTGTTCTGCGTGTGCCAGCAGCATTTTGACTCCTGCACTCTTGATTATTCATTAGATGAAATGAAATGTTTTTATTGCC
The DNA here is from genome assembly GCA_013397115.1 of Edolisoma coerulescens. Taxonomy (NCBI): domain Eukaryota; kingdom Metazoa; phylum Chordata; class Aves; order Passeriformes; family Campephagidae; genus Edolisoma; species Edolisoma coerulescens. The sequence continues at coordinate 353,304 of VWZW01002478.1, read as the reverse complement.
TGGCTCTTCATGTCACAGCAGGGTTCTATTTATTTTTTCCCCTAAAACTTTTACTATTTTTTTTTTTTCAGAAGTGGCAGAAACTTGAGTCTTATTCACAGGATTCTTGCTCAAGAAGTCCTGCAACTTTTGTCTTTGGTAAAATGAGTGGTTTGGCTCTGCTCCCAGCATCCATACCACATCCCATTCCATTAATCTGATTTCGAAACTTGGGAAATTTTCATCAATTTTATAACCTTACAGAACTTTCTAAAATCCTTCTACCAGCGATGCTTGCAATTTTTTTTTCCTAGATGCTTTTTGCTATGTAGTTTGCTTAGTGATTAGATTTAAAAGTCATACAGCATAGTGCTGTAGATGTTAGCTGCTAACCAGAGGAGGCACTGGAAGGTTATCTCCAGCACTAGCGCCAAGCTCGCTTGCTCTGACAGATCCTGAGAGAATTAAAGTAATCCCTCTCTCCAAACCCTGCTGTCTATAAAGGTATGTCTATGCAAGATGAATTCTCTGTTAATGTTCTGAGAAGGAGACCTATGAATCAGAACATTTGACATTTTGTATTTGCACCACTCTAAAATAATACAAATCCAGAAAAGGAAGAAGTTTTGTTTTCTTCAAAATATATAAGCCCTACACCTACTTTGTCAGCACAGCTACTCAGCATCCCCGGGTTAAAGGTATTTATATATTTAGACACAAAATAAATATGTTTTATTTATATTTTAATATCCAGATACTTACAAAAGAATACCATAAACAAATAGGTACCAAAGTGTGATTCCCCCATTAGTGTATATATAGGAAGAACGGAACTTAAATTCTGTTTTAGAGCAGAGATATCTTTTAATGTACCACATACAGCCCAAACCAACTCAGGTAATTTCAAAATAAAGGTAAAATTGTGTTGATTGGTACATAGTACCAATGTACTGTAGTACCATACTGTAGTACCATAGTACCACAATTCATCATTCTCATTCAGTCAACCAATAGTAACTACATTTCCTCAATAATGACAAATGTCTGTTCTTTACTTGTAGCTGTGTTACTTACAAGAATGGATCTATTTCCTGTTGTGCCTTCCTGTAAAATAGCAAGTTAAATCTAGACTCTGAGTTCAGTGTAAAATGTGTAAAAAATACTTTCAATATACAAAAGTTACAACTAAGACCTTTTTTTTTCTAAATATAGATTAATTGAATGAATAAATGTAAAATTCAGCTGACATAGATGATGGTACCCATAACCCATTGACTATTGTGAATCCATTTTTATTTCAACAGCCTCATCAAAGAAAGATATACAATCCTTTCTATATTTCATTCCAGACATAGAAGCTGTCCATTTTTTTAAAGCTTTTCATTAACTTATGTAACCAAATGTCCGATCAGCTGCTGGATCAGCACCATTAATCCAAGTCCACTCAAAAGTGTCTCCAGGGAAGAGAGCTCAGGATTATTTTTTTCTAAGCAGTGGTTTTTGCTTTCAGTTACTTCACAAATTTCTGTTTGCAGTTGTTTTGATCTTTCAGATCAGTACCTGCATCTCATAAACACTCATGCTGATTCTGGCATGACAGTGCTTTCTCTTATTGTGACACTTCACAGTATTCTTTCTATTTTCGTTGGCTAGTCATGGCCCTTTCTATTCCCTAATCTAAATTGCAGGGTCTGGAATTAAGCCCCCTAATTAGACAAGGCATTCAAGGTTTGGTCCCAGTCCTGTGTCATGGCAAAATTAGTTTACTTTAGGCTGATCTCCCATCACTTTAAAGATCCCAGTATCTTATTATTTTCAATCAAATCTCAGTTTCTTGCAACAATATTTCTGAAGTCTTGCCGAAAAATGCTCTTCATAGGTAATATGTGATGCATGAATTACGTACATTAAGACGCACTGCTCAGATCAAATACAGAATTTAAAATAAGTAACCATCCCTCTATACTTAAATTAAATCAGCAAAAAGAATAAAAATATTAACAAACAGTGTATTGATTAATGTTATATTATTTTTATTTTAGGGAATTGCTGAGACAGGACACAAATCAAGCAATCTCTATCAAGGTCTCTAAGCTTAATATACTACCTTTTAAAAATTACATGCTTACATAATTATATGGCCACATTTCGCTGCCCTGTGAACAAGATTAGAAATACCTTCTTTCTTTGGTTAGTTATTTTCCAGTATTAAAATCATGACTACTCAGTCTTTCTCACTTGTTTTCATTTAGAAGAAGAAGACGTTTATTTTTCTTTACTCAGGAAATTCTGAAAATTAAAGAACATATCCATCCAATGTTCTGGGCATAATGAGTTGGGAAGAGAATGTGCTACCCCGACACTAAGTAAGAGCCAAATTTTGTGCATAGTAAGCAGTACTTTTTCACCTATATTAACTTAGTGTTTTTCAGAGCCGTTGTGACTTGCAATTAACAAGCAATCAAATAGCAAATTTTAAAGAGGGGAGAATGACAGCTGCCATTCCTACCTTCAAAAGAAAGAATATTTTGCTACTTGCTTTTGTTTTGGTAGCTTTTAAATAGATCCACTAGGTGGTGCTTGAAATACAAGGGCAACTGGAAATCATTGTGACTGAGAAATATTAAATTAGAATTCCTTAGTCAAGACTCCAACAGGAATATTCTTGGCAACAGGAATAAGATTGCTATCCAAATGCTTGGATTCCTCCTTTTCCAGAATTGAGTTTTCTGTTTTGGAAGTAAAACTAGATGTTCACTGTTACGGAGATGTACTGCTCTCCGTTATAAATTTCAGTGGTTCTTCACCTTTGGTACCCTCAGAATAGATTGTTTTCCATTAGTATTTTTGGCATTTGAAGAAAAAGTTTATGCCCAGATGCAAAGTGATTTGGATAAGTAGTTCTTTAAATACATTAAATAAAGACAAATCTTGGCATTGCCTGAGGGCTTTGTCACTCCCAAAAGAAGTTTAACTTCCAGTAAGGAATGCAGGAAGACTGTTGTGATGTTACAGCACATGGCCAGGGGAAGGGGCAGGAAGGCCCGTATGGCCAGTTATGCAGGTATGAATTATGGACACTATTCCAGTTTCCTTGTGGAGACCAAGGCTTGTTTTCTCAAGTTATTCTTTAACCATGTGCTATGCAATCACTCGTCCTAATGTAAACCAGCTTCTTTGGAGCTGTAAAAAAAGCACAGCTGCCCCAGACTTCTTGGTCAGCTATGCACCAGTCAGTTGCCCAATAATTCTCCTGCCTTTCAATCTGACAATAAAAGCTTCTAGCATACTTATTTGTTCCTAACACTGCTTCTCTATTAAAGAGGGTGTTAGTCCTGTCAAACTGCTGTCCAGTGCCCCAGTGGGAACTCTGGAGCCCCTCCAGCTTCCAGGAGAAGCTGTGACACCTGTAGCCTTCAGGCCATTCCAGTTTCCTCTCCTTCTGCCTTGAAGGTGAAATTCTGGTGAGCCAGGCCTCCCTTGGCATGTGGTTTTGAGGGAAGTGCCTTTCAAAAGGCATTTCTCTGTTTTTTGCAGACTCCAGGAGAAAAAACTCTTTTAAGTCATATGGTGAGGAGAGGATAGATGGAGGAGAGGGAAGAAACACGCTGAACTTGTGCCTATCCTTTTTCCTTGCCTATGCACCTCAGGCAGGTGGCTGAGGACACTCACACCGCCTGTTCAAATCTTGCCCAAGCAGTAGGATGGCAAAGGTGAGACCATGAGAGGGATGTGATTGCTGGGGCAGGTCTAGGAGGGCTTCAGGTCTGGGGTGAGGGAGCTGAAGAGCTGAAGTGGGAGAGCCTGGTGGAAAAGTCAAGGTAAGACTAGGGGTGGGGCAGGAATTGGAGGTGCTGCACTAGGAGCTATTGATGATTAGGAAAATGAAATTAACCACAGCTGGAATAGTTTAAGAGACACAGGACAAATTTAGAGTTAGCCAAGCTTCTGTTCTTCATAGAAAAAATGTTTAAAATTGCTATATGAAGGAAAAGCATGTGTGCATTGCCAATGGAAGAGATTCTAGAGAGGCTGTTATTAAGGTCTCTGAAGGGTGCACATGTGAACCTGGAGAATTCAGATCTAATTATTGGAAAGTGCACTGCAGTGAGATTTCATTTGTCATTTAGGTGTGGCAAAAAGTCTGTTTTGCTCGTGGTCAAAGCGCAAAGGCCCTTTTCACTACAAGGGTGGGAAGCAGAGTAAGGTGTACAAACCAGGTGATGTACATGGGAGACTAATCTTTCACCTTTATATGTCTACATCATGTCAGGTATCTTTCATGTTTAAAATGTAGTCTATGAAGAAACAGCCTAAGGATCTTGATCTTAAAGAATATTAAGGATTTGGGTCACCGGAAAGCTGTAGAGAAAATATTAATCATAAACTCAGCATTTTGTGGAAAGATAATTTATAGGACATGAAAAAAATAGGCTTAATTATCTGCAGTGCATCTTGGAATAATGCTGATATCCATAATCTGAAATATGCAAATTAGAAAATGTTGGTGCAGCCCTTAATTAATATGAAGTTGATCGTTCAAAAGCTTCCTCATTCTCTTTTTCTTTGTTACTGTAGATCTGAAATAGATATACAAGTTTTATAAAGACACTACTTTCTTTCTTCAGTTTGTTGTTGCTGTTAAAGTTTAACACTAGATTTAGTTTTGTACCTGAGTGCCTTCCTTTCTCAATATGCCAAACTGCCAAAAATCGAAGTCTTTCTTTTAAACCAGAAGTCACATTTTTGTAGATCAGATTGTAGATTTTGTTCTTTATTTAGCTTATTTATTCATTAAATTTGTGGTGAGTTTTAACAACCTAGTCCTTATTTTACCGATTCTGTTTCATTTTCTTGTGAGAGGCTGATAAAATCTTTGTTCATGGCAATGAGAGTCTGCTGCATAGTCAGGGCCAGAACTGTAGGTGGTCATCTCAGTGGAGAGCCAAGAAAGAAGCCCTTGGTTCTATGAGTCCTCAGAGCAGGGAGGGAGCTGCTCCCTGTGCCAGTCTCAGGATGGACCATCTTCAAATCCAGAGCAGAAGGAGCATACTCTGATGTCTGTGCTTTAACATTGCACTTACTGTTATGAGCTGTAATGTTATTTGAAGAGAGAGCATCCAGGTTCAAGAGCTGAAAACAGATCACTTTGGTAAGACCTCAGCTAGGAACAGGAAAGAGTTAATTCCTATTTCATTGACATAATGTCAATGAATGTAAATTTTCGCTTTTTTTGACAAGTGATTTAGTCATAATTTCTTGTAAAAAGAACTAAAAGCGATTAACTAACTTTTAGGATCTATAATGCTATATGGCTTTTTTAGTATTTAATGCTAAGGTAGGACAAATTATGTTTTCTTCAGTTGGCTTGTAAATTTTCCAATGCAATCTAACTGGAAAAGTGTTTAGGTTAAGTAAGGAATTTTTTTCCCATGCCATGTTCTGAAATTGCTGTCAGTTTTAAACCAGGTCACATTCATTTTTGGTGTGAATCCACATAACTGAGTGGTGTCAATGTTTTAGAAACATTTTTTGGGGTGTTCTTTAAGACAGAAAATGGTAAGTTTACAAAGAAGTCAGTCTGAAGACAGAACTGCAGAAATATGCCTTGATCAAAAGCCAGGCCAAACAGCCTTTGCAAAGGAGAAAAAAAGTGCTTTGCTTTGCTTTTTAAAAGCTAGAGGAGTAGCAGGTAAAGATGTCCTAAAAGCATAGTTTCTGTACTTTTTCACCAGGCTCTCTCACAGAATGAAGATGATTAAAGAGGATGAATGATCAAGGTGTTTGCAATGAATTAAACATTGGATATGTAAGGAAAACAAACAAGCAAACAAATAGCTGGAATGAATGACTGTTTCTCCAGACAGAAGGAAGTTGGTAACAGGCCATACCAGGGATATGCATTAAGACCATACTACTTTTGTTTGGAAGCAAAACTTTTTACCCACTAAGTCTAAAAACAGGTTAATATGAGATGGAATTAACTGTTAGAAATCAAAGATGAGATACCTCACTGCTTTGCTACAGGACAGAGATGACTAATAACAGTTCTGAGATAGACTACAGTATGTGATCTGTTTTGTGCTTGTATTGCCATCAGGTATATATCAAATACCGTTTATTTCTATGCAATTGATCATGCTTTTTTAGGGATGTCACATCCACTTCTCACTTCCAAAACATTTATCTGGCAACTAATATATTCGTATGGCTTCCAGGCTTCCTCTGCTGGATGATTAGCCAACAGCCTCACCCTCAGAGCCTAACCCTTCTCTGCCTCCTCCTTGCTGCTGTGGCAGATGTCATTCAGATGTCATTTCTCTGCCTGTCATTTTGGCTATACCTGAACATCAGGCTTCTCCATGTCTTCATCCCTAGAGCATACTTTTTTTTTTTTTTTTTTTTTTTTTTTTTTTTTTTTTTTTTTTTTTTTTTAGGTAATTCACTCTATATAATGTGTCCAGGATAGAATTCTCTTTGTCTACTCATAAATTGAATTTCTCATTCATGTTATGGTTGTCTCATTTATTGAAACCTTGTTCTGGTTTTGTCAAATTCAGTCTTGCCCTGCTCACACCTACCCACGTGGCTGGTGTAAAGACTGTTTTTTGTGCACGTCTGAAAATGTTAGCTCTCTGTGTATTGCTGTATACTCCAATTTCTCTGTCACATGAAACCTAAGATGCTTATCCTCAAATCAAAGCGCTTTTTAGTGTTGCCATTTAACCTATGGCACCAGCTTTTCTTTAACAGTGAGTTAGAAATAGGTGCAGGCCAGCTTCTGCCTCACTGTTGGGAAAAGCTCTTCAAAAGGAGTCTCCTGCTTTCCACCCCTCTTTGAAGCTCTTGTCTAGGCCATTTCTAGGCTTCTCTAGAACTAGGCTGCAGACATGCAATAATTTTGGCTTCTTATTTTGACCAATATGGTTCCACTGTTTTCTTGTCCTCTGTCTAATTCTTTTTGTGTCTTTGGTATATGTAGGTGTAGGCTGCCCAAGGCCAGGGACCACCTTGTTCTGCATCTGCACAGGACCTGAGAGAACAGAGCAACATCAACCATTGTAGTAGTACCATCAATGCATATTATTCATCTTGCATGGTTTTTTTTGGAATCACAGATGTCTTTTGGGGTTAACCACATCACAGAACTACCTTTTAAGTCCTTCTGTGCTCATGCCTTTTATTGAATTTCACTGATAGGACACCAGATTCCTCTGCCTGGACAGCTGAATGGACATCACAGGGAAGACTTATTTCATTGCCTAGGGATAGGTCTTTCCTCTGGCTACCTTCATGCACTAAAAGAAAGGAGAATATTGACAGAAGATAGAAATGGCTCACATTTACACAAGGTAGAAATGGCTCATGTATGCTTCCTTCAATGGTGCTGCTATAGAGATCACAATTATGATTATTATCAGCAATATAGAAAGCATTCTTTTCTAGTTAAGTTTACTAAAGAAACAGTAAAGAAAATCAAGAATAAAAATACTTAATTCATTTACTAACTCAGATGAGTCAGTTAGTACCCAGCGATTGCCCACCTAGATTAAAGTTTATATCTCAATGAAGGACTCAAATATTGTTTCACTTGGCAGACAAGGGTCTAAGTAAACAGGATTTCCCTGAAGGTAGCAAGAAATAATGATGCAATGTGGTTATTTATTAGCTTTGCTTTTACTGTCAGGGAGATGGGCAAATAATACCCTAAGGCTTAGAATTTAAATGGGTCAAACTATTTGCACTGCTTAGACTCTGCCCAACTTCTTTATACGTTCCTAAAGATAAGCTTCTTGATAGACATAATTTTGAGAAGTCCTTTATCCTCCTTTGATACTTTGTGCAAGTTAAAGCACTTTTGAAAATCAAGCCATTCATCTAGGTTTTGCAATAAAACTACTCAGAATCATTTCTTCGCAGAAGATATTCCTCATTTAAACTCAAAGCTCTCACAGATAATTACCAATCTGCTTGCACAGAGATCTGCCAATTTGGATTGAATTTTTTTCCTGAAATGTCCAATGCTGACTGTCTAGTCACTGCAAGTACAGTATCTAAATATCCATCTGACATTTTAAATTCAAATCCAAATATTTTGACACAGAATGCTCTCATAGGTTTTGGGGTTGACAGTATAAAATGAAAGCAAATTTTGTAATCTTGGAATGCAGTAAATGGATGGTTGTCCTCTGGACAGATTTATTTACATTCATTATAAATAACTTGTTATTTGAAAAACATTCAGAAAAGTCCTTGTTCTCAGTTTAAAGAAATGGCATTTTAAAGCTAATTAGTCTTTCTCTTAAAAAGCAACTTTCCTATGAAAAGAAATATTGAGAGTGAAATATTGGTCCCACTGATGAAATCTGCTTTCCATTTGACTTGGCGAAATTAATTTTGATAGTGAGGCATGCCAGTCTTAGTTTTACAATGCCCAGCAGACAAAGGTATCACATCTCTACTTCTAGTCACTCTGTTTACTTTCATCTGCAATCCTTCCTGCAAATAGTTATCAGCCAGAATTTGCTCACAGGTCCTGGCAGTGTCAGTGCACCTTATCTACCATGACATATGGCTCTTTGCTGCACACCCTGCGTGCAGAAGTAATGCAAACCAAATGAAGGCCTGCCTTGATTGTGCCTTTGTGAACATTTCACTGGTGGCCTTGTCTGACACACTGTATGTTTTAACTGGCTATAGAAAATGGGAGATCTCTTATCCAATATTTATTTTATTTCTTTTCATCACTGCGAAAACTTGTACCAGCATTGTTTCGATGTTAATTGTTTGTCAGCAATCTAAAGCTTTGTTTTCCCAGTGACATTTTTACCAGGGTGTAAATTAGGACATCAGTTGTGACTGTATATTTTTCAAGGTGTTCAGGCATCATCATTGCTTTTATGTAAGCTTTATAAAATGGTAGACTCTTCAAAATCAGTGCCAAAACTCCTATTGTCTACCACTTCATATACAGCAAGTGGGATTAAGGCTAATCAATTGATACAGCAAATCCTATTAAAGTCATTTAGGTTAGACTTTAAATGTTACTTAGGTTCCTAATTCTCCTTTAATCTGAGTTAAGATGAGGTGCATAAATAAATTTACCACTCTGGGTCTAGGAGCTTTTCAAAATCCCACCCACCAACATACAATCTACAGTTTTGTGTACTATTTAATTTATTCTCAAGGAAATAAATGTGATCACATTGCCTGCCCCTCTCTCTGTCTGTCAGTCAATCTCTGACCTGTCTCCCTCTCTCATAACTTTTGAACCCGAGAGCTAATGTTGACTACAGACAGAAAGGCGAGGGCCCAAAGGTATAAAGTCCTTACAAAGTATAATGCTTGGAGAAAGGTGATCTGCAGCACGAGTTCCACTGTCCTCACTTCTCTCCTACCCGCACAGGCTCATGGGTCAGGCCCTGTGTTGGCCACGGCCAGCACAGCACCACTGTCCCTGTCAGGCAGAGGATCTTACCTCAGCCCCAGGAACAACCCACACAGAGAAGGCAGCAGGCCTGCACCATCTGCCGAGGATGGTGAGGGAACTTAAAACATTGGTCCAGTGGAAACTAGGCCATATTGATTTCATCATCTAAAACCCATCACTTGCTGACTTGCAATAGCCAGCAATTAACAGTCACTTCTCAACACAGCTTCTGGAAAAGCACTCTTGAAAACCATGCATTTCCTCTGAAATGACATCAACAGAATTTATTTAAAAGTAGTTGTTCTCTGGACTTCCACTAATTTGCTGTCTTGCAAAGGGCAAAAAATTTTGACATGTCCCAGTGACAGCAGCCATACTGAAGAGCTGACATTGGTGCCTACACTGCAGTAAGTTCTCCAGTTTAGACTGACTCTGTGATATGCCACTAGCTGCAGATGCATTATAATCCAGTCTTAGTTCACACTGGATAGTATTTCTAATCCCTCAGGTTTACCTCATCTTGATCCCAGGTGATCAGCAAAGAAGATGGGTACCATGTCAGGAAGAATGGAAATCTATCCACAGGCTCTGGCTCTAACTTGACTTCTCACACTTGGGCTCTTTTGTAAATAAAATATTGATGCCCAGGCCTGTGAAGCTTTCTGCCGTCAAGGCAGTGGACAATGCTTTTACATGTTAATGAAAGTACATTAGGAAATTCAGAAGAGATGATTGGCCTTCAGCTGGAAACAGAGAAGCTGGTGTTAAATGAAATTAAGTTGTCAATGGCTCATCTTAAAGTTTTCTGTGTATTAAGACAATACAAACTGGGAGGCAGCACAGACCAGCTTTTAACCCAGTATGTGAAAGGAAAATTATGATAGCAGAGTAGGAGGAAGAGATGAGAGTTAAGGAACCTACACAAGTCTTTGCTCCCCTTATATCCAGTGTGATGCATATTCTCACAGCCATGTGACAGGGCTGGGTCTACTGAGTCCTTATTGCTTTCATAACATGCTCAGACTTTGAGAGGATGTCCATAAAGCTGCTGGTGAATAAGCATCACTTCTGCAAGCAGCTTGATGCAGATGATTCATACTCTTGCTACAGCAAGACAGCAGGATCAAAGTCTTCATCACTCAGTCAGTCCTTGAGTGACCCTGCCAGTTCCTGGCCATGAATGTTTTTCATTATCTCATCACACACCAAGGACTGCAGTGTCTTACAGAGCAGATTAAACTAGGTTTAATTTAAGTAGAAGCTTGGGCTGTGCTTATATTACACTTTTTAAAAAAATTATTTTTACACCAAGATGGTTTTGCAAATAGTCTATTGTGGTGTAAAATGAAAGATAAGTTCTCTGTCATGTACCTACCATCAACTGTCTGCTGAGATTGCTGAATTGTATTACAGAGCAAGACTTTCAAAGGCTTTTACTAAGTCTCTGAGTCACCAACCAACCTTGCTACACGGTATGTTATAAGCTTTTGGTCCAGTACAATAGAAAAAGGTTTGACATAGTTTCAAGCAATGCTATCAGCATCAGTGAGTAGACAGACAACAGGAGGAGAGATCATGGAGAAATTCAGACAAAAAATCAGAAAGCATACACTGCAACCAGACCTGCTACACTTTAGGGTTTCAGTGAAAGGCTGACATCTTCAGCACTACTATGCTGAGGTATTCCTACAGAATGGATTCAGAGAAGGATTTACACTCCTTTTTGCTGTACAAAATGGTCACCCTTCAGATACAGTCATGAGCTCTCAATTCAATTTTGCTTAGCTTGAAAGATTTCTTTCTTTAACAATAATATTCCAGTTCCAAAGTACTTTACATGAACCAATTCCTATGCAAAGCTGGGAATCCTACTGATATGACTGTCTGCTCTGGATTTCACTGGAAGTTTGCATTTGTACAGGAGTTTGCTTGTACAGGACTGTTGGGTTGGGAGGATTTTGGATTTCTTACCTATACATAATAAATACCAGAGTGATAGATAATATTTTTTTCATGTGCATGCAATGTCATGTCTCTCTAGTTAATAAATGTTATTGTAATTCCTACCAAATCCCTGTTCACCCTGGAACATGTGATAATCTTGAAGAATAAATACTTGTATTCTATTGGGAGAGTAGGGTTATTTTGTTTTAGCTGATATGCACTTCTTTGACTGGACAGGCAAGAGGAAAGAGGAAGCTGTTTGGCACCATAAATCAACTCTCCCAATAATTGCCTTGATTTCCTGACTCACAAGTCTGCATTTACATGTTTTAAATATGTGAATTCGTAGTTAAAAAATCAAAGACCTGAAAATTAAACATTCCATGATGACTTTCTCTGCACAAGCTTAAGCAAATTAACTGGAACTTAATTTATAGAGATGCTGACCTCCTGCAATCATCAGTGGCTGGAATTAAATGTTCAGCATTTATGCAAGTTAAACTCTTTCTCTTGATCCTAATGAAAACTGTGTATTAATGTTAACTTAAGTACATGTGCATGAAAGACAAGGTCCATCTATATATCCTCATCAATCACAGAAAAAACATACAACTACTACTCTAGGGTTGAAACTCAAAAACCTTTTACAGTTTTTATAGTGTCTTGTAAAAGAAAGAAGCACAAGTGCATGTGTATGTTACAGTCAATCTAAGATAGTTGCCTCCACACCTCTCGTCACAGACCTGTTAAAGTATTATGTGGGCTTTACTTAGATGTAAATATTCTCCTGAAGGACTGCAAATTCTAGCTATCTGTTAAAAGTCTGTTTGTCACAGGAATATGCTGAAAGGAAACACCAAAGAGCTGTTGCCACAATTTCAAGTCTTTTTTAAAAGAGTAATCATCCTGGTCCAAGGACACAAACAAGGCAAAGTTTACAAACAGGCATAATTTATTTAGACAGAGCTTTCAGACCCTTGAGCTCTTTTCCAGATGTAATTAAACAAAACAAAAACTTTACTTACAAGCTTCATCTTGCAACAGGTCTTAATTGCTCTGGTGAAGGGTCAAGTATACAACATGTTGGCTCCTCTGAAGGAAGCCTTGATGATATTACATCTTCATTGTCTGAGAAAGGAGCTCTCATTAGTCTTACAAATATAGTCTCACTCACAGAATTTTTAATAAAAACTTCAAATTTACAGATATTTTTGTAACTCAGTCCTGAGGGAAATCACTGAAACTGCTAGTGTAACTAACTTTGTTCAAATATGAAGCCAAAATACAAATTTTGTAGAAAAACTAGTTAGAAGCTGTGAGTTGCTCAGCTGAGCAGTCTAATGAAAAGTATCTGTATTTTCTTGCCCTTTTTGTTTTCACAGATGACGCACTAAGTTGGAAGAATTCTGAGATGGCAAAAGTAAGCGCTCAAAAATTATGAAGTGGTGTTTAAACTCACTATATGAACCTTCTGTGATATCCCTTTGTTTGTCCTACCACCATGGTTGGATTACACATTTGCATGCAAATCTTTCCCTTGGAAGATCTTTCCAGAAACAAAAGGGGTGTATTTTTTAAACCTATTGTTAGTGTACCCTCCACATTCTGTTCTCTCTGTTTCTTTCTGTATTTCCAGCTTGCTTTTTCTTGATCTAGGGTAAGTCCACACTTTCTCACACCTCCTTGCCCACATGTCCACATCTATATACTCTTGACAGTACACCCACCTGTTTCCCAGTTTTTATCCTTTCCTTCAATACTTTCTCCCTGCAAGCTTGTATTCCCTATTCAGTCCCTCACGTTTCTGCTTTATTATCTTTTTTTGACAAAAAACCCCCACCCCTCCCACTCTTTACCTATCTGCATTTAGCTAGGCAGATATTTTTTTAGATTTGCAAAGCTGAGGGGGACACCTGTAGAGAGTTAAGCAGCGTATAAGAGTCCGAGACGTGGTTAGATATGACCAAAGTGTTGATCAAGAAGAAAGTATTAACTGTAGAAAGCCAGAAAAGGGGAAAGTAATCTGGAACAAAGTTTTGTAAACCTTTTTACTAGGCCTAAGTATGCCTTATCAATTGTATATTAAATGAAATAAGGCTTTTAGCCTAAGTAGGCCAGAGAGATCTCAAAGGAAGCCCAATCAGAGGAAAAGGTTATACTAAAAATACTAATAACAGCAATGAACTCTTTACCTTTCATAATCGAACTCACTGCTGGGCAGCAAAGTTGGACTAAGGGTGATGTCAATTTCACTACCCTTTCTCCTGGCAGAGTGAATATATTTTCGTTACTGCGTATCCATGTTAAGGATGAGGTGCTCCAAGGCAGTTTTGCACCAGCAGTGATCCCCACTTGCCACTTCATTTCCAATTTTGCGATTCAGTATCTAAAGACGGATTATTTTCGCCAAGAGGGGAGGCCACCACCCTTAGCACGTCCCAGGGGTCCGGGATGACCCGCCTGCGGCGGGCGCCACGGGTACAGCGCCGGGGGTCTCCCTGCCCGGTGGGGCCGCCCCTCGCCCTCCAGAGGGAGCAGGTACAGCTCACTTTTGGGGCTGGAAGAGAAAAACAGGAGATGGGCTTAAAGCATAGAATCCTAAAAACCCGTCCAGTCCCTAAAAGTGAAGAAAGAGGCTCGGCCGCAGCCGGGCGGGCCGAGGAGGCGGCTCACCTGCCTCAGGCCCAGGAGGGTGCTCAGGGGTTAAGCCCCGCCGGGGGCGGGGGCAGCCCGGCCGGGCCCCGCCGCGACGCCGCTTCAATGGGAGCGGGCAGGCGGCGGGGCTGAGCTCGGCCGTGCCGCGGGGATGTCGCAGGGTCCGCCGGGCGCGGGGCAGCTCAATGACCTGCCCGACCACTCTCCGCGGGTGCGCAGCGCCGTGTCCGAGCTGCGGCGGCGGGCGGAGGCAGAGCCCGGCCAGCGCTGGCCGCAGCCCCTCTCCGATGCCTTCCTGGTGCGGTTCCTGCGCGCCCGAGACTTCCACCTGGACCTGGCCTGGAGGGTGAGGAGGGGGCGGCGGCGGCAGGTCCCGGTGCCCGGGCAGCCCCCGCGGCGGCCGTGAGCCAGCCCCGGCCGGGACGGGGAGCAGCCGAGCTCGGGCTGTGGCTGCGGGGACGGGGGGTCGGTGCCCTGCGCTGCCTGGGTCGGCCGAGGCCGAGCGGGGAGTTTCGGGGTGTAACTCATTGCTTGTCGCTCGTGTCTTCCGCGTGGCACCGAGTCAGTGTGCGGTGTCGCGGCTGGCTCGGTGCGGTGTCGATGTGGTAACACAAAGGCTGGGATAAGTGTGGTACAGTCAGTCGCCTGTACAGTCAGTGTCGTAAGGTCACAGCTCCGGTTAGGAAACAGTATCCTTTGAAGGACACCCTTGTCGTGACTATCAGGCTCAGGTTACTAGTAGCCGTACTAGTTTCACTACAGACTTTTAAGAACTCTAAAACTATGAGTAAAAACTTCTTGCTTGCAGTTTAGTCCTTTACAGCGCTCCTTACAGGCTTTGGTAAGTCGTGGTACTTTCCTGGCTTGTTGTATGCCTTTTTGCCACAGAGCACGCATATCTTTAATATCCAAAGGCACAGATTGTTATCGGGTTTGTTTTTTTTTTAAGAAAGATTGACAACCACTAAACCTTTGGAGCAGAAAGTATTTCCAAATCCTCCCAGGGCAAAAGCATTGACTCACATGTGCCAACTGAAATCTGTGTTTCCATGGAATTTTATGCCGATTACACAGCATTGCCCAACAGACCTCACCTATTAGTTTCTGACTTCTCTGGACTGTAGATTTTCCAAGAGTAGTCACCATAAGGGAAGATTGTTTGCATACGGATGTATTGCAGGATCAAGGTAGCAAAAAAAAAGAATTTGAGAAATTGAATTAGGCCCTTAATCATAAATAGCTTTAGAAACTGTATTTTTGTTCTTTTCCTTTGACTCATGAGATTTGCATCATAGCTTTAAACCTTTCCTCCTCAGCAGAAGAACCAAGGAGTCAAGTTAGATTCCTTTGGGATTTATGGATCTTACTTTTACTTGAAGTTCGTGAGATTGCTCACATCAAAGCTGTGCACTAACAATTGTAGGACCATGCCTTTTTTTTCTTTCCCAACAAAAGCCGTTTTATTTTCCTGCGTTCCGTGCTTCCAAAATGCAGGGCTTAATGAGGACAATATGGACTCCTGAATATCCACTCCCAATTGCATTGCAATTGGTTGTTACTGGTAATCCTGTGGACAGGACAGTGGCACTCCTGAAGTTGGCCCATACATTTCTGCACTTAGATGTGATCAGTTGTGAGGTGTGTTGTAGGTAGGACTAATCTTTGAGAGTGTGGAATCTAGGCTAGGTTTAGAGATGGAAGTCTATGAAGTAGCAAATTTCCTATGCTCCTCCTGAGAATCAGCCCTCTAGACTGCGGACCTGCTTTGAAAAAGTTAAGTCTTTTTAAAACCTCTTTGGATTTTCTGGGTCTCCACAGACTGCTAAGTTTCTGAATTTCAAACCTTCATTAGAATTAAGAGATTCTGATGTTCAAAACCTACCTGTGTTAAATGTTTCTGTCTAGAATTTCCGTTCTCCAGGTGCTGTTGCCACTTGTACTTAATCTTCTACATACCAGCTGACACCACTTTCTGGAATACTTCTCTTACAGTATGGGAAGAATAACAGAAGCACTTCTCTTTTTTTTCCTTCCCCCCTCCCCCAAGGAATGTGTTTATTGCAATTGGTATATCAAGGCCAAAGACAATTATTGTGCAAAAATCTGCCATGGTCACAAGTTGTATATTCATCTAACCCAAGTGTGACTTCATGCAGAAGTTATTTTAGTACTTCATCCTAGACAGAGCCCTCCTGCCATCAGCCCAGGCAGTGGCTCTTCTCTCCTGTCCTGGTTTGATGTTGCCTCTTGGTTTGGTGTTCAGGCTGATACAGACTCTCTTTGCCCACTGGGCTCTTGTGTACTACTGCATAGTATTTGTAGAGCAGCTAAGGGATAATCAAAGTTCATGGTTCTGTCAATGCTTGTGAACAACAATTGTCCAGCATCTTAGTATGGGCTTAGCCTTAAATATGAATCAAGAGTCTGGCAACTGACCAGACCTTTTTATTGATGCATTTCTGGTTAATAATTGACACAGATTTATCTATCAGTTATCAACATTTGGAAATGCTTCAGAAAAGAATAACCAGGTAGATTGTTTCAAGACATTCCATTTCTAAATCTTTAATGGTGACTCATAACAGCAATCTTTTACATTTTTCCAATGGCAACTCCAGACTTGCTTTTAACTACTGATACATTGATATCTCTCATGCTAGAAGAAAATCCAGCACTGAAGCAGGTAGCTGGAATTGAAGGACTCGAAGAAGAGACAAAACTGTCTTAATTTCTTAAAGACAATGATTATTCAGTTAAGCTCAGGAACAGACTATTCTCACAGAATCACAGAATATACTGAGTTGGAAGGGACCCTCAAGGATCATCAAAGTCCAACTTCTGGCCCTGCACAGACACCCCAAGAGTCACACCATCTGCCTGAGAGCATTGTGCAAATGCTTCTTGAACTCTGTCAGGCTGGTGATGTGACCACTTCCCTGGGGAGCTCATTCACCATCCAACCACTCTGTGGGTGATGAACCTTTTTCTAATACCCAACTTAAACCTCCCCTGACACAACTTCAGGCCATTCCCTCGTGTGCTGTCGCTGGTCACCACAGAGAAGAGATCAGTGTCTGCCCCTTTTTGAATGTACCAGCTATGTGTGTATGTTTGAATTCACTGTTATCATCAAAAACACTGTCACTTAGATTCACTAGTGAATCTTGTTGTTGTTTACAAGCATGTGAAATCTAGAGAACTAGCATCTCCTTTTGGACATAAATGTTTTTTCCTAGTCTGTTTTATTATGCCTTACATCCCATAACTCTTGTATAGGACTGACTCTCAGTGACCTTGGAATACTGTGGTTTTGTACCTGAAATAGATTATACTCTGGGGAACAGAATGAAAATGTTTGACATTGAAGCTCTATGCAAAGGGTATTCATAGCATACTATTGTAAGCATCACTTTTGTGGCACTGAAAACTCTCTAAATAGCTAGGATCCTTTTAGGAGTTCTGGTTGATACCAAGGTGTATGTAGCCAGACTTGGGTTTTGCTCTGCATTCGACTTACGGAGGAATGAGATTTTCCTAGTGTGTCGTGCTGCAAGTAAGTTGCTTAGGATGACTGTGCTGTACAAGAAGGGTTGTTTTCTGTAGTGCCAAACACACTGCTGGGTCTCAGCCATTGTCTCTGAGGATCTTCACATCATTCAAACATAAATGCTAAGTTAAAATCAGTTACTTGGCTGCTTTTCTTCCATTAATACCAAGGAATTCCTTGAAAAGGATGGAAGAGCCCTTATTAGCTCTCCAAGCTGACTCTTGAGGAAACACAGATCAGTCAGCCAGGCTTCCCTTTGTGCTAAGCCAGCACGTGCCAGTCTTTTTCCAGTGACAAAAGAGGTAATGCATGTGGAATTGGGAAAGTTTTGTATCTCGATAAAGTATTTTAAATTCTTTGTCTGTGTATACTGTATGTTTAAATTCTGGTACATCTGTATACACATATATAAAAAGAAGTATAAAATACATATGCACAAAGGTTTATATTCTGAAGTTTGAGCTGTGGTTTTTCCTGCAAAGAATGCCAGTAGAAGGCATTTTTTTCCCCAAGCATTGTGTGCATTGGTACAACTGCTGACACAATAGAGGCCTAGTTCTGCCTATCATCCAAGTTAATATAAATAAATAGTTATTAATCAGGAAAAATGTAATTAATTTATGTATACAGATGCATTAGTTTCTTTAACAAGCACAATGTTTTCCAGTTCTTTTGCTTCTAAGTAAAGTACTAAGTTCACTTTGGTTTGTAGGACATGAATCTTGGTTTAATTGGTAACTTTCTAATCTGTAATGTTCAGAAATCTGGAACTATCCCCAACAGACAATAGGAAAAAAACCCTCTTAATTAATGCTTAACTCCAGACACTGGAGTTTTTCATCTAGCTTTCCCCCCTTTATCAAGTTATCTTGCATCTATTTTCAGATCCTGAGCAGATGCTAAGTAGGTTATTCAGTTTGTAAACACCAGTAATTATACATTGAGATGTTTTTCTTGTCTTGTGTGTGAGCCATTTTTTGTACTGGGTAATGAATGCATCTGTTTTTCCTGATATTAAGTTGTTTCACCTATATCCAAACTGTTTGCTGTATACATTTGTTTTTCCTTGCTGGAAAAAAAAATCATACTTTAAAAAAATTTCCCATGAATTTCTCTGCTTAAACAGTGTGAAACTAGAAAACCTGTAAGTACCCACTGCTAGTATTCCAATTCCTTTACATGTTTAAGGATTACTCTTTTAAGTGGCTGTGTGAGACTTGACTATGTCCAGCTGTAGGAAAGGGATTGCTTACATAAATAAAAATGTACAGAATATCTGCCAAAACTAGCTGTAGATGCTGTGGAAGATCTGTACTTCAGATCTAAATCATTTCAGGTAATTAGATTAGGTTTTCAAAATCTAAGAACTCTTCAGCACTTTAGGATTTTTTTGCCAAGGGAAGTATGTTTTAGGTTTAGCCATGTTATGTGTTTGAAAGATGCCCCACTTGCTCATGTCATGGAAAGCGTCAGAAGTATTCCAACCATATATTTACTCCTTAATGGGTGTGCTAGTAGGTAAACTATGCCTTCTGTAAGGATCTTGAGTGCATCACAAGCTGCAAATACCACTCTCTTTCTTCCAAGGTCCAGGAACTTAAATCCTTGCTGTTTCCAACTTGGAAAATGTAAATATCATGAAAATAAGAAACTAACTGTACTGGCTAGAAAGGATTATTTAGGGTATTGAATGAATGTGTCATTTTTTATTCTCATCTTAGTTTTGGTAGGGAATTCTTCAAAGAGTTGTTTAAAATATATACGTTCATTAAGTCGTAGTACCACAGATTTTAGAAGAAAAGTGAGAAATGGCAAAGCTACAGATGTTTGCTTAGATGTTTTCAGGGTGTTTTTGTATTTTGCTGCTGTTTCAGAGTCTGTTTTGGAAAGACCAAGGAAAAAACATGTTGACATTGCTGTCTGGCACAAAGCAGTTGGGATTGCTCAAACAGTGCCCTTTGTAGACAGTCAAGCACTGACAGAGTAAGATAATCAGAATACTTCAACAGGCCTGTCTTTGCAATTATAGTGAACTTCTGGTCCACAAATTAACTTACTTTCCCTACCTCCTCCCTCTTTCCCTCACCTTGTTTGTTTGTTTGTTAGTTTTAAAATTAGCCTAGGCTAGAACTGATTTAATGCAGTCAAAAGGCTGCTAATAAAATTCTCATGTTTCTTTCTATGGTGATGGTTTAGGATGAGGCTTTTTATCCACTTTTTTTCACTGCCAAATCAAGTGGGATTCTAGCATTGTATATAAACTTCTTTATTTTTTGGATCTAAATATGTATTTATAGGCTCTATTTCCATAAAAATATAGCTAATTTCTGATCAGTATACCATGTATTTTTATGTAAATTCTGCTGATAAACAATAATGTTTTATAAATAGTTTTCTCATGACAGTTCATTTGAGAGACCTTCAAAATCCTTCAAGATCTTAATCTGAGCAGAAAATCATTAAGCTGAAGAAAAAGTATGTTTTATGTAAAATTATACAAGAAGCTTGAAAGTAGAGGGATGGGTAAGAGATAAGACTAATTATCTGACGTGAGCATGCTGTGAGCTACAGGATGGTGATTCTCAGGTCTCCCTCTAAGAGTCTGTAGGTAAGAATCAGCATAGCTGATGCTCTGATTTTCCAAGGGATGAATTCAATTTTACTGAAGTTCCTTCTGATCAATCTTCCAATGAAAAGGCTGAAGAAAATGATACTTGCATAGATACGAGAAATTTGTAATTTTTTTAAGGTTTTATTCTGTTAGTTGGACCTGACAGCTCTTTCAACTTTAGTATTTCTGTTGTGAAATATGGAGTAATTGATAAAGGAAAAACTTAATTTCTGTTAATACAAATTATAGGAAATAAAAGACTTTTGGTTGATGCTTTCAGTGCGGTACACATATTTAATTTGTGAAACTGTGCTGAGGATCAGATTGGGTTTTCCTGGTTTTGAAATGTAGAAATAATTTTAAAAGCTAGGTTGTGCATGCCCCCTTTAAGATTTAAAGCTGCATTTCAGTTTGTTGTGAAACAAGGTACTGAAAAATTCTCATTCTCGTAGCTACTTTGAAGGTCTTGGGTTAGAACTCTTAAGTCATAGCCATTGAAGAAATTAAAACAAAATGTGAATTGCTTGTAATAGCTATTTCTCTACTCTCCAAACTTAGTGCTAGAGAACTTAGCAGACGTGATTTGGCAGAGGCAAATTTGAGTTGATGAGCTGAGAGGAAGCATTTTAGAAGACAGTTGTGGCTGAGCTGCCACCTTATCAGGATGCTCTCAGCAGCTCTGCCAGGCCGGCTGCTTGGGAGGGCGCGTGAGCCTGGATGCAGGAAGCCCAGGGTCTGTGTGCTACGCTCTGGCCACAGCAGGAACACACACAAAGTGGTCCAGAACGCAGCTTCCACTCGAGGGGCTTCCCCCAGGCCGCTGGGAGACACGCCAGCAGAGATAAAGATGAGACAAGCGATCTGCTGCTTGGGTTCCAGAGAGTTTAGTCTTCTGAAGGTGCAGAGGCAGCAAGACGAGGAACCACAAATTACAGACATTTTTATACTGGGACATAGGGAGGCAGGGTGAGGGGTACAATCCAATAGGGAAAGGGAACATGGGAGGGATCAACAGGGAAACAGCCAGTCAGGATGGAACAGGAGAGGGATTACAGACAAGCAATGGGGGACTGAGGGCAGGGCTGCAGGGGGCTGTGGGAACTCGCAATTCCATGGTGAAACAGTCTTGCAGAGCTTCCTACTTATGCAAAATGTCTTAAATAAATTTTAGTTGCAGGGCATAGCTCATTTTCCCCACAACCACTTAACTAATATTGAGAAACAGTAATTAGACTTGGCAGTTAGAACTACTGCATCACTGCCTTAATTTCTCACGATCCATCTCTAAGGTGACCTTTCACAGCGCTGCCTGTAATTCCTCAACACAGATGTTACCTCACAAAGGAACACCTTTAATTGCCTCTTCTTTAGCATTAATCCATCACTGTTCAACACACAGCTCTTCCTGTGCCTTAGAAATACTGGTTATGGTGCTGCTCCCCAGCATTAGGAACTGGGGTGACCATGTCCCTGACCACAGAGAGGATCTCTGTTTTAGCCTAACAGGTTCTCATTATTTCCACTCTGTGGGAGGGAAATTGTCAAATCTGTAATGGACCCACTACTTTGTTATATTATCTCATTTCAGAGGGGTAGAAGGGACTTCAAAAATGGTTTTGGATATGCTGATGAGCATACGTGTTTCAAATAGGAAACTGGAATTACTGATGACTGTGTAAAAAATAGGGAGGAAGGGAGAAGGTGTGTGACTGAAGGAGAATGTTCGTCCATGAAATTTTGCACGTCTAAATTAAAAAAAATCATGAATGAATCTGTAGCAGTAGCAAAATGAACAATCCTAAAAGTATCCTGAGCGGAAAAAATTAGGTTTGGATGCATTTTACATAGAAACTACAGCCTTATTGTACACTCAGTTTTCTTTTCTGACACAAAATGACAACTGCAGTCCATTAACGATTTGACTGGGTTCTAAATTCATTGTGGCAATTTACTCACTTACTTGATCCAGTATAGCAACCTTCTGTTTCTAGGAGTGATTTGGTTAAAATATACAATTAAATTACAGCTAATTTAATGAATTAAACCTGACTGTGACCACATGTGGAAAACATATTTTTAACTGTGTCCTTCCTACAATAGCTGATGCTTACCTGACATACACGTTAATTTTTTTTCTAGTTGTTGAAGAATTATCAGAAGTGGAGAATTGAATGCCCAGAAATAAGTGCAGATTTACAACCATCTTCTGTTCTTGGTCTCTTGCAAGCTGGCTATCATGGAGTCCTAAGATCAAGAGACCCACATGGAAGCAAAGTTCTAATATACAGAATTGGTGAGTGACAGAATTGCTTGTAATTGTCTCACACCTGATTCTGACACTGAAGTTTTGGGGTTTTGTTTGTTTGCTTTGTTTTGTAGTTTGTTTATTTTTTAATTATCACAATATCAGCAGCAAGCCAAAAATATTTTATGAGTATGACTGCAGGGGTTGATAAAATTAGCTTATATCAGAATGTCTTAACTAGAAAGATAAAACATGTTCCTTGCTAGAAACACATTTATATTAATTTAAAGGTGAGTTTACTGAGCTGTAACAGTTACATAATTTTACTTATAAACTAGTGCGGCTAAAGCTGTACAATCCCTTATGAAGAATTTAATTTTCTTTTTAGTGAAATTCTTGTTGTATTGAAAGAATCTTAAAGGTTAAAACTTGTAAGATTATGTGGTTTTTTGGCTCAGAGTGTCCCAACAATCATTTGATGGCATGTAAATTTTCAAAGCCAATGGGCTGAGACTGTGGTATTGATGCAGATGAAGCACAGAGTGGGGAGAACACAAAAAAGGTGTACACCTAGTCATGTATCAACATTCAGTTTAGGCTTGGATGAGCAGTTCACCAGGTGTTCACTGTACTTGTAGCCAAAGAGCCCTAGCTAACAACACTTGGAAAATGTTTGATGTACCTCCGAAAAATCTTTTCAAAAAATATATAGTTAAATGAACACCATATCTCTTTATGCTTGTTTTGGACAGAGACATTATTTTTGCCAGCTTTCAAAGAACTGCCTTATTATCAGCTGGTCTCGTAGACAGTTGTGCCCTCTAAATCTTTCATCTAAGGTTAAGGCTCATCCCAGGCAATTTTTTGCTCAGGCCTCAGAAAAAAAATAAGTGAGATTCACTGAATTGTGACCGAATTACGGTGCTGAAAAGAAGTTATAATGATTGATTCAATTGATGATCTGCAGCTTCTGCTAGCATGACTGTTACTGAATTAAGCTGTTCCTGTCAAAACCTTATACTGGGCCTGTGGCTATAGGTAGAACATGCTACATTATGTGGTACCATCTACTAAAAGAGCATCAAAGATGAGTGAGAGAGCAGGCACACAAAGTAACTTATGCACTGGCAAAACAGTTTATTTCAGGAACTTTGTTATTGCTGGTTAATTCTTGCTCCTGAGAAGCACATTAGAAGCTGTAGGAAGCAAAAGTGCAGGTATATGGGGTGTTCTCATGGTAATGCAGGGTAATTTGTCTTCTCTTCAGGACAATGGGATCCCAGTTTATTTACAGCATATGATGTGTTTCGTGTAAGCCTCATCACATCTGAACTCATTGTAAAGGAGATTGAGACTCAGCGAAATGGAGTCAAGGCCATCTTTGACCTTCAAGGGTGGAGGTTTGCTCATGCTTTTCAAATCAGTCCAGCAGTGGCCAAGAAAATTGCTGCTGTTCTCACAGTAAGTGTGACATAATGCTTTATGCAGCTTCATTGCTATGACTTCCAATTTTTCATCTCTTCCAAGTTATAGTACATTTTCCTTCTGTAGACATTCTCAGGCTATGCAACTTAGACGAACAAAATCCTAAATCCATTACAAGTCATAGGTTGTGCTTGATTTTACTTAAAGTTTATTCTTCTATGGCAGTAAATGCCCTCTAACTTCTGGTATTTTATAAAAACTCCACCAAGAATTTCATGACACAAGAATTTCATGACTGGAAAAGCAGATGAATCCCAGTTTTGGAAGGATCTGTGTTTGCTATCCTGTTTCATCTCTTCTCTTCCATTATTTTGTGCATTAACTCAATATTTAAAGCATTTATTCCTGACTCAGAGAATATTAAAAATAGCATGCACAATGAGTAGTTAAGAGCAAGACACTCCTAACTTGTTACCAGTATGGATGATGCTTATGTGATCTTTCATCTGCTAACAACAGAATGTACAACATTATTTTCTGCTTGCTTTTTTTCCCCCCAACATGAGCATTGTTTTGTGCAAATCACTGCTACCTCACCTCCTATTTTTCACAAAACTTCTCAGGACTTTACTGTCTTTAAGGTTTATTCATTTCTGCCAAATTCAGTTGAACTTTGCCACTGAATTTGATAGAAAAAAAAATTAAAGAAAAAAGGGGACAGAGAATTGACAGGCAAGCTACAGTGTAGTCCTATAATCCTATTTTCCTTCAGAAGTTAGGTTGAAAGTCAGTAATAATAAAACTGTTAGCCTGTGATATGGAAATGAGCCAGGGAGATAATCTCTTGCTCTGAATTGGTAAGGTTCATATCTGAGATTCAATCAAAGCTTAGTCATTGAATTAATATCATCAGAACTTCAGATGTTCTTCTTTTTTGATATCTACTGTAAAACTTTAGTGAAACCATCAGGTATTCCCAACTTTGCACATCTAGAATAAGAACTGTCTTGGTGTTACGCAGTCTTGGGCCAGATCTCATGAAAACAGGACTACTGAGAGTGTTTCAGTTGATTTCTGAGGTAGTAAACAAATTGCTGGTAATTTTTTAAACCTTGAAATAGAGCAGAAAGGAAGCAGAATAGGATTTGCAAGTACATCTAAAGGTTTCAATCCATTAGCTCAAAGCAGGAAATTCTTTGAATGTGATGTTTCCATCTTGACCTATTTCTGATTTTTTCAATGTTTTTCAAACTTCTAAATGTTTATTCTAGCTATTAAAAATTGTGTGTTTCCAGTGTTGTTTTCTAAGAAGAGAAAGAATTTTAACTCTTTTTCTTTCCCCCTGATTTCTTTCATCACTTTTAACTGGGTTTGTAAATTTTATCCAGAGATTATGTTAGTGTTGTTCAATATCATAGAACCACAGAATCACAGAATATGTTGAGTTGGAAGGGACTCATCAGAATCATTGAGACCAGCTCCTGGCCCAATGCAGGACACCCCGAGAGTCACACCATGTGCCTGAGAGCATTGTCCAAATGCTTCTTGAACTCTGTCAGGCTGGAGCTGTGACCACTTCCTTGGGGAGCTTGTTCCAGTGCCCAACCAC
This sequence comes from Edolisoma coerulescens, assembly GCA_013397115.1. Lineage (NCBI taxonomy): Eukaryota > Metazoa > Chordata > Aves > Passeriformes > Campephagidae > Edolisoma > Edolisoma coerulescens. Next base: position 327,859 of record VWZW01002478.1, on the reverse strand, counting down.
CCTCTGGGTGAAGAACTTTTCCCTCATATCCAACCTAAGCCTCCTCTGACACACCTTTAGGCCATTTCCTTGAGTCCTGTCCCTGGTCAGGAGAGTGAAGAGATCAGCACCTGCCCCTCTTCTTCCCCTTCTGAGGATCCTGAAGACCTCCGTGAGGTCTCCCCTCAGTCTCCTCTTCTCCAGGCTGAACAAACCAAGTGACCTCAGCCACTCCTCATAAGATTTGCCCTTCAGATTCTTCTCCAGTCTTGTGGCCCTCCTTTGGATGCTCTCTAGCAGCTTAATGTCTTTTTTATATTGTGGTGCCCAAAAGTGCCCCCAGCACTCGAGGTGAAGCTGCCCCAGTGCAGAGCAGAGTGGGACAATCCCCTCCGTAGCCCTGCTGGAGGTGCTGTGCCTGATGCACCCCAGGACATGCTTAATGCACTCCAGAATATGCTTATAAGTAAAAGTTGAGAAACCTTAGTTTTAACCCTGTGTTTTACACAAGAAATGTATCTTGCAAATTACTATCCTGATCAAGAAACAGAAGTTAATAGAAAGGAAGTATGTACCAAGGAATGGAAAGCATAGTACAAATCATAAGTGACATTATCTTGAAAAATCTGTTATCCCAGGCAGAAAATTGAAAATCATGATAGTAGACTTTAAGTATATGATAACCCATAATAACATTAAGTAAACATACAAGCTAATAATTTTAAGGTCTTTATCATGCATTAAAATCTAAAAGGAGTGGCACTAAAGAAACGTGTTGGGTTTGGGGTTTTTTTCCTTAGAACTACTGAACTAGTGAGGAGATAGGTTTGTGAGAAGTACCATTTTTATAAGCAGAAAACATCTGGTTCAGAGGTAGTATCAGGTGGGATATGAATGGAAGCTGTACTTTCCCCATAGCATAAAGCTTGCTTTGATCACTGCCATATTTTCTTTTAAATTTCAAAGATCTGGAACGTTTAAATGAATACAAGTAGAATCCAAGTTATTTTATATTATAAAGGCTGTATAGCAGATATTTTAATTTCATTAAAATAGTAATCTTGTTGTAAAGCTGAACTTCTGGCTTGGTCAAATTCCTAGTAATTTCAAGACTTATCTCTAAATAAAAAATATAAGTTCTTAAAGTTAATATCTTCAATAGTTTATATATATTTATTTATTATCCTTCAGGATCTTGCCAATAATAGCACATAGCTAGATAGTTTTTTTGTAAATTAGTAGCAGAATCTTTGTTGTGAAAAATTGTACTTTAGAAAAAGGCTGAGCACAAGGTTTGTGTTCAACACTTATGTGCAATTAGGTGATAGTTTTCTTTTTTGTTTTTCTGTTTGTTTGTTTGTTTTTAATATTCAATCTCACCTCATACTGAGATGAAAAAAAGGTGAGATTTTTCCTTCTAATGGGACAAATGAGATATGATTTTTCTAAATGTTGTTCTTAATTTACACTGCTACAGCACTACAAATTGAAGAATTGGCAAGGTCAGAAGGAATACTTTAACCTATGGACTAGACAGTTTTCACAGGCTTGTCCTTAGTAATAGAGGTGTTTCAATAATATTTTCTTTTTCTTATTCTGTTTTTCTTGTCTGACAGGATTCCTTTCCACTGAAAGTTCGAGGTATCCACTTGATTAATGAGCCTTTATTCTTCCACCCAGTCTTTGCTCTAATTAAGCCTTTTCTCACTGAAAAAATAAAGCAACGGGTGAGTGCACACAAATATTTCTTTCTCCCACAAAACCCTTATATGACAATCTGTAGCACTTCCCTTAGGCTCTGTTACTCCTGAGTACTGAAGAGCATAAATCATTTTTGTTTGCTAGTGCCATACAGACCTCCAGAATCGAACTGTAAAGCATTTGCAGTTATTAATAACATGAGAGTCGCAAGTGGTGCTGTTATCACTACTCTAAAGATAAAAAACACTGTGGCACAAAGAGGTTAAATAATTTGCTTGAGGTCATGTAACAATTCTGCTGCAGAACGAGAAAGAAATAGATCCTGGATTTCCCAGTACTCTGCCTATAAATGACAGAGAACAATGATCACTGAACAGTGTTTTATGCTGCAAGTTGTGCAGAATTAGTAGAAGACAACTGTTTGGCTCTGACAGACCTCTAGAGGCATTTATGCATCAAAAACTGGTCAGACTTGATGTTGAAGTTTTTTTCCAAACAGCTTCTTAGTTGTTTTAAATAGTTTTGCAGTTATAAATCTGCAAATAAATTTGTATTTGGATGCCAAAGCACGGCATGGGCTATGGTTTATTTCAGCACAGGAAAAATATTAGAGTTTTCAGCTGGCACAAAAGTGAAGTGTTAACAGCAGGACTAAGGTACAAAATAAGCAGCCCTGCCTATTGTTATTCTCATTCTGAAGCCTCTTTTTCTCCGCACATTCATCTTGGGCATTTGCAATAGCCACTGCATGCCAGGACGGTAGATCCTATAAAAGTATCAGACTGGAAGTAATAAACAAGGCTTCAAAATAGCTCCAATAAAGCGAGAGGTGAAGAACTAAACCTACAGTATTGCAAGGGTTAAAATGGAGGGGTAGTCCAGGATCTAATTTCAGTTGGAGCTGAAACATGAGGACTGATATATAGATTCTGTTGAGTATCTTCCTTGACACCTGTCTGAACCTACATACATACGACATAATCTTGTTTTCAAACACATATGGCAGGACCAGATAGTAATGGCTAGAAGCCAGACACGGCTCTTTTCTTGGAAATGACTGAAGGGCAAGTACAAGATAATTGTAACGAAACAAATCACCAGTCTTTCCATGGTTTAGATCAGTTTAGCAGTTTGGATGTAGTGTGTACTCTCATCAGTGGTGCTAAACCAGTCTGGAACAAGTGTGTAGTTAGTTTTGGCTCCAGTGCTCACAGCTACATAAAATGCAGTTCTCAGGTTGTAGTCCATCCTGCACCAGCCTTCAGATACTGAGCAGGTCAGAGTTTGAGCACCTAGGGGAACCTCACTAGGTAGTTCCTTCTTTTAAGGAACTTGTTATGAACAAATACACTTAGTTAAACCAAGCTGGTGGGTCCAGCTCTTGCACTGAGATGCTTTGCTGCCTGTTTTCACTCAGTAGTCTAGCATTCATACCCAAGTAAATGCTTTTAATATTTTGGTTTAGGTGTATATGCATGGAAATAACTACTTGCAGAGTCTGACCGAACACTTCCCCGTCAGCATTCTCCCACAGGAATATGGGGGGGAGGAAGTCTCCATTGAAGAGCTGGCCAAGGAATGGACTGACTTCATAATGGCATCTGCAGATTATCTTCAGAGCATTTCTCTGGTTGCCTGGGAATAACCTTAATACAGTATTTTATCAATTCTTGAACACTGGAATTGGAAATAAGTTTAAGATGAAAATTTCCATGGTGAATGAAGCCGGCATGTCTTTGCAGGGCACTGAATGTTATATTGGCTGCACTTTTATACTGACTGGAGTCTATCAGTTTGTATGTCTGAAAAGATTGATGAATTTTACATATTTGTAGCACTGTTTGTAATTGAGTAATTTGTATGCCAGAGAGCTGAAGAGTGCTTTGGATATCAGGTTGATACTGCTAAGTCTTTGGAGACAACTCATCTGTGATAACGCAGTCCAGAACCTTACACTTAGCTCTTTTATCTTGGCTTGTCAAGACAATAGGATACAAAACAAAGAACAGACTGTGAATAGGGTAGAGTAGTTTGCAGCAGAAATAAGACTACAGGGCTAATTTATAAGGAGTGAAGAGGTTGCTTTTTGGATTGATTCTCAGGGAAAAGTGCTGTTTTGTTAGTTTGTGTCAAATTGAAAATTACTCATCAATAGTGGGACGTTTGTGTTACTCTTTGTGCCACTTGTGCAGCTTCTGTTTTTGTGCTAATTAACAGAGTAATCTTCAAGTTTTATAGAGAAAACACCATGTACACATTCTTCAAAGGACAGTGTGAATCTGGGGGAGGAACTGGTAAGAGAGTCAAAACAACCTTGAAAATTCTTATTTTCTTTCTTCAAAGTGATACTGTCTATGGACAACTATAAGAAACTCAGATTATTATCAACTTTAATCCCTAGTGTAGAGTACTACAGAGGTCAAAAGCTTTCAGCTGTTTGCATTATCTGTTTGTTTCAGAGGGTAGAGTAGGTTATCCTTTGTGGATCTGAACTTTAGAAATATTTGTTGACTGTTTTAAGGGTGCTTGGAGGTCACTTTGGACCTCAGCGTAGGAGATGCTTGGTATCTTCATTTTATTTTCAGAATAGTAATTGACAGCTTGCCAGGCTATTTGCTGTTGGGCGCTGGAAGAAATTATTTTTAATTTCCATTGAGGCTGCTTTTTCATTTCTATAGGGGTAATAAAAATAAAATCTCCATATTTACTGAAAACAGGTTTTTGTTTTGGTTTGAAGGGGCATTATTGACATATGAACACTGCATATTTAAAAGCTACCACTTTTCTGTCATGGCAGTGTCATCCTGCAATCCCCTGGATTCAGTAATCTCAACCATTATTTTACTTTTCTCAGCTTTTTCCTAAAATCTTTGTTAGTACACCAACTGCTAGAGTTCATTTACCTGGTTTTTGACTCTGTTTTGTTTTTGCATAAGCACTATGTATTTAAGCATTCCATATGAATTTCATATAAATAAATCCATAACAAATGCTTTTATCGCAGTTAGCTAGAAATTATAACTTCAGTTGTTTTGTAATCTTCAGGACATTGGGATGGTATATAGGCTTAGGGGAGAGAAATTAAACTATCCTAGTATATTAGAAATGTCTTACCTTAGATCACAATTAATTTGGCATTATTGGCATTATTCCAAGAGCCATTGGAAACTATTCTTTATTAGCAAGAGGAAAGACCCATTAGAGTTCTTGTTGGTTGTAGTTTCTTCTGCTGTGGTAAGATCAATGCCAGAAATTCTTTCAAAACTGACAAAAACTTCTTAATTTTTTTTCTTCCAATTCCCAAATTTCCTCAAGTGCATTTTTCATTTTTCTCTGTCAGAATATTTTTGATATGGGGCCTAAATTTAAAGAAACCCTTTTCAGATAAATGATTATATGAAAATGTATTTCATATATATTTCTTTTTCTCAGATTGAACTATTTTGTGATACAAAAGCTCCTTAAATAGAGGAGTTCAATGAACTGCAAATTCTTCTTTATAAGAAAATAGACTAAGTAGTCAGGTATCTGGCAATTGTTCAAGTGTGTAACTCGAGTTCCAAGTCATTTACCAGCTGGAAACCGAAGCTATTGTCTTAATATTACAGTCCTTCAATTTTAATCTGTGAATGTAAATTGCACAAAGGAATGAACCATGTTTCACTGAACAAGAAAATTTAAACTTTTCCTATGAAACCAATCTCTGATTGCTGCTGGTTTATGTATTAGAAACCTCATTTGATTGCATATGTATATGTATATGTACATGCATATGTAGCTGGGGTTTTTTTAAATCTTTATTTGGACTTGCCCAGCTCTATGAATATAAAGTCCTAAATGTCTTCAAAAATACCCCGAGTCTGTCATTAAGTGGTAGCATATTTGCATAACACAACAGTTAGAGCACTGAGTGCAGTTATTTTTTCCTGAACTGTTATTTTTTAATGTTTACATATTATATAGGAGGTGGGACCTCTTAATTGCAATTGCTGCTAATAATAAGGACACAAGATAATTTGCATAATGAATGGTGGAGATTTCGGTGTGATGCGTGGTGGTATTGCAGCTTTGAGCAGCAGTCAGCAAAACAAAGATCCCTAAGTGCATTATTCTCTATAAACATCGGGAGTGCCTCTAAAAAAATTAATGTTCCTGTTAAACGGTGCAAATATAATTTACTACTGACTGTAAGCACGATGTAATGCACAATGTTTTTTTAATTTTTCTCTTTTTTTAATGTATTAATACTGTTTTAATTAATAAATGGCTTCTGGCCGAACCAGCCTCGTCTGTCCCCGTTGGGCGACACCAGTGTCCCTTTCCCAGAGAAGGAAGAGGCCGCGGGCGGTAGCGGGGGATGTGCTCCGGCCGGGCCC
>VWZW01002478.1:280603-321762 GCA_013397115.1 Edolisoma coerulescens | reverse complement strand
GTGCCGTGCCGTGCTGCCGGCAGCCGAGCCGCGCTCCGAGCCGAGCCGAGCCGGGAGCCGTTAGCTGTGCCCGGCGGTGGCCATGGGGCGCCCGGCAGGGCTCCATCCCGTCGCGGCCGCCGCGCTCCTCCTCGTGCTGCTGCGCTGCGGCTCCGCCGCCTCCCTGTCTCGGCGCGACCTCCCGGCGGAGCGCAATGACAGACCCATCATCGGTAAGGGGCCGCGGGGCCTCGCTCCCCGCCTTGGCCGGGCTGGGGAGGGAGATGTCTCCCGGAGCCTAGAGCTGTTATAAGCAGCGTTACGGTATACGAGCTTTCTCTAAGAACCAAGCTTATTTGAGAGAAGTTACAGGGCTGAGCAGTCGTAGCAGGGAAGCCAGGTCTTAGTCAGGTAATGTGTGTTTGTGTGGTACCTTGTGACGGGGCACCGTTGTCTCGGTGCCTGCAGTTTCTCTGGGCAGTAAATGTATCGCTGCAAGCTGGTATATGGGAAATGGGAGTTTAATTAATTAATTAGAGTATAGGTCTTAGGAGGAGCAGTTGAAGAGCCTGGGGTGGTTTGGGCTGGAGAAGAGAAGGCTCAGGGGTGACCTTATCGTTCTTTACAATTGCTTGGGATGACGCTGTAGCCAGGTGGGGGTCGCTCATTTCTTGACAACTAGCAATAGGACAAGAGGACGGAGTCTTAAGCTACCTAGGGGAGGTTTAGGTTAGACATTAGGAAGAATTTCCTCACAGAAAGGGTGGTTAGATACTGTAATGGACTGCCCAGGGAAGTGGTGGAGTCACTGTCCTTGGAGGTGTTTAAGGAAAGACTGGACATAGCACTTGTTTCATGGTCTAGTTGACAAGGTGGTGTTCAGTCATAGGTTGGATTTGATGATCTCAGAGGTCTTTTCCAATCTAACTGATTCAGTGATTTTTTGAGTTTTCTTTCAGTGTGTAGCATTTGCCATTTGTATAGTGCTAATTTCCTTCCTTGGGCCCTTCAGGGATATTGTCACAGGAATGTCACTTTGATGAGTACCAGAGGTTTGGAAGATCTTATATTGCAGCTTCATATGTGAAGTTTGTGGAATCTGCTGGTGCTCGAGCTGTGCCAATAAGGTACATTTTTTATATCCTTAGGAGTGGATAATAATTGCATTATGTAAGGTATGTACTATTTTAGAGGCCCAAAAAGCAGTCGTGCTGCTTTTCTGAGTCTTTAGCGCTCCTCAAAAACCATTTGAAGATGCCACAATTTTCAGAGAGTTTCAGAAATCGGAATAAAAGCAGAGTGGAACATGTACTTTTCAATACTTCTTCTTATGTTAATAGTCTTTCTTTGAAAAGTACTGTTTTTATTTACCAGTAAAATTGCCTTCTGTAGTTTGCATGCATGGTTTTTGAAGTTAGCTATATTCAGTGTACTGTCGTGCCCCACAAACACACACAGATATATAGATACGTGGATATCTGTATCTTTTTTCACATTCTGTAGCCCTAGAATTCAGGGAATCAAGGAAGGCTATCAGTACTCCTTTCAGATACCAAAGTCCAGTTCTGTTCAAACTATGGGTCACTAACTCCTTGTATTTTGGTCGTTTGGTAAAATGTAGCAGAGTAGGTAACAGCTGATGGTACTTCATACCAAAGCGTAGCTATAAAATATTAAGTGCATTGAAACCAGATGATAAAATTATAAATTTCAGTACTTAAAAACAATACTAATACAGCTGCAGAAAAATAAAATAGGATGTATCTACACAGTCCAATAAGATCACCACTTAAGTGCCTGAATTAGAAGCCAGCATTCCTCACATAGCTCCTGGGGCTTTCAGAATGTTTGTTGACCAGAAGCTTCACCAATTAATGGATGCTTCTAATCTGGCAATTAAGTTACTTGCAGCAAAGCTGAACACTTTCGCTTATACCCAGCATATCAGTTCTGCAGAAGTGTAGCCATCTGTGCTAGTTTTGGCTGGGGTAGAGTTAATTTTCTTCACAGTAGCTGGTGTGGGGGTGTGTTTTGGATTTGTGCTTGAAGACAAGGTTGATGATATAGAGATGTTTTTGTTATTGCTGAGCAGGGCTTACAACAGAGCCCAGGCCTTTTCTGCTTTTCGTACTGCCACGCTGGCAAGGAGGCTGGGGGTGCATGGGTGTGACCCACTGTTTGCAGCTCTGCCCTTCTTGGAGTCAGTTGGGAACCGGAGTTGCCGGTCTGCAGGAAATAATAACCATGCCATTCATGTAAATGGTAAATTTTTCAAGTGTCTGCAGAAGGGTCTCAGAGTACCTCATCAGGACCTGTACTTGACAGGGCCCTGTTTTCAGTCTTGTGGATTGAGCTATTTCAAGTGAAATGTTTCTTTTGATTTGTGTCTATTTTACTCTATTTAAAGTATGCCTTCTGCATATTTTCTGTGTCAGACATTTCTGTTCAGTAGAGATGATATTTTTGTGGTTAAATACATGTATTTTGTATGTATTCTGTAATTATTTTTTGGTGTTTCAGATTAAATCTTACAGATGAAGAATATGATAGAATATTCCACTCTATTAACGGGTAAGTTTTGAGCACTGATTTTCTGTTGAAAGACATGAGAGTTCTTCTTTTGAGCTCTGCTGTGTTCCCAATACATTGTCTTCCTGCTCTCTCGAGAGGTCGTGCTGGGCACTGCAGGCAGGAAAATATGTTCTAAGACAGAGAATGCATTATTTCATCCAGTATTGGTGTGCTGCCTTTCCTTCTTTGAGGAACACGTCAGATAATCTGCAACAGTGCCAAGGCTCATCTTGGCATTTCCTTTTGCTTGTCTGCAGGCAGGGAGAAGTGGCATTATAGTTATGAGCAATTTTGCAAGTGAAATACTCTACTTCCTCTTTGTTAGTTTTTCTGTCTTCCTTATTTGAGCTGTCACCTTCTTTTTGATGTTTAATAGCACTTGCTTGGTATTTCACCCCTGTTTTTACTCTTTCTTCCCTCTTTCAGTCCTTTCCGATTTCTGATTTCCAGTATCTTCTACTCTCTTCTCCATGTGTGCTCTCTCTCTTGCTACTTGGATGGTCTGTCTTGCCTGTTGTGATTCTGTGGCTTAGGTCGTTGTTAGACAAACTTCCTGGCTTTTCAGGGGATCTGTGGCAACTGGCCACCCCTGTGTTCTTCCTGCATTTCAAATGTGGGATAAGGTGATCTTGCCTAACAGATTTTATTGTGGACTAAACAAAGTCCTTTTATGCTTTTTTAGCCTTGTGCTAAAAGTGCACTTTAGAAGAGTAAAATCAGCTGATGCTACACTTAACAGCCGTGAAGGTATGTGAGGCCAGAGCATGTGATTGGGCTGCTTGTAGGCATGAGATGAGCATCTTAAACCGTGAATACATTTGTTAAGCCTATGCATATACTAGAATGTTAATCAGCATGTGTAGACCTTGCAGATTTAGACCTTTGGCTGTCTGGGGAGTGCGCTGTCCTCCTATGTACCTCAAGATGCCCTGGACACTAAGACGTGGGTCTTTGCAGTCTTGTGCTGTAAGCGAGTATAAGACAGTGATGCTTTCTCTGCTGTGTGCTGTTGGAGAAAAAAATGAATAATTTCATCCCTTTCTCGTGACTACCAGCTTCAGTTTGGTTGCCAGAAGGGCTTCCACCAATAGGGTCTTTCATTGTTTCTACCTCACCACCTACGTCAATTCAGAGGAGTGTTTGGCAAGTAGATCCATTTCCTTTGTCCTTCTGTCCATGCAGTCAGAAGTCAGTTGAGTTTGTGTTATGTAGGTGAGTAAGGATGGTCTAATTTTCCTCTTGTGGCCCTCCACTGTCACCTGTTGGCTTCCACAATAAAACTGTGTTTAAATAACAAAGTGTTTAAATAACAAAAAAGATCTTTGGATGGAATGACTTTTATTCTGTGGAAATCCAGAGTAAGAAGGAGATACGTTGATCTTTCGTATTGTTCTTTGAAGTTGGAAATAACTTACTATTAAATGTTACCTTCTTAAAATCATGAAATTTACTACAGTAGAGACATAATTTTATGAATGTACTCCTGATGTAGCCATTGAAACATCCAGTGGAAATCATCTAACCAGCTCTAACCAGTTAGAGATACTGGAATACACGTAGTTGCATGTCAGTCTGCTTATGACAATGTCAGTCCATTATCATTGCTACTTAATGAGTTATTTCCTTTTTACATTAGCAAAAATGAAGATCATTTTTCCTAATTAGTATAGTCCAGGTTTTGGTTTGAACAGGTGGAGTGAATTTTCTACCACTTCCAGGTAGAGATCACCTTATTTGTCTAGTTAGATCTCTGAAGAAATCTATAATCTGGCCTGTTTTGAAAATACCTTCATCTGTATTAGTTTTCAGTGTTGACACTGGGAAGTAAAGTTTTTTGTACTTTTGTGAATACTACTTTTCCACCAAATACTTGATGGCTTTTACACGATCCTGTGCATTTTTCACTTTAAAAAAACCTGGTCACAAGGGTTTAAATGCACATTTGCTCTGCAAATGCTTGGGATCATTTGAGATGTTAGTTGTTTCTAACTGCTTGTTAGTATCTCACTGATACAGATTGCCATTTCCAGAGCACAGAAATGTAGAGGAAGTCCTACACCCTTTTTGGTGAAAAACCAACAGCTAATGGATGTGACTTGAGTAAATCTAATTGAGGTTCTGCAGCAGTGGGTTAGGGAATGCTCACACATCCAGTTCTGTTGGTTCTGCAGGCACTGTTCCAGTTACAGCCAGAAGAGGTTTCCTTTATTTCATGTTACTGTTTCTGATGGTACTTGATTATTTTCTGTGTCATCATGTGTCCATGTAAATTCTCTGCTAGACTGTACTGAATCTTTTTCTTCTGTAGTGTTTGTTTGGGTTTGGGGAGCCACACAGGGAGTTGCTATTCCTGATTGTTTTTTTGTGGTGGAAAAAGCTTGTGCACTATTTCTTTGAAATTGTCCCCGAGATTGCTTTGTCTTCCTTAGCTCTGTGGGATCCTGTGTGACCAAAGGTTACGGTCAAATGTACTTTTCTTCCTTTTTTGATAGGAACTTTTTGATTTGTGTTGTCTCCAATAAGGAGGTCACTGTGCCAAGGCCACAAAGCTACTTTTCTGAAACTGAACAGGATGAATTAAGATTTGGGTTGGAATTTTAAAGTGGTAGTATGAGCCAGCTGAGAGTCAGGATACGAACTGAGAGAGTCATGGCTTGCAACCCTTTTGTACAGCAGCTGAAATCTGTGTTTTATGTATTTTCTGTTTACTTTCTTCTTCCATATGTTGCGTTAGGCTTGATGTATACTTTGTGATAGACTTACCATTCTTCAGTAGAAGAACACTAAGATTAATTTAAAGACTGAAACACCTAAACTCACCTGTCTGCATGTGCACTAGCTGTCCAAACTCACATAATTAATGGAATGCTAGTCAGCACAGCCAGTGGAGCCGACAGGGGTGTCCAACCTACCCACCCCTCAGGTGTCTGCTCTTGAAAACCTCTTTGAATCTCCAGTGACTTTCCTGACTAGATCCCTGCTGTCCATAATGCGATGCATGTCTGTAGATTTCTAAAACCTAGACCTGAATTGTACCCTTAAAACTGCTATCAGACATTTCTCCATGTACGTTGTCCGAGTTTTGGGTTGATCACTGTTGCTAATCATATTCTTGGATGTTGCCTTTCAGGGTACTTTTTCCAGGAGGTGGTGTGGATCTTAAGACTTCAGAGTATTCAAGGGTTGCTAAGATATTTTACCACAAGGCCTTGGAGGTAAGGAGCAGTTGGTTCTTGTTATTATCACTGTTCAGAGATCAAAACGACCAGGTTCATATTTTTTGTAGTTTTGCACTGTCATTCAGTGTGTTAACTGTAGGCCTGAAAATAGGTAGCTCATTTCTTGCTTCTGCATAAAGCTTCTGCATTAATAGCTTAAGATTCAGGCTTGTGACACCCACTCCTGTAATATATTATGGTCTTAAACTCCTGTTATGGTCTTAAACTCCAAAGTTCTTCAGGTGAGGACAGTATTGTTTATTCACTGTGCCTGAGGCTTTATCGGTCTGTGTGAACTTGGCAGTGAGGAATTGCTTTTCCACCTTTGCTGCTGACTTTTCAACAGCAGGCAAGGAAAGTGCAGGCAGTGGCATTCACAGGACCAGTCAGCTGCTGCAATTCAGTAATAGAGCTCCCTTTACTCTTCAGTCCCTGTGGCACCAATGTTTTTATTCTTTTGTCTGTCTTTATTTGTGGTGAGTCTTGCAAGACTGTCTCACTTTTATGTGAGACAAGTTCATTTGTCTCTTTGGAACTGCTCACTGTGTGAACTGCAGGCTGTGTCTTGGTGTTCAGCACTGGGGCAAGGGTTTCTTGTGGTTTGTTGTACGATTATGAAATTATGTTGACGTTTCACAATGATGAACTGAATTGCCTATGTCACTTTGTGATCAGAGAGACAGGTTTATTAGCAAGTACAACCAGTGAGTGAAAGGCAGAAAATAATATTCAGTTCATCCTAGGTAACCCTTTCTATCAAGGCAGGGTTTTTTTCTTTGCTGTTTGTGATAATTTTGTGTTTTGATTTTTGTCGTTCACATCTTAATTAGTGCTATAAAATATTGCTAGCTTTACTGATGTAAGGTAAGCTACAATAGTCAAGAGTATCTTTACAAGTACAGAATGACTGAATTTTATCTTTTTCTAAAACATATGAGGGGTCCTTTTCATTTGCAAATGTTCACAATAAGAAATTACTTTGATCTGGCTCTGCTTTAATATGAATAGAGGATGTGAAATGCTAACCCGATTCAAGTCAGTAGAATTTTACTAGTTAGGCAAAAATCTAAATTAAATACTGTTTTCCAGCTCTTTAATTAGCTTTTAAAATGTGATGTCTTGAGTGTTGTTTAATACATGCTTAGCCTCCAGGCTAAGTTTATTTTAAAAAAGGAGGGGGGAGCACAATATCTTTGTTTCAGTTGTAATTGGTTTTAAACTGTAGTTTATTTTTTGCCTTCAGTAATTTCAGTCCTCACTTGCAACTCCACTGTCTGTCTTTCATGCAAGTCCCGTGCCTTGTTGTACATGACAGGTGGTCATGAAGACTCTGCAGCTTTCTTTCTGTACATCTTCCTTGCTTTGCTCTGAGAAGAAGCAGTTCTGTGGGCTTTTATTGTCATACTGTCAGTGATGCAGTAGGGGAACATTTTTATTCTGAGCCTGTCATTTCAGCTTTCTCAGAAATGGCTTTGAGCAGCAGCTCTTCGGGGGTGGTGTGTGTGTGTTGTGGTATGCATAACTTAAAAATGTTTAGAAACAAGTTAGGAAAAAACCAGTCAGGTTTCACAAAAACAGTTCTGAAACATCCCAGTCTCCAACATGGGCTTATGATCAGGTATAAACCATTTAAAAATGCAGATTTCCACTGCCTGTATACACCATGCTTAGTTAGGTCACAAGAAGCTAGTTGTGTTCTTGGTTTTTTGCTTTCTTTTTATCCTTCTTGCTTTTTTTTATATTGTTTTCACACTGACCTGCCAGATTTTATTCTTTTGAAAATGATTGCCACTTTTTAATGTTGCTTAAATGTACGTTTTGTCTTTTTGGAACAAACCTGCTAGTTAAACAATCATTTAAGTGTGTCACGTAAGACCTTAGCTGTGCTAGAAGTAGGATTCATATTTTCTTAATACAGTTGTGTGGGCACAGACATTGCAAAGGTCCCTTGCTATGTGATCATAGCATGCTTCATAGTAAAGTATGAACTATAATAGGTAGGCTTTCCCTCAAAATGGTGAGACTCTTCTGTGTCCCTTCTAATGACTGCTTTTTTTAAATTGAAATATTTCCATTTTGTGGTTTCTGTTTAGGCTGCTCTCAACATTACTTGTAGAACAGAACAGTAAAATCAGTGCCCACATTAGGGCTCAGTTTGCTGCTTCAACACACATACGTATATTGTTTGGCCTTCATATTTTAGGAGAAACTCTTAAGAGAGTCTGTGCTTACTTCGTTGCAATTGTTACAATTCCTGTGGCCGCAATTCATGCTACTGTAGTAGTTCTCACCTACAGAAAAGAAAGTGAAAAGAGTAGGAAGTTCTTGTCAGTCTCTTTTCTGTAAATTTTCATAATTGATTCCTTATGTTGTTGCTTTTATTTTGTAGGCTAATGATAAAGGAGATTATTTTCCAATATGGGGAACATGTCTTGGGCACGAAGAGCTTACGTATCTCACAAGTGGTGAAGTTTTACTTGTTCATACCAAGACAAATGGCTTTTCACTCCCTCTGAATTTTACCTCAGGTGAAAAATTCATTACATCTCGTGTCTGAGTCTTGCTAGGAGGTGTTGTGTTTTGGTAATGATAAATATTATGGGATGAATGTTTGTGAGGTTTCTGATGAGTATCTTCTGCTAAATTCTTTGTTATTAAGTTGCCTTGACTGTTTTTGTAAAATCAATGCAACTGTCACTTCTAAAGCAGAGAAGTGAGCACAAGCCATTTGAAACCAAGAGCAGTCATCAAAAACCACAGCTGTGGCTCTTTGACTGATTTGAAAAGTTGGACCTACAAAATAATATCTGCTAGGGTCCTTTTTGTTACCAAGTTGAACAAAATTCACAGGTTCCAAACCTATTAAACATGGAGAGCAGGTGATTTTAAATTTTTCAAATCACATCTTTCCTAATGATGAATAGTAGTATTACTGTCCCATTTGAACAGTATTGAAATCAGAGAGATCCCTTAAGATAGAGCTGTGGCACTCAGCCACAGCCAGGAATGTGGCCTCTGTTGATATTTTACCCTTCGTGCGTAATCCATCTGCAGACCATGTAGCATTCACAAATTCTATCACTTGTGCTCATTGTGAGTGGAAGGGCCACTGAAATGAGTGTCAAAGAATGATGCTTATTTTAGTGAGAACTTAGGTAGCAAAGCTGGATCCTCTCTGGAAAAGACCAGTAGACAGTGGTACAGCATATCAGAAATCTGTTGTAGTTAATTCACTGATATTTCTTGCAGGATATTCTAAAATAATAAAGATTTACTGCAAAAAAGTTTAGTTTAATGCAGCATTTTATTAATTGTCTTCTGTCAGTATAAGTCCATCTGAGACCAGTTTGGGTAATGGAAAATACAATTTTTTTTCTTTGTAATAGCTGCGAAAGACAGTAAAATGTTCAGGAATTTCCCTGATGATGTATTACACGCGCTTGCTACTGAGCCATTGACGTCAAACTTTCATATGTGGAGCCTCTCCATGGAGGTATTTGATCTTTTTATTTTCTGCATACAAACTTGTTGTTGTTGTTGTTAAAACTAGAAATAAATAAGCAAATAACATCTTCTCCCTCTTCCTCCTCTCCTTATCACAGAATTTCACAAATAATGAAGAGCTTCGTACTTTCTATAGAGTTCTGACCACTAACACTGATGATGAAGTGGAATTTATATCTACCATGGAAGGTAAGGAAATTGATTTCCTTTGGAAACTGTGACTGTTAAAAAGTAGTTCTTTAGAGGTGTTATGGCATTGATGTGAATTCGTGTTGCAAGTTGTTAGAATAGCAGAGTGAGCATCAGCCCTGTCAGTGCTCTGGCTGTGAGGAGCATTTCTGTTTGCAGGGATATTTTCTCTTTTGAGTACTGTGAGCCTCATTACTCCTCCCACCCGCTGTTCCCCTTTCAGATATGCTGTTACACTTTAGCACTGGCATGTGTGAGCGCTGTGGAGTGAAGTGCACAGCACTTGTGCTGCAGTAGTTGAATCCCTGCGCAGAGCAGTGTGCCTCTGTCAAACCTTGCTTTCCAACTGTCTGCTTAGGCTTGCGTTTCCCTGGTGCTCTCTCTGTGTTTGCTGTATGGGAAGAACAATCCAGGCTGCTGAGGGAACAGCAATTTCCCTCATTACCTTAGCACCAATGCTGGTAATTGCCCTCCTCCAAAAGCCTTTTGCATGGCTTGTTTTGTCTGTTTGGCACTGGGCTTGCTCAGCTCAGGAAACAAGTTAGTTCTTCAGGGAGTGTTTTGTCTTGATCAGTGCACCACTAGCAGCCCTGCTGGAAGGCCCAGCTGTCACCAATGGGATTCTTCTGTGTGGCATCCTGGCTGTCCTCCAAAAGAGAAGAGCACTTTGATCAGCAAACCTGATTAAGCTAATGACAGGCATCACCCGTGCCTGCAAGCGGTTTATCACGGAGTAGTCGTCAGCCGCTATTCCCTGGAAGAGAGCTAAGGACTAACTCCCCCAAAATGTATCAGGCCTGGCCGGAGCAGGTGGGAGCTGCTCCTGGATTGACTGGGACTTCAAGGAGGTACTAAGACTTGGATCTCTCCCATGGAACTGGCATCCTCTATGGCTGTGAAGGCTGAGTGATGCTGGCAGCAGATAGGAAGCTTTGAGACTGATACACTTGAAACATTATTTTTTAGTGTGTATATACATTAATTATGAAATGAATAATCAAAAAAATTATGTACAAATATTTTCTTGCATGTAGTGAGACCCTTCTTTTACAATATTCATTTATTTTCCTTCAGTTCTGCTGTGACTTTAGCAGTGTTTCCGCTTGCTGTTTACACTTTTGTGAGACTGTTGATAAGTGAGGTATATTAGTAGCTTATCCTTTGAGTTTATTTTGCAGTAAGATTAATTACATAATTCTTAAGGCATACACCTTTACACGCTTTGTGTTTTGTTGTAGCATACAAATATCCAATTTATGGCATGCAATGGCATCCAGAGAAAAATCCTTTTGAGTGGAAGGATTCTCCAGGCATTCCACATTCGCCATATGCTGTAAGAGCAGCATATTATATGGCTGATTTCTTCATTAATGAAGGTAAAAAGTTTATTATTATCTATAAATGTTGGGGGTTAGAGTGAAGCATTACTGAAAATCTTTGAAGATGACAGACTTCTTTTCAGCTGTCAAAGTTCAGTACCTCGTAGTGCTTTCTGAGAAGATTACTCTGCAAGCTTTATAGGCTTATAAAACACCAAAGGATACTTGAAATAGAATGGCTTAGTGAAAGTAACATCAAAAGGCCAAGCATTCCACAAACTGTTTTCACTAGGCTGGCTCTAAAACACTGTTCTGTGACTTTCTACCATTTCAAAATATCCCTGTAACATTTTGGCCTCTCTTGCACAAAGACAATAAAACAAAAAAGTACTCCATTCATAATTCCGGGGGCTTCTTCAGTTCCAAACTGGCTTACAGTCATTCAGTGTGTTCTCAGTTTTGCTTGCAGAATGCATACACCAGGACTATAAATACGGCTTGGGCAGTATGGATGTGTCAGAGGGGTGCAGTATGGTGCCCTACAGTTGTATACTATAGACAGCACAGGAAGTTTTTGAATTTTACAGAGCTGCTAATTTTTTTTTGTTTCTACCCTAGGAATCTGGAAGTAACTAATGCACGACATTTGGATAGTTTATGACGCTACTGGTCTATTTGCTATAAATAAGCAGCATATAAATAGAGGAGTATTTGAAGGAATCAAGACTTTATTCCTTTATTTATCCCTACTAAACCATTCTGCTGGACTATTTTATGAAATTGTCTTACCTCCTTGATGGGGACTATGAAGAACATAATAATTAAGCTGATTGAGTTTGGTCTCTAGACTTGATTTCTAATCAAAAGAGTCAACTTAATGAAGAAAGTAGACAATGATGTAAAGAAGTGCAATTTGTGCTGGTCAGTGAGAGTGTAGAAGTTGCATTTCATACAAGTTCAAGGTGCTTTTTTGCATAAGGTAGTCCTACTCCTCTTTGTGAAAATGTAGCAAAACCCTTTTGATAGGGAACTTATGGCCAGACAGAACTGGGCCTCTGAGCAGCCTGGTCTACTGGAATGTGTCCCTGTGATTCTGTGAGATGGTGGACTATGACAAAAATTAAGGGGAAAATAGGAGAAAATACAGTATGAGTCTAGTTTTAATTTTGTAGTCTTATACTAGAATGCAGTGTGTTTTCTGGCTTTGTTTGCTACTTTCTCTAGTATCTGCCTGCAGCCTGTATTCCCCACAGAAGTAAGCTTGCTCAGGCCATTATCCAAATTAAATGGGACAAAACAAGTGCCAACTCTGCTTGTAAATATGTTGAGACACACTGCATGTGAGTTCTGTTCCATATGTGTACGCATACAAGGAGCTTGTGCAGAGTGCCACACAGCTGGGTCGCTAGCTTTTGGATCTACTCACCTACAATTCCAGTGGAGCAAACTTTCTTCAGCCACCTGTGTCTACCCCATCTCATCTACCAAATCCTGTTATTCTTCGTTGCCTCCCCAGTCTTGTGGGGAGTTACTGAAGAATAAGCTGCTCCTACTGAGTACTTCATATCATAACTTTGTAATGAGTAATTGACATTTTCAGCTAATGTAAGGCAGTATATCTTCCCTAACTTTGAGAATAAACCACGGGATGAAAAATGTAAACTCTTTTCAGCCGGTAAAAATATACTCAGGCGTGATCACTTAATAACTAAACCATTCTACTGAAATACCATTTTTGTATCCATCCATCATTAATTTTAACTTGTGTAGAGTTGCCAACATGATAAACCAGAGAAGGATTCAATTTTATTGTCCTCACCAGCACAGTCCATGCAGCTTTCAGTAGGCTCATATTCTGATGCATTTCTTTCAGAGTTAAAAGTACTGGTATTTCTGGTAGATACTGCCAGTGTCTCATGGATAACTATTTTTATACAGTCTCAGCTTTAAATTCTCCCTCTCCAGTAATAAAATATGCCCATCTTTCTGAAGATGTATCTTCACAGTTCTTCACATACAAGCTGCTGTAATTCCATTTGTTGTTGTGCTACACAAAATAACTTACTTTACCAAGATAAATATTGTCGAGCGGGATAACATTAAAATGATCTCTACTTTTACAATATTTTACAGCCCGGAAGAGCCTGCACCATTTCTCCAGTGAAGATGAGGAAGCAAAAGAATTGATCTATAATTACAATCCAGTTTATACAGGAACATTTTCTGCATTTCAGCAAACCTATTTTTTTGATTGAGTATCTTGTCAAATGTGCAGTGTTGTTATTTATAAATGGAATTATTTGCCAGCATTGTGTAATTAAGCTGATATAGTGACAGCCAGCCAGAAGAGTTTTCCTTTACAATGATTTATTTTGTGTATCTTCTTCACTATTGAAACATTAATACATAAATTTACGTTCAATAACATAATAATCATCTTGGATCACACTTTAAGGCAAGCTACAGGAAAATGTATTTTTCTTCCAGGAAAGAGGACTTGATTATGCTTATAAACTTTGAAGTAATCACCTTTGGTACAAGGAAAAGCTTTCATATGAGACTTATCTTTGTAAAATGTTGTGGACTATGATAGCACTATACACTTAAATACATTGTGTAGTAAAATCCTGTCCTTTTCAAATGATTTAGCAAATGAGACTCTTGGGTTTGTCATAGATATGTGTATGCAACCAAGTTCTTGACAGGGACCCCTTTGTCATTTCAAAAATTGACCAAAATAGTAAGGCATGATAGCAGACAGACATTTTTGCCTAAGAAGCACATTGTATCCCATTTGTGAAACTGTTTCTTTTGTACATTCAGCCTTATTTGGAGTCCTTATACCTTGTGAGGCCTTCATAAAAATGAGGATGCAATGTAAAGTCAGTATCGCCAATATCACATAAAATAAGTAAGTTTGGAGGGCATAGTTCAGTGCTGATTCCACTTTCATTTCTTTTCAGTTCAGTTTTATATATCCTCCAAGAATTTGTCTGGGAGTAACTGGAGTCAGCAGCCAGATACGAGATGCAGACACTCATTCCTTAGTATTTAAAAGAATGTAAACCTTATTTTTTCTCTAAAGTGTCTGAGTTTCCCTGTAGCTGGATAGAATTTTCACGTGAAGTCAGGAGGTAGGTTGCCATTAACTTAGTAAACAAGGTGGTTTCTTTCTGTCTTTTTTGATAGTTCAGTGCAGCTAGAATTTAAACAGCGGATGAATGTATATGAGACACCTTTTCAAGGTGACATAATGTGATAATAGCAGTTGCATGCAATACACTGACACAGTTTCTTCTCTGCTTTGCTTCAGACTTGGTGAAAGTTTTGTTCAGTGGTTCTGTGTGTTGTCCGAAAAGGAACTAAGGTTAGACAATCAGATATAATTCTCTCTAGCATAGCTTCCAAACTCTTGTTGACATTAATAAGGGTTTGGAGTTTATGAAGAATTCAGGTTTGTAAACTTCAGCTCTGTTTTGTAGAACCTCATACTCTCAGGTACCATATTTGAATAAGTCTGGTAAGTTTCTCAGGTTTTTCAAGTAAAACACTCTCTAACTTTTATCATGAAGCAACTGCATAAGAGAATGTGAAATGCATCAGTTAAAAAGAACTATGAGGAAACATTAACTGTGACTAGCAGAAAAACACTTTCAGGTAATTACAAGCTTAAACATGTGATATTTTTACATTTGTTGTGTCAACCAACTTAGTAAATGGTTATCTTTTTAATATAGGTAACTATTAACTGACTCCTGAATAGAACCAAGTGTAAAAAGAGGGTTGCTCTCTACAGTTGCATGTAAATGTCACAGCTATGATACTTAGAAACCAAGTCCAGTCTTCTACTTGTTGTTCAGCCTGAGTTCTTTTGAATAGCTCTAAGAATTTGCCTAAGTAAGGTGGGCAGGTTTTAGCCTTAAACCAGAGATCAATCTTGCAAGTGAAATGTCTGCAATGGTAGTAATTAGTTCCTAAATATGTAACTATAAAGAATATTGTGTGTAATATGATGAGAGAAGTTTATCTATTACGAATTTGTATGTGTCTTTCCTTTATATCCTTTATCTTGTAAAGCCTTATTTGATGATATGCATGATTTTTCTATGATACATGAAATAAACTTTCATTCAAGCAGATTTGTATTTTTGTCATCTTTTAGATACCACGGATGAAGAACTGACAACAGTCATGGTCTTCTTGTTCTCATTTGTGATAGCCATGAATGAGGAGGGTGCTGTACAGGTTACAGCCTGTGCCTACTTTGGTCATGCCAGCAAGTCAGGGTCAGGATGAGTGAGATCCCTGGCATGGCACAGACATGCCCAGAGCACAGGTACCCATGCCCAGGGCCTGAGCTTAAATGCACTTAAATGTGGCTGCTGAGACAAGGGGCAGGAGCTTTCGAGAAGGCTGCCCACAGCTGATTCCCCCAGAGCCTTTCCACAGCTCCTTATCTTAGAGCAAGCTCATCCCAGGGGCACGGTCAGGGCTCGCTCGTGCACGGGCAGCCAAACCCCTGTGAAAGTGGGAAGGGGCTGCAGCACTGATGGGGCTCTCAGGGCTCTGAAAGCTGTAAGCAAAGAAACTGCTGTCTATTCCTTATAATACCTGATATCTTCCACGTGTTCTCCAGCCCAAAGCAAACTATAGGAACCCAAAACTGTCTAGCAGTCACCTAACAGCGAGTTTAAAAGTGTGTTTTAAAGAAGACCTCTTCTCTGCTCTGTGTTGCACAAAACGGTTTTTTCATTGTGCAGGCAGAACTCCTAATACAGTTTTTAGAATTAATGCTAGAGAGAAAAGAAGAGCCTGTGACCATACTGACAGCTTACTGAGTCTGGTGTATGAGCCTAACCAGCTTGCTTGTTGCTGTGTTACCACTGATCAGCAATCAGTGATAATGTGTTGCAGACCATATTGAATCATCTCAAAGAAGGAAAAGTTTGAAATGGTTTCCTCCTTGGAATATTCTGCTCTTCCCACTAGATGGCCTCCAAGAACCAGTATTTTCTGCAATTTTGCAATTGGGTGTGGTGGTGTCTCTGAGGTTGAGTAAGATATTTACTGTACCATGGTATGTAGTTATGTACCATGGTATTTGGGATGTGCGGGAAGAAGGGAGGAGACAATAGGGCTGGAATCTTACTGGCACAACTGGTCAAATTGGCAGGATTGCAGGAGAGAGTCTGTGAGCATTGAATTAATTCAGCTGGGATTAAATCTTTTTTCCAGTGAATATTTAAACCATTCAAGCATTAGCTGGAGGTGGCTAGAATTACAAATGTCTTTTCAGGTCGTTGTTCCTCCCCTTTAGCTATGGAATCTGTCTTGGTTCCATTTTCTATAAATGTGAAACAAGCTCATGCAGAACAGGACAGACAGCTTAGGTGGGGAGAACTCAGAACTTATCTCAGAAACCTTTGCCTGGGAGGCAGGAAAGACCAGTTTGAATTCCTTCAGATAAGGAAGAAATTACAGGGAAGAAACATCCTGAGTAAGTGCTGTAAGTACAGAGTTAAAGAGTAAGAGCAAGAGCTTAACCCACAAGCTTCATTGTGGGGAAAAACAAATGACAAAACAACTCACCCAAACCCCCACCCCTTTTGGGCTGACAAGCTATACAAAATTCCCTGGCAAAGTAGTGAATCCAAAGCAGAGATTACTGTCCAAGCACTTGTATGCTGGTTAGCTTATTTTTAGGTTAATTTTTAACTTTTTTTCCCTTTAGCATCAGTGCCACCTTATTCATTGCTGTGGATGATGTTCAGAAAAACAATATTGAAAGCTAGACTGTGCCGGGGAGATTTCTATAGAAATTAGTGGCCTGTTAGGAAGATGATGGTTCTTTCCTTGTAACAGTGAGGAAAGTATGGGGACGGTTTGAACAACCAGGAAGAACAATAAGGAATAATTTCCCAGTTGTGTGTTATCCCCACCTTGCCCTTACGAGTCAGGAGCCCTGAGAGAGAAATAGCCGTGTGTGTAATCAGGTGGCTGAAGTCTGCATGCCAGTGCTCACTCAGGAATGTTTGAGTTTGAGGTGGGAAGATGTACACAAGATTTCAGTCACTTTCATCACAGTAAATAACATTTTATCTGGGGTTGTGAGGGGATTTTTGGGTTTTGGGGTTTTTTTCTACTGCAGAGTTCCCATTTATGTATCTGGTGATGGTGTTACCAGAAAAGCTATGGGAATTGGCTAGGGTCCAACTCCCATTAAGGTTTCTAAATGCCTTTTCAAATTATTATGGTTTGAGTACTTACATGGAAGACAGATTGACAGATACTGTGAAGTGATTGATTACCTTCCCTTGTTAGCCTTGTGTCTTTCCCCAGGGCAGGCCTCTTCTCTAATCCACTGCTTATTTATAGGGCAAATAGTGAAGTATATCCTGCCCAGGGCCACCTGTTGATAAGGATACTGTTTCAGCTTTCATCACTTCCTCATTATGTTTATATCTCTTTCATAATGTAAGCAGTATGTTTTAAGAGCCAGCTTTCTCTGTCAGTTCTTATATAACCAAAAATTTTCCAAGACCCTTTCATCCAACAAAAGTCTAGACCATTTAAAAATAGCTGTCACTATTTGGAGGAGCACTTGAACAAAGCATTTGCTCCAGACTTAGGCAAAAAACCCTCAGATTCTCTGACTTTCAGAAATGTAGTGAGCAAACATCCCTTGCAACTGAGCTTTCTGTAAATGAAAAGCAAAAAAGCAGAAAACCAAAAAGGTTGAAAGGAGTAAATTCCAGCAGTTGTTGCTTCTGAGCATCAAAACCATTGGGTTGAATACTGTGGGCTGGTTTTGGCTGGGGCAGAGCTAATTGTCTTCACATAGTTTGGGTGGGACTGTGTTTTGGATTTGTGCTGATACACGGTTGGTAATTCAGGGATGGTTTAGTCACTGCAGAGCAGTGCTCACACAACCTCAAGGCCTTTTTGCTTCTCACCCCACCCACCAGCACGAGGGCTGGGGGTGCACAAGGTCCTGTGAGGGGATGCAGCCAGGACAGCTGACCCCAAGTGACCACAGGGATATTCCATCACATATGGCACCATGCTCAGCGTATAGATGTGGGGGAAGAAGGAAGGAAGGAGATGACATTTGGACTGATGGCATTTGCCTGCCCAGGTGAATGTCAGACATGATGGAGCCTGTTTTTTCCAGAGATGGCTGAACACCTGCCATCTCCTGGGAAAGTGTGAATGAGTTCTTTGGATTGCTTCACTAACGTGCAGATTTTGCTTTACCTATTAAACTGTCTTAATCTTAACCTATGAGTTTTCTCAGTTTTACTCTTCTGATTCTCTCCCCCATTCTTCTGTGGGAGGATTGAGTGAGTGGCTTTGTGGGGCTTTGTTGCCAGCTGGAGTTAAATCACAGCAGCTTGTGACTGTGCAGCTCCCAAGCTTCCTTTGATGATCTCTTTCACTCTGGGTATACAAGTTCAAGAGCTGATGTTATATGTGTGTAGTTTCTTGCAATTTTCCTGAAGAACGGATCAGCAAGACCAGAAAGACTAAAATACCAATTTTTGACCTAGAAGCACATTAGGAAATTAGTTTCTCCCTGTTCTCCTGAGTTCTTGAGGCACCAATATAAACTGGTTATAATGACCTTAATTCAACTGCAGAAGTGGAAGTTTGAACTTCATATCCCTGTACTTGACCAGGATTTACTCAGCAGCTCTAGCACTAATAACTCCTAAGGACCTGCTTTTTCAAAAGACAATGGGACGTATTATTGTGACTAATTACTCAATTATTATTGTATTAATTACTGTTAATATATTATTATATTTCATTAATAACAATAATGTTGTTAGTGTTATAGAGGAGACACAAAGTAAAGTGAAGGATGTACAGACAATTTCTGAGATTTTTCCAAAGAGGCCATGTCAGAATGGAAGTACTCCAAAGTTTTTGGCCAAACCCATTCTCACCCTGGATGGAGTTAGTCCTTTCCATCCTTGTAGGCTTCTAAATTCATTGCTTCATGCGTTCAAACTGTTGTACCACCAATGGAGGCCATTTGCAGGATCTAAAAGCAGATCTAACCATGTCTTGGACTTCCTGAGGGAAAGAGAGAAACCTGAGGGACCTATTATCTGCTTTGGTTTAATTTGAGGTATTTGTACTGATTATTTATCGTTAATGTTTGCAAGAAGCATCTCAGTCTACCACTTCAACAAAAAGTACCAGTAATTCTTTTGTTTCTAGAGTCACAGCCGAAACAGTTTTCTATGTTCTTTATGCCACGAAGCTGAACACAACAAAATTTTCCTCTTACGAGGAACAGAAGCTAGTTCACCGTTCATCCCTAGGCTCTTAAACTTTACTTAGGTTTCTCATCAAGCTCAGGATGGGTTCGTTCCCATCCCTGTAGTTTTCCCACTTTGATTCTTGCATTTTGTGCTACTTTGTGGCTCCTTGGGGAGTTTAATTACTGTACCAGAACTTCGAGCCAGCAGTTACCACTTCTTCCAGCAACAGCTGCCATAGTCTTCCCAAATTACTGACTGTTCTGCTTCAGATGCTTGCAAGTGAGGGAACTGGCTCCATGAACCCACAAGATGTTTGAGCAAGCCCAGTAGCTCCCTGGCCAGTGCGTGTCAGCTGAAGCTGAAGCTCAAGCCATCCCAGCCCAAGCTCATACTTCAACGTAAAGGTCTTTTTATGTATGTCCTTTTATGCTTAACTATCAAGACCCTTGCCCTCCCTTAGCTGCATTTGCAAGGTTTCCCTCAGAAATCTGTTCAGAATCCATCAGCAGTTTTCTCTTTGTTTTCTACACACGGGGAGTCAGGCACATGAAAGGAATTAATCTGGATTAATCTCTAACTGTTTTAACAAAAAGTGAAACTTGACATGAGAATATACTGTAGCTTTTAAGCTGTGCTTAAAAGTGAGTTGGGAAAAGTTCTGGTACAGATGAAATATGTATCTTTATACATTAATTTTATTTCAAGAGAAGTTGAATTGCACCTCATCAGCATGGGGAATACCAGCCCAGACAATAACATCTGTTTGAACAACAGGGCTTGCTGGGCATCTTTTGTTTTCCCAAATTTCTCAATTGAGCATTTATTGCAGAAACCAGGCTATTTCATAGTATACTCCCCTTTTGGCAGCCATTCCTACAACATCTCAGCATAGATGGTGATGGTCACATTACGACTTTGGTGCTTAACCCAGTGAAGCCTCTGAGGCTTGGCTGCTTGAACTGCATGGGGCAAGAATACAAGTCACGTGCCAGGTGAGGTTTGACAAGTGAGGGTTTCACAAAACACACCAAGTCTGTCATGTCTCACTCATGTTTAGACAAATTAGGAGAGTTTCAGTTTCCCAAGAGCAGAGCAAGCCCGAGGCTCATACCCTGCACTGCCACACCAGCGAGTGCAGACACATGCACAAACCATGCCATGTATTTGTGCTGTTCAAAAGGACTGAAAGTGACATTCAGGAAGGTTATGAGGTGCCAAAAAATGCTTTTTTAAATTCATCCTTTATAAGAGAAAATTAATACCTATGTAACACAATGAAATGACTTCTATGTAGAAATTATATCCAAGGAGGATGGTGGTGACCATGATAAACCTCCTGGGCACTCACTGAAACTAGATGTTCATCCATGCAGTGGCATTACTAACAAAGCCTGTGTATATTTTGAATTCCCAACCTATTTGGTTTCTGGATGACATGAAGCAGTTGTCTCCTGGGGTCAGTTGTCCCCACCTTGAGGAGTGGGAGCATGGTTATACAGTGCCATTAGAGCTAGGGTTTACTGCGGGAAGAAAAAAAATCCTACTAAAAAAACCCAACAAAACCAAAACTGTCTTCAGAAGAGAGCTTGATTGTCCTGCTCAGTTCTCAGTCACAAGACAGATGACCCCATATGGTAAATGAAGGTCTAGATTGACATTTTTCTTATGAACTTTGCTGCAGCCTCTAAATCACTACCACACATCATTTTTATTTCTTTAGCACAGTTTATCTCCTGCTAAGCTTGTCATGACTTCAGTGCAAGTTTTTTTAACTCATGGCCATAATGTTGAAGAATATAATACAGACAGATGGATGATTAATTGTACGAGAAGCAATTAAAAAGAAACATGATCTCATACTTCCATGAGTAGCAGGATTTTTGGTAGTTATCTTGTTCTCTGTGTCCTGTAGAACTTCCTGATAAATTATCATCTAGATACCAAGACTTCAAACCAGACAAGAAAAATTAAAGAGCTTCATTTATGCAATCTGAAATTAGACAGTAGCACTAAAAAATAAAGGCAATTAAAAATTGGGATGTCTCAGCTGCCTGATTAAACATCTAACAAGATGCATGACTGACACTCCTCTCCAATCTTTATTTATTTGTTTATTATTAAAAAGCTCCTCAGATGTGTATAAGGCATCTGCTGTTCTCAGATTCTCTGAGCCTTGGTATATTATGCATCTGCAAAGCATTTTCACTTGATGCCATTAACTATGGAAACTTGAGAATGAAAATTTCCAGTAGAAAAAGCTGATGCTTTCTCGACATTTCTGATTAAGGCCCAGTCTTTCCTCTTTTGTCCCCAACAGCTCTATTTTGATCATTTCAGCTAAGTTGCAGACTGCTGTGTTGTGATTAATAACACTGGCCAAGTGACAGCAGCCAGGCTGGGTCCTTCTCAATGTGTTTGGGCTACTTATCCTGGTTATTTCCTCAGCTCTCTGTGGAAACTTCCACCTGGAGATGGGGCCCTGGCTCAGCCACAGGACTAGAGAGCAGCCTGGAACCTAGATCATGGTGTGGTGAACGCCATGGTCTAGCAGTGCCAGGGCGGGCAGGAGAGCATGACAGCCTGTGAGCAGTTTCAGACAGAGGGGGAAGCTCTGTCTGCTGCTGTCAGACAGCCCAGGGAGGGACTCACTTGGGTGAGCATCCCAGCTGTCTCCCTGCTTCACACCCGCCATTCAGTCAACTGAACCATGCCTTAGCACTGCCCCTTCCCCTCTCACAAGGGCAAGGAAAGTCCACACCCCTTCCTGGGCACAAGCATGGTTCCAGTGAGGTGTGGGAGGAAGCCCAGCCTGGGTCAGCTTCATCCAGACTTCCCAGGCTGGCAGTGAGCTGCCATCTGCTCTCTGACTCCACTTGCCTTCCTACCTACTATGCCTTCTGCTGAAAGCTGTTGTACGTTTCTACAGTAACGAGCTGAGATTTGCTGGGACAGCTGCTATGATACAGCAAACATATGGAAATGAGAAGAAATACATCAGCACCATGAAAGAAACGGGCCCTTAGCTCCTGGATTCAAGCTGACACATGAACAAGCTGACACAAGACATGGCAATTGCAGTCGGTTAACACTGTGTTACTTCAGGTACTGGACTTCCCACTTGACTCTTGTTCTTGATTTGAACATGTACCTGTGGCTTTCAGTCATCTGCCTGCCTGCCCGTGTCTGAAAGATGTAAATCCCAGCCTCGTGGATGAGGGTGGGGATGGACTCGTTATCTATCATTTGACCTTCGGTGTTAGTAATCTCCTTCCACCAGTAAAATTCCAGGAGAATTCCTTAACTCTGTGAGCCTGCTATGTAGCAGCAGTGCTGTGGGCCTCTTCAAGCCCCCTGAGGGAAAAAGTGGTGGTGAGGAGGTACCACTCTGGCAAGTGAGATGTAATTCCACCATACCAGGCCCCATCACATCATAGAAATGTCTTTCTCTGAGGCATTGACCCTCTACCTGTGCACGTGTCACTGCTCAGCTTCCCCCCTTCATCAGACAACCCCCTTAGCTTATGG
Organism: Edolisoma coerulescens; assembly: GCA_013397115.1. Lineage (NCBI taxonomy): Eukaryota > Metazoa > Chordata > Aves > Passeriformes > Campephagidae > Edolisoma > Edolisoma coerulescens. Next base: position 299,190 of record VWZW01002478.1, on the reverse strand, counting down.
AAGGGAAGTCACTGGTACCACACAGCAAAGATTTTATTTCACTAAAGAAAAAGGTGAGACTGGAGCATGTTACTTCTCATTTGTGAAGTATGAAACCAATTTTCACATCAAACCCTCTATGACTTGGGCTTCTCTTTACCTACAGCTGCACCAGGACTTCCCACTCACCTTGCAGGAGCAGCCAGGACCTGATGCAGATATGTGAAGCTGAGTGATCTAGGCCCATCTGAAGAGGTGGATGAGAGTTACAGAAGCTGACAGGTGTAAAGAACAGCTGTAGAGATTATCCAAATGTCTTACTGAGTCCTGGTCTTGATTTTTATTACTGTCACTAGGGCTTGGTTTCAAAGACAGGCAACTTCCTATAGCTGTCTGCAGGGCTGCCCAAATAAGCACGTGCTGTATAGCATTAATCACGATGTGCCTTGTAGCACCAGACTTAATTTTACTGTACCAATAGTCTGTATGTTCATACGTAACAAATCAAGGGTTCTTTGTTTGTAGCTGGATCAAAGCTAATACTCACCACGAGCCAAAACACCCAAAAGATTAGGAGATTACTAGAAATCTGGGAAATATACCTAGTCCTCAGATTATGAACCCAAGTGGTGCCAAGCAGGTGCAATTTCTGGACAGGGGGAAATGAACATGAGGTAGCCCTACACAAAGGATCCTCCTAATTTGAATTCTGTTTCACTGTGTCAGTCTTTGCACTGTATTTTTCTTGTACACCTCTTTATTGCAGTGCGGTTTTCAGTGAAGTCTTTCTGTCTGCTTTGTAAAAACATTTAATAAACTCTTCTGGGTTTTGTTTGATTTTGCAAAAATAGTAACAGCAAACCAACATAGCACTGAGTTTTGTAGAGGGCAATAGGATGTTATGAGGTGTAACTGCAGCAGGCACACAGAGTACTGCTCACTTTTTGACTAAGCACTGAAGTGGAAGCGAAGTCTGGGAGTCTGAGGACTGTATCAGATTTCCTTACAGTGTTTTTAATCTGCTTTAAGTGTTTGAAAGCACTCTTAAATACAATGAAGAATAGTATGTTTCCACTTGAATCTTTTAACCTATTCCATGGGTGGTTTTGTGGCTTATGGTGGTTTTTGTTTGTTTGGGGTTTTGGTGTTGTTTGTTTGTTAGTTTAGGTGGTTTGTTTTTTTTTTCTTTTTGTTTGGGTTTTTTTTTTTAACATCTCTTACTTTTCCTCCAAGGGAAAAAGAGACATAGGTAAAACCCAGTCCTGTAAATGACGTGTTATTTTTACTTCCTGAACTCTGCTATGCTTAATTAGTTTGTGCAGCTGGAAATGAAAAAGAAAACCCCATGCCCTACAGCAATACATGTTCATGTATAGCACCTAATATCTTAAATGCCTTCACTTGCCTCTAAAGAACACCCATTAAAGTTGTGTGTGAGGAAAACGGCACAATCCGTTGTATATAATCGTCATACTTTAAAAAGTATGAATACTTTTATTATATAAGTGGGCAGCTTCACTGTCAACCTGCACACACCCATAACATGCCTGGAAATAGGCACCAGAAATCTAAATGCAATGGAGGAATCCTACCCTCTCTGTTGGTTTCCTGCATAGCTCTTTCTATCCTGTTGTGTTTGCTCCTCTCACAGCCCATGGAATTAATCCTTCTGTGACTGGCATATTTTTTTAAAATTTCTTTTTCTCTCTGAACATGGAATATTTCTTTTCTTATGTTTTCTTCTCTGATGTGTCTTTCAAAATTCTGGTCCCTGGCCTGTGCCAGCCTTGCCAGGACTCTGAGCCAGCCTGACTGAAAACCATGTTGAGGAGACAGTTGACAATGCCACAGCAGTGGTGGGCAGAGGTTGGTGCCTGAGGCCGTGTCCTGCACCAGGGCGCTGGGTGATGCAGAGCCTGGGCATCTGCTGTGCCCTCATCTTTGCCAACCACAGCTGTGGGCAGACCCCGGCCCCCCGGGCCAGACTAGACTTGGGAGAACAGGAAAAAAATGAAGGAAGTTGATGACAGCACAAGTTTGCTTTAATATTGAGGTACAGCCTTGGTCCTTTGTTTTTGCAGCCACACGATCATTTGGAGTCAGTGGAAATTGAATCCAGAAGGTGTCCTGGGAAATACTAGAATGGCTTCCATACCTGGTAGTCAGAAGCTCCACTAAATGAAATAAGCAAAATTCAAGTAACATCCTGTTTCTGTGAGCAAGTGCTACACAGCTATTACTATTATCTTTTCGCAGAGGAGTGTGATACCAAGTGATTAAATATGACAGTGCAAGTCCCACGGTGTCACAGCCACAAAACAATGAGGGCCATTAGGTTGAGGTCTCACTCAGCAGGCAGAGTTGCTGTTTCAGAGAAGTCCCAGAGTTTCTGCTGTTCCCCTAAAGTTGCTGTGGCAGCTCTAGGCTAGCAGAACACCTTGCATTTTCCTAGCACAAAGAGAAAAGGCCAGCATTTTCTTCTTGGTTTTCCAGTTAGGCTTGGACTTCAGAGTAACAGCTGTGTTAAAATAAGGAGGCACATCTACTGAGGAAGTTGAGTCTTCATTCTTCTCCAGAAGGACAAAGACATCATACCATCAATTACTGATGCATTGGCACAAGCAAGTTTTCACCTGTCATTTTAAATGTCATCATAGGGAATGTGAGCGCTTTCAGAAGATAGCTTTTGGAGTATATATTCCAGTCAGCTCCAGGAAGTCATCTGTATGTAATTTGGAAGCAGAAATTGTATTTTATTAAGGAGTCCCCACTTCCAACATGCTGCCTAATGTTATGCAAAATTATATGCCACACAGAGCAGATCGAGAGTCATAATAGTTACACTGGATGAACAGAATGAATCTCAAAAGGTAGGAAGCCAGTCCTGCAATACATTATTCATGGCTGGCCAAATTAGCTCCAGGAGCTGGAAATAAGGGAAAAAGGGGTAATTTATAGCTTTCTTTAGTGTCCCAAAATTCTGACTCCAATGTTGCATTTGCTTTGTGCATTATCTCCTTGCTTAAGCACTCTCTGGAAAGAAGTTTCAGAGTGATGAGATATTTCTTCATTGTAAGTTTAAAAGTTTACAATATTTTTGAACAAAACATTACTACTACTACAAAGACTTTATTAAATAAAAGTATTTTGTTTTGCTGTAACTATCAATTGCTCCTGAGCAGGCAATTACTAGTATTTTTTATGATGAGGCTGGCATTTTTATTTATTTGCATGGAAAGTCATCATTTAAAAATATGAACTTTCTGGCCATATAGAGAAATGAGGACAATCCCTAAATGTATCAGTAATTTTGTGCTGCAGATTACTGCTCCAAGAAGTGCATTCCTTGGACAAGAGGGATAGAATCCATCCATAGCCTTTCCAGTCATATAGATCAAAAGTATTTTATTATCTCTGAGTTTGCATCAAAAAACAGGGCACAGACCTTTTTTCAATTACATTAATAAGAGAATCTGAATATTCAAAATACAAACAGTGCCAGACTTTCACATTCATTTTTACAAAAAGTTAACCTATAAGTCTCTTGCTGAGAGATAACCAAGGTAAGGCTTCTCTATCACCTGCCATGATGAAAGACTGTGGTTCTCTCTCAAAGAGGGGTTTTAAACTGTGCAGTCCTTTCTCATGTGTCCTGGATAGGTCATCTGGTTTGTGAGTTAACCATAGAAAAAACTCTGACAACCTAACTTTTTCATGCCTCATGTCCACTTCTCAAGATGCCATGCATGTATGTCTAATTAATAAATTTTTCTTTAAATATGATTTTACTTTATCTACCTTTCCGCAGATGCTCAGAAGCTGACCATACTCTAAATTTTCTGAAGCCAAGCATGCTTCATCGAAAGATCAGGAAAGTAAAATCACAGGATTTGGAAGCACATTTGTTTCTCATTCCTCTGACTTTGGGTTGGACTGAGATGCTCAAATTAAGAGCTTGATTATCACAAACCTCATACTGAGGAAGAGAGACACAGCTCCTTTCCTCCTGCTCCTTTGCTAATGTCAGGCCACTGGACTGCTAAACTTCAATATTTTGTATTAAAAATGCCCAGGCTTAAGTAAGATTACTCTATTTCTATTCATGCATGAGCCATCTGAGTCTAACCCATTGATTTTAAGAAACATTTTCTCCAAAGTACCTTTAGTGTAGCTGAGAGTCTGGCCATCACCTGACTGCACTCCAGGTCACATCGATTCAGCCAGCTTCCACTTCTACTTTGGATAATTTATTCAAATGGAAAAATGTAACCCAGTCTTTGCTAGTGAACTCTTGACTCAAGTGAAAATCATATTCTTCTGAGGTTCTGGACTTTTTTACCTTAACACTTTTAGGTCACGGTAAAAATCTGAGTTCAGTAATTAAATGTATGCTATATATATCCAAGACTGTAATTGCGTGTTAGTTGTCCAGCTGTAACTAAACATTATGTCATGTTGTTTAAGAGGCAAAGCGATACTTCCTGGAGTGGATAACAGTGTGTTCTTCCAGATAATGGCAACCTTCTGAAACAAGATAAACACAGAAACTCCACAGGAGGAGGCATTTATGGGCTACTACCAGGTCAATATTGAATTATATGTTATGCTAGAAATATATTTGCAGTAAAGCAGCAAATTCAACTGTTCAAAGGAGACGTGTTTTGCAGTGCTTTGTCTTTATATATAATTCACAGATTTGATCTTAGCACTCTGCAACGATTGATCCCAGCGGGACTTCCGACATTTCAGCAATATGTACCAATAACTGAGATGTGATACTCTTTTTCCTTGGCTGTATTTCTGAAACAGCACCGAGTGTGGTGGTATTTCCACCACTAACCATGAGGTGGCATAACCTGCTCAACAGAACAGCAGTCAAACCTTCCCTTTAATATTCCTTTGTACATCATATTTCTTGGCATATTAGGTTTTAATGGTGAAAGACAGGCTGTAAAATTAGTTGAGCTTTTAGAAACCCTCCTCTATTACAAAAGCAATGACACAGATACATATTTGTGTGCTTGTATTTTGTGGTGCTTTTCATTCTAGTAAATAATCATTTTGAGCATTTTGCTACAGGGTGATGTTGAAAATAAAGATCACTGTTCTTTTCCTTTTTTTTTTTTTTCCAGTTTGCTTTCCACTACAGATTTCTGTTTTTAGTGTGCTGCCTTTTGTAAGTCTAATTTCTTTATTTCCCCAAATCTCTTTTTCAGGACCTCTTTCAGTGCTTGCCTGTCCAGGCTTGATTTTTCCTTTCAGATTATTGTGATGTGAAATAGGTTTGATGAGATTGAACTAGCCACAAGTCTAATTTCTTACTAACTAGGCAGATTAATAGAAGTGCATTTTAAGTCAGATACAGATTATACATCTGTTAGCTACATACCTGAGTTTAGTATTTCCCCAAGCACACAGCTTACCTCAGGTGAAGTCCTAATTTAGATAAGATCTTTATTAGAATGTGTGGATTTAATATTTCATCATCAAAAGCAAATCAGGACTCATTTCTTGAGATCAGCTTTTTGTATTTTGTTGGGGTCCCTGGCTAGGCACAGACACAACCACAGCACAGCATAGGTGAGCACCACAACCCAGGACTGAGGCTTAAATGCAGGCAAATGCAGCCCCAGAGCACAGCAGGGGAGGTGTCCCATGAGGTTTCCCAGGGCTATTCCCCAGCAGGCTGCTGCAGGGTGCAGAGCCCAGGGGTGAGACCTGCTGTGACAGTCACAACTCGGGTCTCCTCCAGAGATGCCAGCCAGTGCTGGCACCAGGATGGGTCCCGGGGGTGCTTCCATGGGTGGGCAATGATCTCCACTGGTGTTAATTCTCCAAACCTCCAAACGCTTGGAGGAAAATTTCCTGCAGCAGTCCAGACATATCCTCCTCTAAACTTCACGAAAAACAGATTTATTTGAATTATAAAGCCTTTAGAAACCAAACCATGACTGTGAATACATATATATACATATATATATATATATATATATGAAGGTTACTCACTATCACACACCTGAAGGTCTGGCTGCAATTTATAAGCCACGGAGCTTTCCTTGCCAAGAAAAAAACCCAGAAATTGCAGTGTGGATTATTAATATGAGATCAATGTTTAAACAAGATGTTTAAACAAGCTGTTGGCTTGCATTTGCCCCAGCACTTGGGACTCTACCTGCTTGCCACCCCGGTTCTGGCTACGCAGATAAAGCAGTATAAGAACACACCAATGACATTTTATTGAGTAGTCTGGGCCAACACTGAGAGCTGATTTCTTTGCTCATGTGTAGCACAGTTCTCATTCCAAATACATCATGTGCTGGGGGATGCTGTAACCCCTCCTTGTATATGATGCTCTACTAATTGGGCAGGTACGCAATGTTGTGGAAAATGAGAAATTAGATTACTCTTGGAATCACATTCAGCCAACTTAAAATTCAAGGTTCAGCAAGTCTGCTTGGCACTGACTTACAGGAGTGTTTTGAAAGCATGGTTGCATTTGGATGGTGTGAAATAAATAGGAAACTGGGACAGAAAGCTTCAAGAAGTGATATTGGGTCCTAGGGGAATAAGCAAAACAAGGAGAATCTTTTTTGCATTCCTGGTATTATTTATGCATGGCTGCTGCTTAGTGAGACTATCTTCAGAGTCTGTTGCTGGTTTTGAGAGGCAACAGACCATGCAAGGGCAGCTATTCCACAAAGCTGTCACATCCAGGACTCTGTTCTGTGAGTGATGAGCAGGTACTCATGCGGAAGCAGGAATTAAATCCAGATGTTTAATTTGTTTAAAATCAAAGAGAATCATTCAAACTATGACTTCAGTGAAGGAAGTGGAAATTATATCAAGAAACCATCATTTATCAGCAGATAAATAAAGATGGTTTGTCAGCCGGGGGAAAACGGCACAATTTACATGTAGTTGTCAAACAGCAAGCAGTACAGGCTAGATCTGTGTCCTTAGCTGCTAAATAATTATTTAGGGTCCTGAACAGCCTTGTGTCCCCTTACAGTGAAGCAGTGTGCTGCTGGTAATGCTGGGTGATCAGAGTTGACACTCCGGGAACACACTACCAGCATGCAATGCAGACATAGCTCTAAGGGGCAAACACTGCAGCAGTAGTCTTGATATAAAATATGTTCTTTACGGGCCCATTTTCACAGATCTGAGTTCCCTGATTATCTACGACACATGTATTTGCTTGCTCATGAAGCCTCTGCAAACTAATGAATCTTTCAGGCTGATCCTCAGTTACGGCTGCAGGGACAGTCAGCTCCCTGGGCAGAGTTGGGAGAGAGACCATTTCTTTAGGGCTGCATTGATGAGGTCACCCTTCACCTTATGCAGCCCTAACCCATCTGACATGACCTCAGGGTGCAACCCTGCCACCCTGCTGGAAAAGTGCTATTCTGGCAGGACACAACATGATCCCATCCCATCCCATTGGGCACTAAGGAGCAGGTTTCTGTCAAAGCGCCCAGAATAGCAGCTAAGAGATGAACTCATCTGTGATAAACATCCCACTGATGTTGAAACTTTACATGGAAGGAACATTTTCCCAACTTGAATTTTTTTTCATTTTTCTAAAAGAGCTGCCAGGTTGTAATTTGTTATAATTAAACTAGATGAGGCTGATACTGGAAGGAGGCAAGCCAATTAGTTTGGGACGTCAATTTTTGTTTTCCACTGTCAAAGTCTGTTAAAGGACCCTAATAGATTGCTGGGTTGGCTTTTTCAGTCCGATAATCCCCACATGAAAGACAGGCAGGCAGCTGGGTGCAGAGAAGCACGCTGCAGTCAGTGTTGAGAAAAAGGCTGCACCTGCCAACATGGTGCTCAGAGGTGACAGTGGTGCTGCAATGCCTGAGCTGTGGGCAGCTGGAGGAAGAGGTGAAACTCAGGATCCAAACATGGAGAAGAGGCTTGCATGGCAGTTGCGAATGAAGAAAGCCTGCACTTGAAGTTGTTTGGGCTAAAATCTGCCATTTTTTGGTGCGGAACTACAGGCTATTTGGTGGCCCAACTATGTGTTCTCAGGTTTTAAACAAGCAGTTAGTATTGTCATGTGCTAACCAGCAACCATACCCCCAGCTTCAAACTCCAATTAATAATATATGGTAAATACCAGCTTCTTCATCACAGAATCACAGAATCAATTAGGTTGGAACAGACCTCTAAGATCACTGACTCCAACCTGTGACTGAACACCAGCATCCCAAGTAGACCACGGCACAGAGTGCCACATCCAGTCTTTCCTTAAACACCTCCAGGGATGGTGACTCCACCACCACGCTGGGCAGCCCATTCCAATGTCTAACCACCCCTTCTGTGAAGAAATTGTTCCTAATATCCAAACTAAACCTCCCCTGGTGCACTTTAAGACTATATCCTCTCATCCTATCACTGGCTGCCTGGAAGAAGATGCCAAACCCCACTTGGCTACAACCTCCTTTCAGGGAGTTGTAGAGAGTCATAAGGTCACCCCTGAGCCTCCTTTTCTTCAGCCTAAACAACCACAGCTCTCTCAGCTGCTCCTCATAAGACTTGTGCTCCAGACCCTTCAGCAGTTTCGTTGCCCTTCTCTGGGCAATGTCATCTTCTGCACTACTGAAAGCAAGCAGTTATTGGATAAAACCAGGCATCAATTTCCATGGGTTTAACTGATAGAGCTCTATTGAAAATTATCTATAATTATGTCATATCTTAGCACTAAAAAAACCACCCTTCAGCCAATCCAGGCTGTGAACTCTTTCATTTTAGACAGTTCCTTCAGATCAAAATTGAATTTCAAAAAACTTACTTCAAATTTTATGTAAAAAATCTCTACGGATATGAAAGAGTACAACCAATAATTCCAGAAATGGTAATATATAATCACTGTATGTCATTGCACCAGGCAAAAATCTGTTAATTTCTTGCTACAGTTTCTGTTTTCAGATCCTCAAGACATCAGCTGCTCTTTTAGGAAACCGGTGGTACCTGGCTCAGTCCTTAGTGAAGATGTAGTGCCATATTTCTGCAGTCATGTCCCCAGTTTTACTGTCAGTTAAAGTACTGTGGCAAATGCGATTCTCTAAAAAAGCGGAATTAAGCAGAAACTTGGGAAAAGAAAAAAAGTCTAAAAGTTTGAAGGACAGATCGTCAGCTGCCCTAAATTGTAACAACAGGACTTGTTAATGCCACCAGAACAGTTTGTAGCAACTGATAATCTCTGAGGTTTTAAGATTGTCAGCAAATTCTGTTTTGCAGTAGAAACCTAGTCATTTCCTGAAATTGCATGGTTCAGTTAAGCTTAAGAAAACTCTCCAAGTTTATTTCAAGAGTCAACATTTATTTCTTATGTAGGTGGCTGATCTGGGACTCACCTAACACCTTACTGAAAGTATGTTTTGCAAAAATAAAAGAACTACTACTCAAGGCTTCCTACAAAAATGTTAGCCAATATGTCCTACTATATTGCAGGACACAGCAATTAACACTCAAATGCAGTTATTATTCTCAAGATTTTTTTACCCCAACATGTACAGGTTAATTGATACTATTTTGGGTGTCTCAGTTTAGAAAAGAATGACAGTTTCCTTTGGCATTTCAGTCTGCATTTTGGCTGGTTCTAATGAAGACAAATTCCTCTCAATCAGGATTGTTCTGTTTGTTAAGTGAGACAGATGGCACACTCACTGTATTGGTAATGATTCTGAGATTTTAAGTGTATTTGGGATATCCTGGTTTGTGTTCCCCACCTAAAAAGTGATCGATATTTCAAATGGAAGAGAACTCAGGTTCTGTCTTTGCAGAAGTTTTGTGACATGTACACAGTCCTGAAGGACCTACAAAAAAACAGGTTTTAGACACATTCAGACAAATTTGTAAAACAGGGTCCAGCAGACATGCCTTGGCAGGAAATCAAACACACACTTCCAAACCCGTGCCAGTGTGTTGAACCTGTGCCATCAAGGGGGGTGTAGCACTAGTTCCTGTTCTTCCCACGTGGTCCTGAGGGCAGCACTGGGTTCAGTTGAAAACTTTCATTTGAGGTATGTCCAACCCCAGAAACACTAAAGAAGGGTTTTTTTTTTTTTTCAGTTGCCATTTCTTGTTGACTTTGTCTTAATACTTACTTCATACTCAGTTTCAGGGAAGGTTAACTGAAGTTATGGTTGTGTTTTCTCCAAAGTCGCTGAGGTCTTTAAGTTAACCAGCCAGAAAGCAGGTGGATGTACCACAAGGCCCTTGTCACCTGAAAATAATAGACTCTACTTCCATTGTATTTATTAGCATCCCCAATAGGTTCATATTGGTAAATAACAGAGACTTTAGGAGGGAAAGAATCAAGACAAGCTTTTTTCTAGCTCTCACCTGCTCAGGCTTGAAAAGACACAATACGAGAGAAGACTGCAAATTTAGGACTTAAATCAATTGCTTAGATCAGCTGAAGATTTCTTAGGGTATCTATGGAGGACCTCCACGGGCATCTGTTCAGCCTCTGGAGTAGAGGTAGAGGAACACATACCAGAAGGAACATCCTTCCTGGCTGTTCCACCAAGGAAATGATAAAGTGAGAAAAGTGCAAAACCACAAACAGCCTCAAAACCCTCATGATGTTTCTGCTCAATGTTGAGGCACGCAGGCTCTGTAGAGAGACATGACTCTGCGGGGCATACAAATCTACACAGCACTTTATATTGTAATTAAGATGAAAGAAACAAAGTGTTCTGTTAAAAAGACTGCCAGCTCTCCAGAGAAAATAGCTTTGTGTATCACTTTATGCTAGTGGTGACAGAATAGAAAACAAAATACCACAGTTACATACATGTTCTTTGTCTAGAAGTATTTACAAATAACTTTACAAATTTTTACACACATTTTTCAGTTTTGCTTGTTTACTTTTAAATTAAGAGAAAAATTAGTCCCCAGAGGCTTCTAAGGCTTCAGTTGGTGCCTTGTACTGCACATTCATGCTTGGCTTCTTCCTGGGAGAAGGGAGGAAAGGAGTTTAAAAATGTGCAAATCACAGACATCTAAACAGCCCTGGGTGTAAGGGTTCCTAGAGACAGACATCCATTGAGCAGTTGTCCTACTTCTCTTCAAATCAGAGACAGCTACTCGTGATGGATTCGGGGCAAAAGAGATTAGGAAAGGAGGAGTCATATATGAATTGCAATAATTGGGTGAGTACATTAGTGTTTGAACATCTGGGTAAGAAGAGTCACAGATCAATCCCTACTGCCTTCAGCAGTTCAAACAATGCAAGGAGTGGACATTGTCAATTCTAAATACAGCATTGAAACAATCTCTTGTACACTGTTAGGGTTTGACTCCTGCTGCATATTTTGGAGTAAAATTACTGTTTACTGACACAATATTGTCCAGGCACAGTATGATCCTCTCAGTCAAAAAATACTGATTCTTTGAGAAAGACGCACCCTCCTCCTAGTTTTCACAGGTTGATTTTGTTTTCATGCCTCAACACTAAACATTGTAAAAATATTGAAATTAAAAAAGAAAAGAATTTACAATTTACAAGTGTCCATATAAGTAAATTATTTAAAAATTCAAAATCATCTACAAGGATCTACGAAATAACGACGCTGATAATGACACTGAGCCTGTGGGAAGAACAATCCACATGCCGTGAGGAACAGATGTGGTGGGTTTCTTCCAGAACCATGAGTCACAAGGTTGGTCTTTTCTTCTAAAATCTGTTTCTTCAGCTACAGCAGCAGAAGTCTTGAGTCCATGTTCATTACTTACTTCGACCTAAAAAGCAGGATATATGAATTACTTACAAATGAAAACCTATTTTGTTTATCTTCTAATTTGTAAGCTGTAAATTCATACCAGCTGACACGTTAATAACTAATAAATAAGTGGATAAATCTCATGTGGTCACTAATTTCCTAAGCAGTGAGACTCACCTATATGGTCAAGAATGAATGGCTGGGTACAAAGCAGTAGCTTTGTATTATACATACCACAAAAGCAAAAAACATTTGTGAGAAGTCCCATAGCTGGTAAAACATATCGGAAGTTCACACAATAATAGATTCATTTTAGCATAATATATTTCAACAGTATAAGACATATTTTCACCCAGCTATAAAATTCTGACATGATCTGATTACAAACATGAGCATTTGAGCTGGACTGACACAATTTATAGTCCTCACCATAGCGACACACCTGCTGAATCTATGTGTTCTCACATGACTCCCTGTAAACCATTTTCACTTGTGTAATCTTGGAAAATCTGTGTTGGTCTTTCAGAGCAATTTTAAGATGGGTAGAGTCTCAGGAGAAGATACAAACAGGACAGGATCACACAGATCCATCATGGAGTGGTGACCTCTCCACTGGCACGGTTTCTCATACAGTGGACCAGTTCCACAAGCACAAGTTAGCCATGTTCTTAAAAAGGCTATAGACATCCCTAACTGGAATTAGGGATTCAGTGTCTGTCCAGATAGAGTTGCTCAAAGCTGCAGTAGTTTTATTTTATTTTATTGTTATTACTACTATTACAATTATAATCAAAATTTTCATTATATTAGTACATTGTTCTTAGTACAGCATAATTATGATATCTTAACATATATTATAATATCATTAGTATTAATAATAATAACCTCTAATGCAAGCCAAAATGTAGCTTCTTATTTTTTCCTTCTAGCCACCATGTTCCTCTCTTTTACACATATCAGTACCTGAAGCAATTCTAAATATTACTGAGTGACCCGGCTGTTGATACTGCGATTCAAACAGGCACAATAATCTTCTTTATAGTCCATGTGCTTTAGTCCCAAAGAGAACACAACGATTTTTTTCTACTCCCCCTGTTGTCTCCTGCCTTACACACATCTTAATTGAAACTGCATGGCTGAGGGCAAAGATCCTGCTTCTCCTTGTCCTGCAGCCTAACAGAATTACAGGAAGAACAAAGAGCAAACAGACGAGCCACGATCATCACACAATTTGGATTAAAAATTGTTCCCCATGGGAACAAGTTCAAATTTAACTTCTTCGCAGAGGCGAGGAGGAAAACTAATCTTAGTCTTGCTAATCGTTTATGATTATGGTAGCACTAAGCAGACATTATACTGAATGTGAGCACTTGATAAAACCAGACTGTCTTCTGCGTAGTTTGGATGAGACCACAGAGCCTTGTATTTTCAATGGGCTGTGTTTAGGTAATTTATGAATGAAATAAGGGAAATAAAAGGGATGAGAAAAAGGGAAATATAGCCAAGCTTTCATATATACTTTCTATAAAGTAACATTTAAAAAAGCTTTTAATGTATTTTCACAAACATTATTCATGTTCAGTTTTAAGAGAATTCTAACTCTCAGAAATGGAGTTTTGCAGAGCCTAGACCCCAGAAGTCACTTTTTAGGGATACTAAGAATTTTCAGACTGTATATAACTGATATAGATAGCAATTAACTTATCAAAAGAAGTCAAATAATGTGCTGCAGAGATATAAGCATCTGCAAAGTTCTGGCACTATCCATTGACCAAATTATTTCCAGCAATTCGGCTTTTAATTCAGACTTTGATCACTGACAGTAATTTCCCTCCCAGCTTAGATAAAGGTCCTCTATATCATTCAGTACATACAACCAAAACATCAATAAAGAAGGAAACCAAATATAATTTCTCTCCCAGTTTTATACTCCTTGAAGCAATAAAGAGGCCAGAGAGGGTCCTCCAGCAGTACAAGGATACACATCCATAGGAAATGGGAAGATAACACTTATTCTCCAGTATTGTAAGATCACCAACAACCCCAAAATCCCTTGAGCTACTTATCGAAAATCTGCTATCAAAGAACAAATTATCGGATGCTGTGACTTTTCTACTGCAAAACAAATGAATATATTTTGCAGGAATGTATTTGTAAGTGTTTCGTGAATGTCTTTTATCCTCTAATTATAGTAAGTTTGCTAAGAAAGTACTAAACCTTTATGCACTTGATGCTTACAACTAATCTGAATGCAGGTTTAGAGATTAAAATCTTTCATGGAGAGGTGTAAATGTTGTAGGTGTGGCCTTCTTCCTCCTGAATATCAGTTGAACTTTATACTCCAGCAGCTTATTCAGAAGGGTCAAACCCCCACTTTGCAGTCATCTTTCTGACAGAAAATGCAGCAAAATAGATAGTTAATGAAATAGTATTTTAAAAATGTAGGTTTCAATGTAGAGCATGTACTTAGTCAAAACTCAGAAGTTTCATTATTTCATTTAGTTGTCTTAATGTGTTATTTTTTCCTGTTCTACACTGTAATTTTGGGCCTTCATAATTCTATAATATTTAGGTAAAGTTTTAGTAAAATTTTGTCCCTGTTTATTTCTACAAATTGAAAGCTGCATCATGAATAAAATATATATTAAAAACCTGCAAAAATTATTAAAGTCACAAAGTTCAGGTGTCACGTTCCAACCCCAAACATTTTTTTAGCAATTGTCCACTTTAAATTAAAACTCCTAGCACATGCACACATGCATACACCAGGAAAAATCTTCAACCCATTCTAATTCTGTTAACTGATAAGTAAAATAGAGTAAGTCATTAAATCAGTTTCAGTCAATTAGCTGCACGTGCATTTCATGTTGCAATTAAGAGGCATGAAAGGCCCAAAGGTAAATTTAAAGACAGAGAGCAACATCACAACAAGTTCCAGACATAAAAAATTTCCAAATTAACATCTTCTGGTTTACCAATAATACTTTGAAAAATCATTTATTTGAAGTTATATGAGCTTCTGTCAAAATACATATACTAGTTCTGTCTCCCCATATCCTAATTTGTTCCAAATAAAAAGAATAGATATGCATTCAAACTTATTCATTAGGTAGGAAAGCAGGAAGAGTCTATGAAAATGTGATTTTCATGGTGCAAGCAAATAAGTGATGACAAAGAGATAATGAACTTTCAGTGAAACTCTACAGATAGATTTTAAGCTGACAAGCAGTTTTTCAGCAAAATTTTTTCTTTCAGTAGCTAGACAAATGTAAAAACTTCTGCTTTTCTATAAATGGGTTAATCTCATTAAGGTTTCTGCAGCAGCAGAAGCTATAAAGCAGCTTTTTTCTTGCTAAAAATTAAGCAAGGAAGCAATTCCATCCTTCAGTGAGAGCCTCTCCTTGTGTTAAGATGAGGCACGACGTGGCAGACATGGTGATATCTCCCAATCCTTGCTTTAGCAGATATGCCATCAATGACAAAGTGTCCTTACTCGAATGTTTTATGTGGATTAACTTTTAATTAAGTTCTAATTAAAATATAATTAAATTATCAGTAATCTGATGCCCAAATTATTTTAGGAGAAGGTTAGCTTTCAGTTCAGTTCAGTTAGAAGGATTAATGTGGTCCGTGGGACCAGAACCTTACCTACAGGCTTTACAGGCTTTAACTCAACATGTTCCTGGGGGGGCTGTCGGTAGGAGTATGTGTCAAGTCCACCTATGAAATCAACTGAAAATACAACAGTTCCAGAAATGAACAAATGGAAATGAAAATATGTCAACTAAAAAAGAACTGTGGACAAATTATGTTAAAAAAAAAAAATAGTAAGTGCATGCACAGGTTTGCATACAAGAAATACACCAAATACATAAAGGTGCTGTGGAAACTGCTTACAGAAGGCTCCATGCTCTGTCTTCCTTGGGGTCTATTTAGCCCCATGCCTGGAAAGACAGGCAGCAGCTGGATGAGCAGACATATACACTCCTGCCAGTGTTCAAAAGGAGCCTTCACGGATTTGCAGAGCACATAAAGAGAAACCACTATAGGGTAAAAGAGCTGATTCTCTTTAGGGTAATCTCAGCATCTATGTATATATATATTTATGTGCATATATATATATGTAGTGTATTTATAATTCCCCTAAACTCCTTTATAAGTGTTTGGAAATTTAGGCAATGGTAACAGTTTAGCTTCTGAACCTAATTTCACCTAAACTCTTCGGGCTCAATGGACTTGTAGGAAAGCATCAACAAAAACCAAAGGCATGACAGCTGAATTAAGAATAAACAGGTGATAACTAAATATGAAAAAGCAACAGCATCTTCTCCAGATGAACGTGTGGGGTCAGGACTCCTTTTCAGAATCCTTCTACTTTCTATGCCAGAAATAATGTGCTCTTGAGAAGTTTCTAGTTCCTTCTATGGTGATAATGGTTTTAAAAAAAGACATTTTAGCCTGAGTCTTGTATTCTGTTATTTTGGTAAGATTTTAAGCAGCTCCAAGAGGCCACAATTTCAAGCTATCTTAGAAATCTTAAAAGCAGGTTTGTGGAAAAGACTATTCTATTGATTTCAAAGGGCTTTTTGCAGACATGTCCAGAGCTGACAAATTCACAGTACATTAGGATTCTTTGGTCACATGGAAAGCAACTTCCTTCATTTGTTTATATATAGGCATATATACATATATATACACTTATATATACATATATTTGTATATATACAAAAATCCTAAGCAGAGTTTTGATACTTATTGTGCTAATTGCTGTGTGAACAACTAATGAAAAACCAGTCCCTTCCCAGTCAATGTGTGCACTAGATAGACCAACAAAGAGTGCTTATCCAGGATCAGGCGATGGGAAAATGAGGCTTAGAGATTGACAGACTAATGAAACACCCACTGAAATCTGTGGAAATGCTCCTGTTAATTTTAGTTTGCCTCTCCTCCTGAGTCCAGAAGTGGTGCAACATGGCTGAAAACTGAACTTGGTGTACTTCAATCATACAGCCTCACCTTTGCCATAAGACTGTTGTCTTAAAACTGTCTGAGCAGGACATAACATGCTGAAGAGCTTGCCCAGCCCAAATACCAGCCCCAGCCTATCTGCACCTCCTCTTTCTACTGTATTTCTTTCATGTTGCAGCTCTCCTTCAGAATGCTGTCATTAAATGAAATAATGCACATCAAAATTTACTTCAGCACTAATGGGATCAAACCCTCACAGAGGAAATACTTGCAGATGAACTGTTGTAAAAGTTGATTTTTAAAACCATAGAATCACAGAATGGTTTGGGTTGGAAAAGACCGTAAAGATCATCTACTTCCAACCCCTCTCCCATAGACAGGGACACCTTCCACTGGAGCAGGCTACTCGAAGCCTCACCCAGCCTGGCCTTGAACACTTCCAGGGATGGGGCATCCAAGTTTTCTGGGCAATTTGCTTCAGTGTCTCCTCAGTTTCACAGTAAAGAATTTCCTCCTAATATCTAATCTAAATCTACTCTCTTTCACTTTGAATCCATTCTCCCTTGTCTTGTCACTACATGCTCTTATAAAATAAAAGTCCCTTTCCATCTTTCTTTTAGGCTCCTTTCAGGTACTGGAAAGCCACAACTGGGTCACCCTGAAGCCTTCTATTCTCCAGGCTGAACAATCCCAATTCTCTCAGCCTTTCCTTATAGCAGAGGTGCTCCATCCCTCTAATCTACTTGGTATCCCTCCTCTGGACGTGCTTTAACAGATAGATCTCCTTCATGTGCTGGGAATGTCACTGGATGCTAGATGTCTAATACATTACATATTGAGTGAATAATTTTTTAGAATAAATCACACCCACAATGATTTTTTTTGTTATGTTCTTTAGTTTTCCCTGATTTCCAAAGGCCTGGAGGTTTTTTGTTTTGTCTTTTATTTTTTTTTTTATTAAGCACACATTAACACAAGTAGCTAAAAGAATGTTTTTGAGGCAATTCACCACTTCAGAACCACACATCATTCCTCTCAGCAATCACAAGCATCATCTGCAATTGTAAGCAGGGAGAGAATTTAAAGTAACTGGCCTTTCTACCAACAAATCTTTTTGAGCAAGAAATGAAGTTGAGATGTATTAATGATTGACAACATAGACGTGTCTTTGTTCCAACAAAGAGAATATATTTAATAGCACCATCCAGCAAGTGTTGAGATGAGCTGCTCAAACCTGTTTAGCTGAGGCTTTCTCTTTTGCAATCCAAGATGTCTGATGTAGTATTAAAGCTGAAGTTCACCTTAAAATTCATGTGAAGTTCATTCTCAACGCAAGAAGCTGTTCTATCGCACAAGGCAATGGAATGTGCCATTTTTCATTATGCACTCTATTTAATGGCTGATAGCTCTTTAATATGAAAATTCATCATCAATTGTTTGAGCTATAAGTTACTTTTAGTTTTAAAAATACATTTTGATTTTACCTAGTATTTTCATCCCTCATAATTAGTAGTCTTCCAGGACTAAGACCACAACTGGCCATTTGTTTGAGTTTTAAGAGTTACTCTTTTGTTTTCTTTTTCTCTTAAAGAATTTTTCCCATATAGGCAGCTAGGAGACAAATCACTGAGTACTTAAGAGAGACAAAAGGACCTGGCCACAGGAAGGGAGGGTCTGTGAGCTGCCTCTTTTTACTTGGGGTGAAGTGCGGAGCCTGGCGCGGGGTTCTCTGGGCATTTGGGGAGAGAGAAGGGCCACGCTCGCTTCTGGGGGAGAACCCACCACTGCGGAGTCCGGCTTTTCTCCGGCTTTTTTCCGCCACCGTGCCTCAGAGAAAATCGCCGGGACCCCAAGGCTGCTTTTCCCTGCCCAGCTAAAAGTTGGGCCGCGGCTGCCCTGCCTCGC
>VWZW01002478.1:0-280552 GCA_013397115.1 Edolisoma coerulescens | reverse complement strand
CATTCTCCATTCCAAGGGAAGCTACTGCCTTCCTTAGCAGACACCTGTCTTTCAAACCTAGACACCATTAAACACAGGAAATGGAATTTTTATTTTCATTGGAGGCAAAGACATTATTATGTATATTTCAGGGCAAGCAGGCATCAAATATCTTAAAACTTTACACTGAATGATCTTTTGGATGCATACATACTTGTATTTAAATGGCCAAAAGTAAATAGCAGCAACGTTCATATAGGTTTTCCAAGGGGAAAACACTGGTTTAAGGATGATATCAAATAGTTGTGTTTGTTTATTTCTGCCTGGTTAATGGATTATGGATAATTTCTGCCATAGATTCATAGGACTACACTAAAGAGCTTCAGAAAGTTTCATAAGCCTGGAAAAAAAGTTCCATTAAAAAACAGTGTTCTATACAATACCAGAGTACTATGCGTTAAATTAAAAAAATCCCAAACCAAACCAACAATCACAACTTGTTAGCAGTATGGATATTCAGCCACTAAACAAGGAACACCTCATGTAGTCCAATCATTAACTACAGTCATGCAGAGAGAAACTTAAAATCCTAGGGAGAGGATTTTTTAGCATCCCACAGATAATAGCAGGTTACAGCAGAAGCTGGTTATTTTATCTGCAGCTGGCTGCAAAACATGATCCCTATTCCCAGGGAGTTGCTCTCTCCTTGTGTCACCTCAGTTTTGTGGTCATGCTGGATGCTTAATGGCCAGTGTGAAATGTTCCTTTAGAGTTCACTACCTGCTGTGCTTGGAAGTGCAAATCTGTGCTGGCTGTCCACTGCAGGCAGTCCATTAAAGTGATGTTCATTCATTCATTCACGGGCCGTATCAGAGGAACGGTTGTCATAATCTGCCTGAGCGAGAAAAGTGCAGGATGCTGCCGGCTGAAGAAAGTTATCCACTGTCATCAGTAATTTTGAGGGTTATTCTTTTCTAGACAGATGACATTTCGGGTTGCCTTGCTACTATTTACCCAGTGCCTTCACCCATATGCAAGTTAAAATTTGCTTTCCTTTGAAGCTTGCGTAAAAGAATCACAGCTCATAAAAAAAAAAAAAAAAATAAAAATCCTTTCTCTTTTTCCACTTTCTCATCTGGAATTCAGCTTCTCTGGCAATATCCCATTGACCTGCTGGCACGCCCTGTGCAAACAGCTGCCAGAGTTTGTCAGCTCATCGGTATATTACTAATTTCTGCTTTCAAAGTTGGCAAATTCTAAGCATGTCTGGAGGTGCAGGGTACGAACAGAGGAGCAATATGGTGATAGCACAATTCTTAGTAAATCCTGCAGTCTCTTGGCCTGGAATACCCTAGATCCTATTGATGCTTGCCTCCCCATTTTATAAATGGGAGTAAGCCCCAAAGCTGATGGCTTGAATGGTTGGCACCTCCAGCTGTCCGCTCTCCAAGACAGAGGCAGACTAGCAGCTGCTCAAACTTGTATTTTTATGTACAGAGGATTTTCTTAACCTGTGGGGTTCCAAATACTATTTTGCACTGAATTATTTTCCTTGTACTGAGATTTTTTTGAATGGCAGTATATCAATGCAATTACATTCATTAAGAAAAGGTATGCAACTGAGGAGGGTGTAACTAGCAGAAAAGGAACCAAAATCAGTTAGAAAGAGGAAGCAAAACTGGGGGATTGATGATAAATCAGTGCTGCATGCATGAAGTCCAAACTTTGGACTCTCCAATGTTTGCACTTGTAGCTTACATAAACTTTCCAGATAAGCATGTTTTCTTCCTAAGGTGTCTCCTTTTTCAGTTGCCTTCCACCCTCAAGACATCCACTGCCCTTACACCTTTCACTGCACCAGCCAGACTGACCCAGCTTTCTGTCTGGAGCCAATACTACCCATTTTCCCCTCTCCACACTAAGCCTGAGCAGCTGAGCCTCAAGCCATGTAGCAGTAGAATCACGCATTCCATCGCAGGATCTCAGGAACAGCTTCTCGTTTACGTAGAGGACAAAAGGAGGGAAATTGAGTGCAAGACAATTAAGAAAGGGAGAATAAGAGACATCAGTAATCGCTTGTAGTACTCTGCTGCTCTGTCTCTATAAAGTACTGGCAGATGGTAATCAGGTTAAAATAGGACAAAGTGGTAGAAAATTACTAAGAGACAACCTTTTACTTAAATTTCTATTACTGGAAGCTAGGAGGGGAATATTTCGATGTTCCACAGTACTTATTAAGATATTTGCACCAGATTTTCTTCTGTCTTCACCAGTAGGATAGACCATAATTTAAAAAACTGCTCTACCTTGTAACATGTAAGTACCATGCTTGTCTACAGGGCTGCACTGAAAGAAGGATCCTCTCATAAGCTGCCTTAGAAAGGGCACTGGCATGGAAATTTTAGCTATGATATTTGCTACTGAACTCTCTCCTCATTTTATCAGTGATGTGACATCCAAGATATCAATATCATTTATTCTCCAAGAATATGACCGCCCAGTAAGATTAAGGAAGTATTAAGAAGACCTAAGATGTTAGGAAGTGAAAATTGCTCAAACCTTCTTAACCCAGACTTCCCCAGTCATTCCAAATCTGAAAGTACCTTTCAAAAGTCTTCTCAATGCCATGCCTTTGAAAGCTATTTATAGCCATACCATCCCAATACTGAAACTAAGTGACAGGCTGCCCCATTATGGTGTTTGGTTGGTTTTTCTTCCCCTAAAAATATATATTTTTCAGTGACTTTCAAGTAATTAAGGACTCCTGGTCACTACATGGTAAAAGTCCCTAGAAAATTATGGTTATCACACATAAGGCGTGTAGGAAAATACTTATCACAAGTTTACTATCACTAATTTAGTACCAGAAAAAAATATGCTTTAAGCTGCAGGTATGTACAAATTGTTTCCTTTAGGCTTTAGAAAACATCAGGTTTTTATGACATTGTGATATCTGCCAACCCACATGCAAAGTTTAAGTTGATGAAGAATAGTTTTTCATTTTGGGTTAAAATGTCATATTTTACTCTCTCTAAATACTTATCAGCTTAGGCATCAACCATCCCATACATCTCAGCATAGCTGGCTATGACTTACGTTGTTCTTCAGCAATGCAATTCAAACTAAGTATGTCTGATGATACATTTTCTTCTCGTATAGGTCACTACATTTTTCTGTTCCTCATTTTAATGAAAATGCTAACATCCTAGTGAGAATACCAATACATGGAAGTTGTATTTAAAGATGTTTCAAACAAATAAAGCTGTGGGGTTTTATTTTTGAGGCTTGTATTAAAGGTGATATTGCTAGTTCTAGTATGAGATTTCAAATACAGTGAAGGGTAGCCTTCTTTCTGCATATGACCAAAGTAAATTGTAAACAATTCTAATTAAAACTTCCTAGATAATTTTTAATACAGTGATAAAATTAGAGATGTGAAATTGTAAAAAATTAGTCTTCACTAATTACTGATTTTCCCCTTTCTGACACCCTTTTTGATCTATTCCCTTTTGGTGCAGAATGTTCCATGATTCCCTCTTTAAGTTACTTGAAGTTATACTGCCTACGTACAAATTAGGCCTGCAAAGGAAAAATAAGCCATGCATAAAGACATTAAATGCCCAGAAACTACATTTATCAATTACATTCACACAATTTCGGGAGAGAAACATGCCACTGAGTTCTCCTAACACATATCCAGTCTACCCACTAAAATGGCAGCTCAAATAGTCCCAAGACTATTCTACAGAAGGCTGTTACAGCTTCAGTCACACCTCTAGACATGTGATCTTCACAATAAATGTGTCCAAGTTGACTTCAAAAGAGACAGAACTCTGAATCTGCTTTTTGAAGTTATACTTTGATCTTTTTTTGGTATTCCGATTCAGGAATACATGCTATGTATTAGTGTGCCTTTATATTACTGCTGAGTTTGATGCCACTAACTACAGCACTCTTTCAAAAATGTTCAGTGCAGATGCTCGGACCGACTGGAATTGATCTATTCCACTTACAGTTCATTGCTAGGTTGCAAGTTAGGTGTTTTGTTCTTCCACGTTGCTCGTTGTTTTTTTCCTATCAGTTGAGTCCCATGGAGCTCTCCTCTTGGCCTGTATCTTCTTTATATTCATAGAATTTCTTTTGGCTTCAGTTATTTGCCAGTATGATCAAAATATTTTTTTTGAGGCAACACTTAAGTATTTATAACTGCCTGGTTATTATATACCCAAGAATATCACAACTGTTTTTTCTAACATTAACTACAAGTCACTGATATTTTAGTATGTGAAATTAAAGTTCCCTATTTTTAAAATTAATGCTGAACCTGTTCAACGCTAATGAATAATTAAAGATAAAATTACTAGAGAAAACTATTTGCAAGATCAAATACATGACATACTAGAACATGTGTGACATTTGGAGGAAAGGATTTCTATGTATTGAAGAAAGTTCACATCATCCATTCACAACAGAACATTAATTTTACTTTTAAAAAGTAGGTTACAGGACTGGAGGGATTCTTCTTATCACTGAGTGATTCTGGATTTTTTCCAGCTTCCTACTTTCCTAGGGATGAAAGACTGCTTCTGAAATTTGCTATTATCATGGTCTACGACATGATACTTGCTTCATGTGTCTGTATCTTTACTTGTCTTATGAAAAGTGAAGTGAGCCAAGGACATTTAGGAGAGTGTGTGTCTTCATGGCACAGCACAGGATGCAAGCCAGAGAGGGAAGGAGCTGCCAGCCTGCTCCTCAAGGAGAGGCTGCAGTGGGGAGCAGCAAACCAGGCAGGCCTTAGAGATGATGGAAAGAACTTGGGAGGCCAAGCAGAATATCCTGCAAGTTAGGAAGCCAGACACTTGGCTAAGACTCAAATGGTTCTCCAACTACACAGACACAGAAAACTCTGGAGGAAATGCTATAGCCTCTTGTTTCTGTTCTGTATGATCCAGTAGCTTTGAGTTTTCCATTTTAAAAGCATGCTAGTTTATAATGCAATTAATTCTGCCTTTTATGAGTTTTGTGTTGCAGTATTTTTGGGAAGTTTTCTATAAAGGGAACTGCGCACATCCACTTCAAAGGTCTGGCTGACTAAAGCTCTGTCACACTCAGCCCATGTTGCAATCTTCCTTCCCTTTATAACTCTTTTTTATTTGCTTTAAAATCTGCTTAACATGCCTGCCCATTAATACCTTTTGCTGTCAGTCAGGGAAGTCTCCGTCCCTGGGCCTTCCTTTGTTAGTAGCTGACTTTGCTGTGATCCAGGTACAGAACTACCATCTTTACCTCAAAAGACTTGGTATCTTGAACTTGTTACAGATGCTAAAACTTGTACTTCTAGCAGCCTGAGAGGTCAGGTATCAGCTTTTTCAAAAGAATACTGACCTGATGCTAATTGCCACTTTATGACATCAAACCCACTAACACTCTTTAACATTTTTCTCCATTTCAGGTGAGGCCATTTCCATTTCCTCATCCTCCTTTATAGCCACACTCCTTCTCATTTATCATTCTGCCTTTGCCCTCATGACTCACTCATGAGTGACATTCTGTGGAGAAATCCTGCTTCACCACATGACATTTGCTCTTTGTCTGGGGCACTGAATGCATTCCCCACCCTGCACCTACGCTGCACTCACAGCCACACCTCACTTAGGGGTGGTCTGCTTCAATCCTTGAGGTGGCAGACCTTGAAGTTTTCTACCACAAATCTCCCAGGGTTTTAGTGTCTTTAGATCCAAACTACCTTTTTTTTTGACACTGCTAAGCAGGCAATGCTGCCTCAACAACTGATAGAGCCCTCCTCTCCTCATCCCAGCAGAAAATCCCTCCCAGCGGAAGCCTGTGGTCCTACTGTGCCTTCTCTGAATCAAAGTCTACAGATAGGAAACAGAAGTGGATAAATCCCTCCAGTGATCTCCAGATTCCCAGTATCTTCCTTTCAATTTTTTATCTCTGTGAATGAGCACAAATCAACAAGCTCTAATCTTCTGTTTCTTCTTGCTTTTACTTTTTCAAGATGAGGAAGCCAGCAAAATGATCTTTTGTTTATCAGTATCATGTGAGCCTTTTCCAGCCCCAGTAAATGCACTATCAAGTTCTTCTATGGCTTCCTCAGTCTACCCCAGAATATGTGACCATCCAGCATTGTGGATATATCTGCTAAGTTTACTACTTGACCACATCCAAGTGCATCCATGACTACCCATTTGTCTCTGCGAGTGTTTCTCTGCAAATGAGGAAATCTATTGTTTCTCATATTTTTATTGCTTTTTTTCCTGCTCTATTTTTACATTCAACTTTCTCCTCTCTTAATATTGCTTTTGATATTACCACCTCTGTCACCAACTCAAATTAGCTCCTGAACACCCCAAAACATAAAATGACTACTTTCTCAACTTTGAAAATAGAACTAAGAATGTGGAGCATTATAAAATGGGAGCTTACAACAACGAATGGTCTTCTCATATATGATGGAGTGAAAAAAGAAATATCACATGTGTTAGCAAATATGATGGCAAGGAGAATGGTTTTCTCATTGTTAGAAAGTGGTATCATTTCATATTAGGAGAAAGATGAATGTCTGGGGTAGAGTCTATAACAGGATTAATATCACTTTGAAGCCACCAGTGAATCAATCCGCTAATGAAAGAGAAAGATAATGCAATACTGCCCTCATCTATAAAAAATCTCTCCCTCAAGAAAGATGAAGTAGAAAGACACTTTTATGAAAACCTTGTAACTCGCAAATTTCAGTCCTCCAAAATAACACATTGTCATGATTAAGGAGGGAAAGAGAATGAGTAGAAATCAATGCCAAGGAATTAGAGCCATCATATAAATGGTGACAGTCACATATTATCACTTAATTTTGCTGTATCTAATCTGTGATATTGAGAAAAACACAGATGAACTGAGATTAAATTTCTGCTAACAAAACCAACTTTATATTTACTGATTCAAGGTAAAAGAAAGTCAAATGAAGTTTAAAGTGAGTCCAGCTATGACCCAAATCACAGAGCCCTGGTAAGAGAAAGACTTGTTATGATACAGAGCTAATAAAGCACATCAGCAATACAGACTAAATGCAATAAATATAATGTAGCCTTTTTGAAAAACACCTTTTCTAGGAACAGGTAATATATTTTATTTGACCAACTGGCCCAGCTGGAAAACCATAACAGCTATATCTCCTGATTTATTAAGACAACACCTCTTGCTATAAATCTTGCTTATCTTATATAGTGAAACCATTAAGGCTGTTGAAATAGTGCAACTAGAAAATCTAAAAAGCACAACATATAGACAACAAGTCAAAGTTTAAAACAGGAAGAATTTTAAAAGGTTACTTTATGAAAGGTTGAAGTTGTGATGTCATCAGAAACAGTAAAGAGAACTAAAGAAGAGGTAAGAAATTCACAGGATAAAGATAAGTCTTTAGCAAATAATCACCTACATTAGTTTCAATATTTTAATTACAGAATATTCTGAGTTGCAAGGGACCCACAAGAATCATTGGGTCCAGCTCTTAAGTGAATGGCCCATACAGGGATCAAACCTACAACCTTAGTGTTAATTAGCACCATGCTCCAACCAACTGACTTAACAACTTCTCCTTTCCCTTGTGTTATGACTGTGGTTCTTCTAAGAAATTCTTGTGATACTTTATTTGCAAGGGTCTTTCACTTGCTTTGATCTTATCAGTAATCATTAGTTACCCCTTCCTCTTCCAAACAAAACCTACAACTTTTCTTGGTGGAAGATGCTGCTTGCCTTTAGATACATAAGATTCAGACCTGAGATTTTCACAGATGGGTAAAATTGTGTAGAGTTAATTCTTATTCAATTTTTTTCAATTTTGCCACATTTTGAGAAAGTATCCATTACCAAATAAAATTATCTTCAAAATTTACCTGACTGCAACCTGAAATTTATGGCTTGGTTCAATATACTTCACTGACTTGTGCTGGTTAGCCATCTCTTGAATTTATGGTACCTGCTTTGCAAAGTAGCTTGAATATCCTCTAAGGCTATAATGTATGATTACATACACTGGAGCCCATTAGATAGAAAAGGACCTATATTGTATGATTTTTGTCATGGATACTCCCTTAAAACAAGAAATGAGCAGCTTCGTCTTTTCTACTGCCATATTTCAAAGCTTAGTGCTATTAGAATTGTGAACAAACCTTATCTTCAGGAAAAATCAGTGGTAGTCTCTCAGCTCAGCTGTTCTACATGGATCTGTTTTAATTTTTGAGGCTATTATTTGTAAAGAAGAAGGGAGGACTTTTCTTTCTTCTGAGATGAAACCTCACCATCTCTCTTGCAGGCCAGCCATGGGCATAAAGGAAAAGGCATTCGGAACTCTGACCACCTAAACTGCTAATTCATCTACAAGTCTGCTGGGTCTGTCAAACAGGTTGAGTTAAGCATCATATCAGGGAAGCTGTGGGTATAGTTGTCTCCACTGTAATTGTTCATTGCTCACTAAACTCCCAGATTCCTTATCAGCATATAATAAAGACAATTTACGGCCCAGTGTAGAGCCTGACTAATCCTGTGCCCTCCTTGGCTCAGCACATCCCTTCATTACAGGGGCACATCATTTGCTCCAGGCTTACACTTCCTGCACCAAAGGCAGCAGTTATTACAAGACAGAGCTCTTAGGCATGATTTGCTGACTGGGAAATTACCACTCAGGCAGCAGTAACAATGAAATGGATGTTACTTAAGCTGAGACCCAGAAATTAGGATAACCTATCTGTATGACAGTTAAGATTTGGGAGAGATGGCATTTATGCAGAAGAGCAGGAGTCTGAAAAGTTTCTTTTTAAGCTCCACAAACTACAACAGACACAAGGCTGCTGCTGTTCAGAAATGAAGAAGTAAGAGGACTGCTACTGGAAGTGGAAAATGGATTTGTAAAGAGGTTTCATTTTAATGGAGCAGCTGGATGAAAGGTACAGACAGGAAGGGGCACCACTTAGGCCTGTATGTGATGTTGAGTGGAAAGCTCAAGAGAGCAACGCTGGATGCTGGAGTAAGATTGATTGAACAATAGATGCAACTGAAGTGAAAAGGCTAAGGTGCTGGCAACTGGGGCTTGGGATAGCATCCATTTAAAAACAGATTTAATTTAAACAGAAAGGCCAAGGAGGTGGAAGGTGGAGACTAAAACAAAATCAATATTAAGTTAGGTTAGTAGAAACTAGAATCAAATGAGCCAGTTAAAAAAAAGGGCATGCTGAGTATTTGGGAGTAGGGAAGCAATGCATGGATCTAAGAACTATCGAGGAACTCTCATTAAATGATACAACCCCTAGAATCAGAATTTTAATTCCATTCTAATAAGAATATTATGTATTACAGTAGTAAACCAAAAAATCTTAAGGGAAAGGTATGATCTCCAGTTTAAAGAAAACTGCATGATTATCAGTATCTTTCTACTTAAAGATAATTCTCTTCTATCACAAAATCAGAGACTTGTTTGGGTTGGAAGTGACCTCTGAAGATCAAGATTATGTAGCCCAACCCTCCTGCTAAAGCACGTTCACCTACAGCAGGTTGCTGTTGGTGAATATCTACAGAGAAAGAGACTCCATGGTCTTTTTGGGTAGCCTGTTCCCGTGCCCTACCGCCCTTAAAGCAAAGACTTTTTTTCCTCATACTCAGATGGAACTGCCTGTGTTTAAGTTTGTAACCACTACCCTTTGTCTCGTCTCTGGGCACCACTGAGAAGAGTCTGGCCCCACCCTCTTGACACCTGCCCTTAAAATATCTGTATGCATTGGTAAGTTCTCCTCTCATTTATCTCTTCTCCATAGAAGGAGGGTCCAGCTCCCTCAGCCTTTCCTCATAAGAGAGATGCTCCAGTTCCCTAAAGATCTTTGTATCCCTCTGCTGGACCCTCCCCAGGAGTGCCTTTTCTTTCTTGTACTGAGGCACCCAGAACTGGACCCATCACTCCAGATGTGGCCTCACCAGGGCTGAGGAGAGGGGCAGGATCACCTCCCTCAACCTGCTGGCAATGCCCTTCCTACTGCAGTCCCAGGACACCATTGGCCTTCTTGGGCACCAGGGCACTGCTGGCTCATGAACAGCTTGTTGTCCACCAGGACCCCCAGGGCCTTCTCTGCAGAGCTGCTTTCCAGCAGGTCAGCCCCAGCCTGTGCTGGTGCATAGGGGTATTCTTCCCCAGGTGCAGGACCCTGCATTTGCCTTTGCTGAATTTGTACATAGTTGTACAAATATATATATCTGTGTACATATCTATATCTATATCTGTATCTATATATTTATACTTATATGTGATATGGCATATAATATTCATAGAATCACCAAATCATAGCATAATTTGGGTTAGAAGGAATCTTTAAAGGCCATCTTTAAAGGCCAACCACCCTGCACTGAGCAGGGACATCTTCGTCTAGATCAGACTGCTGACTCTGAGTTTTGTTTCCAGGGATGGGGCACCTGGCACCTCTCTGCACAACCTCTTCCTGTGTTTCACCATCCTCATTGTAAAAAAATTCTTCGGTATATCTGGTCTGAATATTCTGAATCAATGGCAGAAATGCTTAACATTTATTGTATCTATAAAACATAAATTGATTAGGTAGTAGTGAACTAGCCTTTAAAAACTTTCTAGCTATCAGTCTGGAAATCAATTCAAAGTTAAGGGAAGTCTGTATATACCTGTGTTTGAACCAAAATATGTATATATTCAGCTACATACTCATCCATATGAATATACATATCCACCTACACACATATATACATATATACACATACATATTTATCAAAACAGGTAAAATTGTTTCATGATGATATAATACTGTTCTGACACATTTCACTTTAGAAAACTGTGTTAGTCCTTTCTGAAAATAGTATATAAAATCTATTTTGCTTTCCATACAGATATTTCTAAATATTTTACCTGTGCTCCTGAAAATTTAAATGACACATTTAAATGACTATATATAATATATGTGCATATTTCTACAGTCAGAATCCAAATTGTGGATGGAAGCTAGTGATTGCAGCTCTGTACCTTTTGGCAGCTGAACGCTCACACAATTCATTGGTATAACAGAGATCTTTAAAAAATGTTAAATTTTTCATTCTTAATCTCTTCCTCAACTTTGTACAAAAAAGAATGAATGGAGAACTCCAACTTGACCAAAATGACCAAGTATCATTTCAGTGTATGAAGCAGAGGAGAATATGCCTCACCCACTGAGCTGTCTGTAGTGCCAGGTACAGCTGGCTCTGGGCACTTGGGATTTCCTCACTCACACAAGAACATTTCAAAACTGTTCTGTGTGTTCATCACTACTGCTGTGACCTATTAATATTCTGGAGAATATCCAATCATATTTTTTTTGCTAAAGTGATTGAGGTGATTCTTTTCTACTGAATTTCAGGAAGAAATTTCTGACTTGTGCTTAAGGCAGGAATTGTGGGAATGCACTGGAGGAACTCTTACCATTTAAGTAATTTATACCCTTCCTTAGTGAAAAATCAATGAGCTGATGGCTTGCATGGAAATGGTTTCTTGACTATTATCTGCATACCTGTTCAAGGCAACCCAACACTAAGAAATGAATTCTTTACTGAAGATAGACTAAAATATTCTACTGAAGTGGTTTAGAAACTCAAGGGGGATTTCCTCAAGTGATTTGATTCACACCTTAGAGTAAGCTGTGTTCTACCAATGAAAAATTGGAATTAGTTTATGCGCCATTTAGATGATGACATTTCCTCGTGCGTTGTCTGCACCCTACCTGGACAAACCTTACACGTTGCATTCCACATGAAACATATGATACTTCCAAGCAGGTAACTTCTGCTGCTGCTAGAAATATTCCACAGTTAAGACTTCCCTTTCCCTACACTGTGCACCATCTATTACTTAAAGACAATCTCTTAGCTAGAACAGTGTCCTGCAACAGTCAATGGAGAATACAACTGGAAATGAATACTATTTTGTACATTTTGCTTGGGGAATGTAAAAGCAGACAGTTGCATGGGTATATATAATTTTTTAGAGCTGCTTTCCTGTGACAGATTATTCATCTATGGTTTTTAAGCAGAAAAAAAAGAAGGAGAGATTGTGCCTTTGCGGCATTTTTTTGCCAATAACCTATCTAGAATCAAGATTTTTTTCCTAGAATTTATATTTATATTGTTTAATTCTTTTATTTTATACCACCTCAAAGATTTACCCTTGGTTGTGTGTGTTATATCTATCCATATGTTTCACAGAATCACGAGGTTGGAAGAGACCTTCAAGATCACCGAGTCCAACCCATGCCCTGACACCACCTCAACTAAACCATGGCACTGAGTGCCATGTGCAGTCTTTTTTTAACCACATCCAGGGATGGTGACTCCCCCACCTCCCTGGGCAGACGACTCCAGAACTTTATCAGTCTTTCAATAAAAAGCTTTCCTAACATCCAACCTAAATTTCCCCTGGTGCAGCTTAAGACTGTGTCCTCTTGTTCTGTCTGTGGTTGCCTGGGAGAAGAGACCGACCCCCACCTGACTACAACCACCTTTCAGGGAGTTGTAGAGAGTGATAAGGTCACCTCTGAGTCTTCTTCTCTCCAGGCTAAACAACCCCAGCTCCCTCAGCCGTTCTTTATAGGGCTTGTGTTCCAAGCCCTTCACCAGCCTTGTTGCCCTCCTCTGGACACGTTAGAGCATCTCAACGTCCTTCCTAAATTGAGGACTGTCCAGTTCTGAGGGGCCCAGAACTGGACACAGTACTCAAGGTGCGGCCTTACCAGTGCCGAGTACAGGGGAAGAATGACTTCTCTGGTCCTTCTGGCCGCACTATTTCCGATACAGGCCAGGATGCCATTGGCCACCTGGGCACACTGCTGGCTCGTGTTCAGTCGGCTGTCAGCCAGTACCCCCAGGTCCCTTTCTGCCTGGCCACTGTGCAGCCACTCTGTCCCCAGCCTGTAGTGCTGCAGGGTGTTCTTGTAGCCAAAGTGCAGGACTCAGCACTTGGACTTGTTAAACTTCATCTCATTGGACTCTGCCCATCTATCCAACTGTCCCAGGTCTCTTTGCAGAACCCTCCTAGCTTCCAACAGATTGACACACGCTCCATAGGAGTTTCCATAGGAACTAGAACAAATGCTTTCTCAGGCAATATATGATAACTGAATGCAAAAAAAAAAAATAAAAATTGAAAGAGTATGTACAGGTAATATAAATAGTGTAACATGTCTGCAGTATTTCTTCCTTCATTAAATGCTTCAGAATTCACAGTGTTAGTGTAGGAATGAGGATTAATTTTCAGGTAATTCACACACTAAGGCTAATGATAAAGAGGACACTGTAGGACTGCGCAATGTTGTTAGACCATAAAGTGTTGTTAGAATAGAGGTTTATCCTTTGTATCTCCACCACAGGAGAAAGTGGAGTCAGGTATAAGTAGGGTAGTAAACAGGTGAGTCTGCATCTAATCAACAAACTCCAGCTGGACAGACCTCTAGAGTCTACACAGACTGCAACTTGACATTTTTCTCCATTAAATGTCTGGTGGGGATGTCCTGGGCCACAGCTGAACTGAGGAAGCCCCCTGGACATGCCTGGTGACATTTCTGGTCACACCACAACCTCTCCCTCAGTTCATGGTAGGCATCTGCAAGAGGATGACAGCAGCTGCTAGCAGGGAATGAGCCACCCCAAAATGTGGGTAGCACCTCAGTGCAAGGAGCAGCAAGAACCACCTGTGACATTGACTGGGCTCCCTGGCTTTCCAGATGTCACAGACCACGTTTGAGGACAGGTATGTTGGACTCTTCATCTCTGCAGGAGGCCACATTTGTTTATTTTTAGAAAACTGTTCTGTTGAATTACAGAATACATTTGGTTATGAATCCACTTCTATTTCATGCCCAGCAATATGTATACCTGGCAAAAATACCTGATTCTGTTGTTTTTCCAAAACAGGTGAATCAACATTTTGGGGATTGGGTTTCTTGTCCAGATGGACAGAAAGATGCAAAGTGCTCTCAAGCCTTTCAAAAATACTGATAGTCACTCCCACTTTCCAGAAACTCTAAAGTCAGGAGAATGCTGTCAACCTGGCAGCTACAGTGCTGTTTCACTGCCAAGCAGTAAAACTTATTATCATTTTAAAAGTCTGTGTCAAGCATATTCATCCACTGGTCAGTAAGAACACATTTTGTTTCAAGTCATTATGGTTTAAGGGTGAGAGTGGTGAGTGCTAAAGCCCAGAGATGGCCTATGCTGCTGTTCAGCAAGTTTCGTAAGTCCTCATTTTCAGGGAGGTAATTTAGGACAGTTGTTGCCAGGGGATGTTTGATTCTTGTATTGCCCGACAGAAGTGTAGTGTAGAATCCTCCTTCTTGGTGATCCTTGATATTAAACATTTTATCACAAAAAGTCTCTTCTCAGAAGGTAAAAGGACTCAACTGCATGTACAATTAATGTGAAGATAGTAGCAGTAGGTTCCCAAAACCTCCTTAGTTAAGGAAACTTGGATACTTATATATAAAAAAAATCAAATATATATAATATTAGCTATTGTTAACTAGTTCTTCATTCGCTTTGCAAAAAAATAGCACATTTATAAGAAATTTGTCACCGCTGGACCTACTGTGTAACTATAAATATTAAATTAAATGTGATGTAAAATTCTTTCTCTCTTGTTCAATTACTGACAACAGATGCTCAATGGTGTGTATGAATGTAATGCCATATGTCAGATAAGGCAATGCAGTAGTTTTTCAGAGGAAGTAATAACGTATCTTGCTTTACCTAATATTTTTCTAATGATGGCATATGGAGGGTCATATTGGTACCACAATAAGGGGAAACTTGTAATTTTTAAAAACAAATTCATCTTCCTCTGTGTTCTGAAAGTACAGCTGAGCTCTGAATATGACTAGCATAGAGGACAGACAACAAAGAATCCTTTTTTTCTTTATTAATTTTGTTCCTGTGTTTTCATTTAGGGGATAAATCTTCATGGTGAATGGAAGCCCTTTCCTTTATTTTTGCTCATGCACAAAAGAGGTTTACGTTTCACTGGATTGGCCTTCTGGCGTTTCAGCCTCATTTTTTACAAAAATGCTGAAATCACAATTGTAGTTTTGTGGCAAACCTTCCCCTCTGATTTCACTGTTATTTCCTTATGCAATTTGTTTACAAATCAGTTTACACTCCACAAAATCCAGAACTGTACAGAACTATCACTTCTGACATGTGTCAGTGTCACATTTATGAAGTAGTATTTAGCAGTAATAGTGCTAGCCACCGTTTCTCAAAAAACTCCAGAAACTATTTAGAAATTCAATCTTGATTTGAGCAATGTATTTTGCCTAGTCTCCAGACTCCACTGAATTAAAACAGTAACTCTGACAAGGTGGAAACCAGTTTCCAAGTTCATTTTCAGGAGAAAATGCTTCACAAACAGGATAGTGGCAGGCTTTTATGATTACAGATTTCACATATTCTATTCCTTCAAAAGAGCTTATAGAGATTGATAGATCTACAAAGAAAGAAATGAAAAAATGAAGGGAAGAGATATAAATAGACTTTTTCATTAGGATGAATGATGGAAAGTATTAACCCCACTACAGCAGCATGCCTTTTACATGTCTTTTTTTTATTCATTCTTTTTGACCTGTTATCATCTTCCTTCTTAGTAAAAGTTAACTACAGTATGAAATGTAGGTAAGGTGAGCAATAGCTGGAAAAAAATGTTTCCTCAAGCATTATTACTGTTCAGAAAAGTGTCCATCAGCTGAAATGTCAGGCTCAAAATCCATTCAAGCACTGCACAGAGGCTAAACACGCAGCTATTATTAATTTTTAAGTCTGCCTGATGGGTTTCAGACCAAGAACTGGGGTTAACTTGATGCACTGAATATTGCAGAGTATATTTAATTACAGAGGCTTTGACTCTCAGACGGCTGAGGATTTATTCTGTGCAAAATACTGCTAAAATATGACAGAATAGCTGCACCTACCTAAGAAAAATATCTACTGCATCATATTAAAATGCATAAAATCAGTTTCAGTTGCAGTTTTTTTGACTTTTATCCTAATGTAAACACTGTCTACTTTCAATCAGTTTTGAAGCACCACTGTACTTACAACTAAAATAATTTTCTGTTCATTACGCTGCAAGTTAGCAATGCAAAATTCTCCAGAATAAGTCCTGTTCTTCTCAGCTAATAACCAAACCAAACCAAACCATTTTCTCACTGTGCCTTAAACAGATGTTTCTTTATTTAAAACATATTTGTGGGATTCCTATGAAGGGGTTAACACTTGTCTTTAATGCATTTATCTATAAGCATAGAGGGCTCTAAAACACAAATGGGCACTAAGACACAAAGAGAGA
Organism: Edolisoma coerulescens; assembly: GCA_013397115.1. NCBI lineage: Eukaryota > Metazoa > Chordata > Aves > Passeriformes > Campephagidae > Edolisoma > Edolisoma coerulescens. The sequence goes on along the minus strand of VWZW01002478.1, from coordinate 264,177 downwards.
TATTAGAGGACTGTTTATTTGCTTTTGATCCAATTCAGAACCTTAGAGGCAAGAAAAAAAGTAGCAAATCAGAAATTACTTCTCTCCAATGGTTGTAAAATCTCCTAGCTGTATCTATTTCACTTCTTTGCTTCTCTTTTTCCTTCCTTTGTGCACTGCTCTTGCCCCTGCCCCAGGTCGCTCTCTGCCAACCAAAAAAACCTACTCACACAAGAGTCTAGAAAATCAAACACATTTGAAATGGGAAATTTGCCCATTCCTAACAAAGGACATTACACCATACTTTCCAAGACAAGTGAGGTGATTTTCACTTGTAACTGAAGACCAAATTGTTATTGATAATTCTGAAAGACAAGCAGAAATTAACTGCAGACTCCTGAGTTGTTTGAGGAGAATGGGAACTGGGTTAGTTCTACATACTGGATCACCTTAGCACTTGATGTGTTTTATTGGTTGATAAATATGTCACCTGTTCTCCATTGTCAGTGATTTAAATTTCCATCTGTATCGTATGGCTCAAAACCCTCAAAAGACAGTTAGGTGGGCTCACCATAGAAGGAAAATGAATCAGGCCCCATCTCTTCTGAAACAGACATGTTTTCAAAATGAACAGGGCCCTTAACTTGACAAAAACCCTTTTGTGAGGCCCTGAATATGTAAACCACAAAAGTTCTGTAGCACGTGACTGCAGATTCCATGAACATGTATTCTTTGCTGGGAGTTTTGTCTTTCACACATGCCTAAAACAGGATATGTGAAGCACATTATAAAGGGCTTAACAAACCCAACAGTTATATAACATATTTGCGTAAAAAGTGAAGAGTCTGTCTTCCCAGGTACAGATGCATCTGTATTTGCATGTGGGTGTGCATGTGCACACACGATTACTCTTCAAAGGCACTGTAGGTTGTGTCTTCCTGATCAGTCTGCAGGCCTTCCCTAACACCAGATGTAGCCTCCCTGTTCCAGGAATTTAGTTAGTCACTGTTTCATGAACAAAGTTTCCAGCTATCCATATGAAGCCCTGGCTACCACCATGTCTCATCACAGCCATATGGAAAGGAGATGTCTCTGGATTTCACTGACCAAAGACTGTGTTTATACATCCCAAACTATACAGCCACTGTGCTGCTGTGCCACCCTCTGCTGATACCCTGTCTTCCCAGTTCCTGCCTGACTGGCAGTTTTCAGTTTTCCCAGCAAACATTTTCTGGGCTTTTTCTCCTCAAGCTTTAGATTTTATTTTCCAAGTGTCCATACTTCTCCTTTACAGCATCCATCTTTATCCAGGCTCCTCGTGCCTTTCCACTACGTGCACAACATGCTTACGGCTCCTTACCACTCAAATTTATCTTAGAATCTCTTTGATATATTTTCTTCCTAATAAAAACCTAAATGAAAGTGTTAAAATAGATTTGATACGAATGTCTGTTGCATTATGACGGAGAACTGAACATTGTACCATTTGTAGCAGTGGAAAAGTATTTTGTTTATAGTCCTTCACACTGCTTTCAATCAAACACTCTGCTTTTCCACCACAGACATGAATTACTTGAATTATGTTTTCAATAAGATTTTCCATGTATTATCAAATGCTTTCCTACAAAGTAAACTAATTTTTTCCTATGATATTCACCCACCAGAGCTATTCTGCGAAGAAACAAAACAACTGTAAGAAGGTTTATGAATAAAAGTTTATAAATAAATATTTGGTTGCATGTTATTTATCCTAAAACCATAAAATGCTACTGACATTTGTTCTTTTTTTTCCCCCTGGAGAGAGCTATTTTACTGTTTACCTCATAAATTAGAGGAAGTAATTTACATGATCACATGTTGTGCCTTTTTAAATTTGTTCTTCTATTTGCTCCTCTGCTCATCCAATATTTTTCCATTCTCTCTACTGCGTTTACCAACGGCTATCCTCGTCACGTGGGTACAGTGATATCCTTAGGCAATTCTCACAACCACTTTTCACACAGCATCCTACCAAAATGTTCGGCATATTCAGATTTTTCCAATACCCTCTTAAAGACTTTCTGAGAAATACTTTTTAAAAGGTGTGCACATTTTCAAACTTTTGGAACAATTTGAGTGCATATATATAAGAGTTTCATTGATAAAGGCAAGTTAAGAGCATGGGGTCAGCATTTTAAATACATGGTCTAGGTGCCTGTAAGTGTAGATCAGGTTTACCTAACTATTGATCAGAGTGATACTGCACACTGTAAATGGCTTGGTCTGTCATCCCCATTAATTTCACTGTTGATAAAGTTGTCATTTGGAAAAACAGATTAAGAGGCTTCAGGAGCTTTGATTCAAATGTAAATGCACGTACATAGAGACATACATATATATCTGTATGTATGCAACATGGATCACGTAATTTTCATCACTGTGACTGGCTCATGTAAGAGGTTCACAAATCTCTATGAAGAAGTTCAGAAATTGCAATCCTACCTAGATAACTTGGTAGTACCTAAATAAGTATGTCTTTAAGCATAATTGGTTGTGTACATGAATGCCAGATTCTGCCATTTTTCCAACTTTGTTCTTTGCCTTGGTAGTTCAATGCAAGACTAAGTCTCAGCCCAGGTACCTTGGCTCCAGAGATGGTGAGGTGTGTATCAGTACTTACAGCTGTCCTCCTCCTCCATGAAAATACTGATCACGTAACAGGCATACACAAATCCAATCAGCTGTGTGAAAGAAGAGGAAAAACAATCATTAGAACACATTGAACATTTATAAAGCTTTTAGTACAGTGATATATAAATACAGGTATCACAGCCAAATTTTAAAAATATTTACTTCTATTTCCTGCATTTGCAAATTTCAGTGCAAATGGTCACAAACAGCTAAATTAATTTCCTCTCTTTTCCTTATGTTGCATAATATATATTTCATACATAAATATGCATTTTATATTTTAAAATATTTTCCTAGTCCCACTGGGATCAGTATTGATGAATACTGCTATTGAGTAATACTGGTGGAAAACAGCTGTACCTTGATGTTCAGCTATTATTTACATTTCTTTGTTCTTCGATACCTCTGTTCTCACATGACTTTTTCCACATGAATGTGGGCCCCTATGCACCTCATATACTTACTAAAATGGCAAAATATTTATTGACTGCTACAGAATTAAGTCATAGTAACACTTCTGTGGAACTCACAAGAGATGTCTTTTTGTTTTGCATGAAGTGTCCCAGTGAAGAACTATTTGACAAAGTTTTAAATGGATAGGTGAATTGTCATGATGTAGCTGAACAGTAAAACTGGGTTATGATTCATCAACATCAGGAAACACCTTATCAGTAATTCACATTAACTATGCAGGAAATGAACAGTATCATTTCCCCAAAGGACAACAACAGTCAAACCATGCCATTATTTTAACAGCAGCACCCACAAAAACATCCTCCTTAACCCAGATCTGTGTCACTTGTGCCACCAAGAGGAAGGGATTAAGATCTTTATGATCAAGAAATAGAAACTCCACTCACTCCTTATCCATATAGACAAAATGTTTTCTTAGGACCATGACCAAAGATGAAGAAAATCCCACTGGGCAAGGAAACCTATTAAACTGCACTGGCCAGACATGTCCAATCTTGAGAAAATATTGTTTGTGCAGCTGTACACAATTCGTGCTATCTGAAAGCCTTGAAAAGACTCTTCATGAGAGATTTCAAAAATAGCCCAGAGATTAGTTTTAAGAACATTCCTTTTTCTCTGGTCCATTCAAAAAATCTAATTAAAATAGTTCTTCTAAGGATGTCACGGATCAACCATCCGAGAAAGAGGTAATTTAATAGTATCTAGACAGGTATAAGCTCCTTCAGAAGCACAGAAATCATTCCAACCTGCTTTCTGGATGGGCTGCACGAGGAGCTTTACAAGCAGCTCCAAAAGCCTCTCCGCAGACAAAAAGCTTGTCCACACAAGGGAATTCAGGGAAGTTAAGATGAATTAACTAAAGCTGTGAAATCAATGCACATAAGATAAAGTACATTAAATCCCTGTGTGGCCTTTCCCATTCAGAAATAAAGTGGCCCTAGTTCACTGCAGTTTAATCCTTCTCCAAGGGATTAATCTTCCCACAGAGAATTAAGCTAGAGTATGCTGAAGCTGAGCTACTCGTGAATGAGGGCTGTCACAGCACTGTGGCACAGTCCTGTCAGAGCTTCCTCTCCAGGGCATTCACCTCACTGGTGTTTTGACAAAGTGACTTTAATCCAACTTTTCTCTCGTTCTGAGCAGACTACAGTATCAGTGGCTTCCTTGACTACTTTTTTGTGTCCAGTTTGCTGGGTGGTATTGCCACAGCCTCTCTCAGGTGAACAGCGCTTTGTTGCACTGATGCTCTGAGACACCTAAATGCAAAGCAGCTCTGGAGAAGGTGCTCGCTGGAGATGGCTGGGATGGATCCATGCCTGAGCTGCCCATGCCCATGTGCCTGGTGCCACGGTGGCTGCAGCAGAATGGGACCCACAGACACGGCAGGGCTGGCTGGGTCACTGTGTGCTCACGTCTACCTCCTGAGAATTGTATGGGTGATTGAGAGTAGTCCAGCTCCTCCTATTAATGACAATGGGATCTTACAGTTCTGCTGCCAGCACATCCAGGACCAGCATTGGCTTACAGACTCCTTGACAGATTAAGCACATTTTTTCCCTAAACTTCACCATTTGGAGCACCTTTCAGGCATGACAACTAAAACAATACAATATAAAGGCTTCGAACAGATCAAAAGACAAATCATACCTGAGCTGTAGGGGTTGTGCCACCTGAAGGTTGCACATAATTTAAAAAAAATATTGCATTATTGTCGCTCTTTCGGACACGAATAAGCACGCGAGACACAGCTTGTCAGGTCAAAGCAGCCAGGGCAGCGAGGCCAGGAAAGCCCCGACCTCTGCCCTCCCTCGTTTATTTTATATGTTCTTAGAAACCACCGTGGATTGGAGGATGAAGATTTCCTCCTCTCAATCTCACTGGTCAATGGAAATGTCTATCATACAAAGTCCACCTAGCAAAGGAATGCAAAACAATCCAGGCACGGTTAGCAAAACATGAGCATGTTTACAGAAAGTGCGTGAGAAACTACTCACAGAGATTGCAAGCTGAAGAACTGCAAAATGCAGGGCGACACATTATTACCACAGAAACACTGGAACACAGGTGATTTTTCGTAACGGAATGTCACCTGTTTATTTACAATGTTTCCTGACCACCATTTGTGTTGTGCAATTTGACTACATAAGTCACGTGGGTTTGTTTCCTTTTCCTAAACACAACTAAAATATTTTGAAGAGTAGAACCACTGAATAAATAATGAACATAATAGAAACGAACTGTAATACAGCCTGTGGGTTAAGTGTTTGTGAAGGAAGATCAAATATTTGGAATTATTTACTCTTTCCCCATCATTTATTTATTTTTTCTTGTTAGTAGTATTCTGTATTAAATTAATTTTATGTTTTATAAATGTAATTCCTTCTTTATATGTATATGTGTACTCTATATCCATGCATATTATATAAAACATATCTCTGTAAGTGCTTCCACCAGATTTCTCAAATGTCTAAGATGTTGGACAAGTGGATAAAGCACAGCAAGACTTCCCCTCTAATGTGTAATAAACAACCTGACAGAGAAAGCAATAGGGAAAAGTGGTCAAAGAAGTCTTCCCAAAAAATGTGGGTCAGGACAAGCCTGAGTTTTACAGTCCTGAGAGCTTACATTTTGCTCTTTTAGTAACTTAAAAGTTAATCTTTTCCCACTCTCTTCAGTGTTTGAAACACACTTTGCCTAATCTATGACCTTCTTGCAAAATCAGCAGCCTTCCTCTACCTCTCAGAAATAATTTCTTTATATTCCTCAGCATTAGCAAATAAATATTCCTCAGTCAGTTAGAAATCACTGCTAGCTGTTGTATGATGTATATTTGTTTCAAACACACCATTTCCTCCATCTCTTTAGTTATCAATACCAGGAGAAATAAATATATATATATATATTCACCCTCTTTCAATTTCATAGTCTTTTCAAAGAGAAAAAAAGCTGAGATGACTAACCATGCCAGGAGATACCATAACTCACCATAATCCAACAATATCTTTCTGTAGTTAAATGTCAGAATGTATGTTTCTGAAAGAATAAAGCAACAAAGACAAAAAAGAGCCCTTTAGTATCAATTGCCAGGTATTGCTGCTCAGGAGGGGACAGCAATGCTTGGCTTGTAACTAACAAACAAGTAGTTATAGTTGGTAACTAACAAACAAGTAGTTATAGCTGGGTAACTGATATCTACAGCACCATTAACAAGCAGTGATAAAATGGGAATATACCCTTTGACAGATGAGACCTGATTCCAGATCCTTAAACAGAGTTACAGCCACCATAGTGTGGATATTTTTGTAAATGAATTAATTAAAAGCTCTTCTTTTGTGTTATTGATGGACACACTAATAAAATATTTATTCCAACAAATTACTTTTGGTATCTTGATTAACACAGCTGCTGTTTAATTAATAGTGTTATGCTCATGTGAACCCATCTAGCCATCAAGCTAATTGCCAGTCTTGGTATTGGGAATGTTGGCTATTGGCCTGGCACCAAGTGATACACTTAAATGTGTGTTCCCTGATAACTAAAGCAAATAGGATGCAAAGGAGCTGGAAGATGCTTATTTGGTCATCTTGAGTTTCAGTAATCGTTCAAAGGGACCAGTGAAGTGGTTGGAACAGGATGTCCAAAGCATCAAAAATCACTAGCACCTGAAAGTATAAATAGGAGCTTCTGGCTTGATCCAGAGAGAAATATAGACGGCAAGGTGGCCTCGTCTTGCCAATGTTGAGTTCAAGGCATGGAAACCTTCTGGTATCCCTGCGCTCTACAAGACTGCCTGTCTTGCCTGGAGAGCAAGACAGAGTGTCTGTCTCAGCAGACACTTGTCAGTGCTATTCTGCAGAAAATCAGGTGGGAAATTGTGGGAGGAGGCTGTTTTCCCCTGCTTTCATCCAGCTAAACAGTGGTTAGGGTACACACCTTTCTCTAGAGAGAATAAGCAATCATATAAGTCATCCACTATGATCCCCAAGTTCTTAGCAGGGCTCCTCTCACACCCTTCATCCCTCAGCCTGTACTGATATTATGGATTGCCCTGAGCCAGGTGCAGGATCTTGCACGTGGCCTTTTTGAACTTCATGTGGCTCACACGGGCCCACTCCTTGTGCTGCCAAGGTCCCTCTGGGTGGCATCTCTTCCCTCAAGCCCATCAACAGCACCACGCAGCTTGGTGCCATCAGCAAACCTGCTGAGGGTGCACGCAATACTACGTCAGAAATGAAGACATGAAATAACACTGGTCCCAGTATGGGCCCCTGAGTGATACCACTTGTTACTGGCTTCCCTTCGAACATTGAGCCATAATTCTTTGGACAAGACCATACAGTATTTTTAGACCCATCAAAATTTTCATACCAAAAACCTCATTTCTTCAATGACTAGCTGATAAGTGTTGCTAAATTCTCCAAGTCATAATGAAGGACAGGCTCAGAGTGTGAGACACAATTGTCACCTAAGCTATAAGTTGGCAGAGAGTTCAGTACGGAGTCCACAAAGGGATTTCTTATTAGTGGAGCATGGGTACATTGATATGATGCTGTTATCAAGGCTTTTGATGCATGATTTATTTTCTGCTGATATCCTTAGGTAGGAATAAAATGGTAGTAGTCTCTGTTATTTTTCTCCTGTGCAGGCAGTAGAGTCTCAGGAGGACCTTAATGTTTTAGTCTAGCCAAAATCTCCAGGCTTAAGCTATGGACATCTGCATGAAACATAAATGCCTAGTTTAATAGAAGTGAAATTAGATTATATAATTGTCCATCATTAAACTGAGGGAAACTATTAAAACATGTAAGAAATTAAAAACCTAATCATTTGAGCAAATATATGCTGTGAGATATAATTGCTTTAATAAATGAATATCACTAGAATATATCCTATTAAAAGTAAGAATCAAACTGAGTGCAAAAATGTGTGTTTACTTGCAAATTAATGTCTTTTAATAGTTACTACTTAATGTGGATTAACCTTTCCTTAGGAAAGCAAGGACAAATGCAAAATAAAACTAGAGGGATGATTTAAATCAAGGCTGTTTTCTGCAGACTGAAATAATTTTTATTAAAATTGATGCTTTGGATAATTTTGATTTAAATCTTCCTGCTTCGCTTTGTCATCATCAGCTGTGGCCTTTAAATACACTCTCGCAGTATGAGATTACTTTCTTATCAGCTTCACACGCTGCAGTTCCACTGGTTCAAAGTAGATATATGAGACTACACTAAGTATTTAAGATTACATGAAGCAGTGTCCTGGGCTATCAGGTTAATCTTCAAGGTCAGGTGTACAATCGGTCATTCACCACTGTTAAGCAACTACACAGAGTTTTGTAAAGATCTCATTGCAACAACATGGAACCATCCAAAGAAACGAAATCAATGTACAGTGCTCTTAGCTCCAGATTTGGAAAATTTCTCCAATCAAAATGGAAACTGTGCTTGACACTCTTCCTTGTACACATCCCGTCCACCCAGACTGCCATCTCACTGAATATGGCTTTTCTTGCCTTCTTTTTTGCTGATGAGAACGGAAAAAAATCATTATTTCCTATTTATCTCTGTGGTTCTTCAAAAGTGTAACTTGGCAAACACAATTCCTTTTTTCCTGCAAGATATTTCACTATTACCCAATTTCCCACAAGGATTGAGGGAGTATGAAAGGAGAAGAAACTTTTAAAACTGAATCTTTATGCATAAAAAATTGGTAGGATACAAAGCTTGACAAGATGTCTTAAATCTAACTTATAAAATGGAAACGGTGTAGCAAGAGTGAATTTACTGAGCAAAAAGGTAAAAATGCATTAAATTACAAAGCATCCTGACTATTACTGTCTCCTGATTAGCATTTTCAGAAGAGCTAACAACTACTGAGGAAAAGCTGAAACATGAGTAGTTAATCTTCTTAGCTACCTACTTGCCACTAATATTTTTGTTACTCTGCAGAGAGGACTGTAAAGCCCTTTCCTTCCATTAAAGACTAGGAAAGTGCTAAATCAGAATGGGAGAGACATAAGGGAAACAGGATATTATCCCAGTACCTGTGTGTATACACGATTCAGCAAGACAGAAATATGACTAAGATTATCAGGCACAAAGAAATTATAACTCTACATATTTCAAGACAATGACAAAGAAAAAGACCCAGAGTAATAGCAGTATATAGTTGGTGCATAATAATAACCATTTACTACTATAGTATATAGTTATCCAATTATATGACTCTCTACAATTATGCACTCTACCTGGTTGCTTATAAACATTTTACTAGAAACATATTGTAAAACTGTATCATTATAGATAATTTCAAAACTGAATGCTATTTTTTGAATTAAAGAAGAGACAGTCTCAAAGGTATGTCCTCATTTTCCAGAATTATATGATGAAATACACAACATTTTACAGTGGTAGCAGGCAGAGGCTCAACCTGAAAGTACTTTGAAATCTAAAACCATAAAAGCACACAAACCACTGGAAAAATGTCCAGAAAACATAGCAGGAAAAGGTAGCAGCAACAGCTGAAGCACTCTATGTTGTCTGATTTTTTCCTCTCCTTCATCTTCTTAAAATCTATTTGATTTGAGTTGAATAAAATTCAGGCTGCAGGGACACTGTCTACCAATTTAATCAGCATGGCACAGAGCCGGTCTGGTCCAACTGTGTGCCATTTGCAGCTGTAGTGGAGAGTTCCTAGACACTACAACTCTGATAGCCCTCAAAATGTGATAAGGACTCTAAAAATGGGTGACAGGAGCTTGCAGGTACTTTTGCTATGTATTTACCATGGAGAAACAATTGAACTGATACTAAAATGTCTATTCTTAAAATACACAGAGGTTGTTGTTGGCTAGTACTGCAGGAGACAATGCCTCTTGAATGCCATCTACCTAGCACTGGGAGCCTGGCAGCATGCTGGAAAAGACTACTACACCTGTTAGCACTACTGTGCTTTTTGAAGTTCTGCCGTGTATTTGCTGTTCTCAAGTCCTTGTTCCCACTGCATTTCTTTGTCTTTAAATTAAACATTGCATTTGATAATTTAATTTTCCCAGGCCAAGATCAGAAATATTGTTGCCTGCACTTGTTCTGGGAATTTATCTCCCCAGGAGCATAAACATATAATTACCCCTGTTGCCCAGTTGCCCAAAAAGACTTTACCAGTTAAGAGGGAGGACTGATGTGTTATGTGGCCAAGATGCGTCCCAGCTTTGTTAGGGCTGAGAGAAAGGGAACGTAGTGTGTTCTCTCTCCCCTCTTGCTCTTTAGCTTAGCTATGGGTTATTCTCCCTCCTTTGTCTTTGCTGCAAGTCCTTAGAAATAATATTTTGTGTTCTGAGATCTGAAAGATGGAGGATTTTGAGCAAACTGTGTAATCCAATCTCGTGTATAATTCTGTGGGTCACAGAATTTCACCTAGAAACTCTGTTAGGACAATGATAACGTGAGAGCAACCCTCACAGACTAGGTTGGGGTACTGGTGCTCCAAGGTGCTCCATGTCTGGAGAAGGGATCTGGGAACCTTTGTCCTTTACTCAGAGAAGAGATTAGAAATAAACCCCAAGCATTAATCCTTATCTAGTTGGTTGTCTATTGTGTGATACAGATCTAACTTTCCTATTTTGAATGAAAAGGAAGTCTTAATGGGTAAAAACACTGAACACAGTATTTAAACACGAGTGTCAGAACACAGTGGTTTATCTTGAAATATATTAATTGCTTGTTAATGATACAGCTGGATGAAGTGAAAGTCAAAAGTGTAAAATAAAGCCAACCTTAATGTTGAAAGTTTAAGAACAACACAATGGAAAGTGAAGGGGATGAGAGTGATAAAAAGGAAGAGGAAGAGCAAGGAGATCTACATCTGAGCAGACTCCTAACACAATCACCAGAAAAGAACTGGATGAACAAGTGAGACTTTAGATCTACTTTTTCTCCCGTGTGTACAGAAAATAAAAGTTATCCTAAGAATAGGGTCAAAGTTCTCATATTTAATTTAATGACTAATTAGTTTGTCAGCTGAATAACAGGAAGTGAGAAAACCCTTTACATCTAATTTTACAATAAGCAGACCAAAAGATGACCTTCCTTCATTTCTGTCAAACTGACTTTGTGTTACTTGTTTTTATATTTTCTAAATAACCTGCTTTTATTTGCTTTCACCTTTACTTATCAGTGTTAAGGACAATTTCAGAGCTACTTGCAGATCACACTATATTTCACACCTTTTGATATAACAAAGAAATTCAGGTTTGATGGTTTCTTGTAAGCCAAAGTATTTCTTAAAGTGCTCATCAGGTAATGACTTCACCTCCACCTAAGCTGCACATACCACTTTGGAAGCTGGTAATGAAATCAGAAGAAAGAATGAAAGAAATGTCTGCTAGTGACTAAAGCCAATGTAAATCTCCTTGGCATGTGACAAGGTACTTGGGAAGGTTTTTGAATCCCAGGGAAACCGATTATGCATGCAGGGAGTACCAAAGCAAACTGCTTTCAGAACAGCAGAATATTGCAAATCTTGGCCATTTTTTATGCTAATACTCCTTTTAAAATTCTTTCACTGCTTACACTGCAATTATGAAAGATGTTCTTTGTTGATAGAATGCCAAAAGATATTTTTCCCTCCTTATTAGATTTGAAGGCACATAATGAGAGTATTATTTCCACTTACTTGTTACAACAGACACAGAGAATGTATTTTAATTCTAACAATGCATTGAAATCTGTAAGAATGACTTCTTTTCTACTGAATCATTTCTTTCCCTTCATGCACAATGTAAATAACACATGCATGAAACAATTATGTTACCATGAGGCAGTACCCATTTAAAGACAGACAAACTGTGACATGGAAACAAAAATACCTAGTTCAAGATTTCAGTGAATTATGACAATCTGATCCCCACTATTAGCTAACCACCTTTATAGATATGTCTTAAATAGCTAAGTAATAATAGCAAAATGAACATATTATTATTATAGCTCCTGTTAATCCACAAACATGGCTTAAAAATCATATGAAAAAAATTGCAAAGCAACAGTCATGCCACAGCAGTAAGTCGAGGGAGGTGATTCTCTTCCTCTACTCTGTTCTTGTGAGACCCCACCTGGAGTGCTGTGTCCACCTCTGGGGCCCCCAACATAAGAAGGACACGGACCTGCTGGAGTGAAGCCAGAGGAGGCCATGAAGATGATCAGAGCCTCTCCTACGAAGACAGGTTGAAACAGCTGGGGCTATTCAGCCTGGATTAGAGGAGGCTCTGGGGAGACATTAGAGCACCTTCCTGTACCTGAAGCTGACTACAAGAAAGATGCAGGGGGACTTTTTACAAGTAATAGGACAAGGGGCCCGTGTAAGAGTGTTGAGGCAAGGGAACAGGTTGCCCAGAGGAGAAGTTGTGGATGGAAGTGTTCAAGGCCAGGCTGGATGGGGCTTTGAACAACCTGGTCTAGCAGAAGGTGTCCATGTCCATGACCCTCATGATCTTTAGGGTCCCTTCTAATCCAAACCATTCCATGATACCTCAGAGAATAACAGAAAATCAAAAGGCAACCCTCAGGTAGACCCAAAGCCATCACATCATCTCATGCACGAAATGCTATTTGATCTCATGAATGGAAAGTAAGAATTTAACCTCTATCCTTATCAGCCTGCTCATATTATTGACCCAAGTGGAACCTTCTGAGAGGACTTGCAGGAGTGGCTGACACACAAATGCACCTCAGAAGTAATCTCCAAAGCCTGAATGACATCCAGTAACTTAGACCAGCCACTAATCAAATCACACAGAAATAAAAGCCTTGAATAATAACGAAGAGCTGGTTAAAATTCACAAGAGTGTAGAAATTTGTATCAGGCAGCATGGATGAGCACAGGTTGTCTGAAAACTTTTCTAATAATCTGGTTTGCAGGGTGGGGCGGAAAAGTAGCATACAGTATTTCTCTCTGTGGGTATCAATTCCAAATTATTTTTGGACTTTGCACAGTGCAGTGTTCTTTTTCTTTTACTATCTTGTTTAATATATACAAGGAAAATCACACCAAAAAAACCCCTTCTATGTCCACTAGACTGACTTCTTTTGCCTTTTGGGTGTGTTTGTTGAAATACTAAGGTGATGAACAACCTTAGATGACAGATAGAAGAGATGGAGATAACAAACGCTTTCTTGATCATCACTTTGCTTTTCCTAATCAATTTTCATCTAACAGCATATTTAGTAGATGATCTACCCCATGTGTGCTTTCACTTGTGTAAAAGTGCCATATTTAAACCACAGAACAAATGATTCAATTTTGAGCCATGGTTGAACTGGGGTTTTTTGTCTTTGGAAGGAACAATACTATAATTAGAAACATGGCAGAATTTATGTGCTTGGCAGCTAATATTGCAGCCTCTTCACTCAGCACAAACTGTAATTATTCAATATGAGGACATGGGGACAAACATGACAGAATGGTGTAGGATGAAAGATGGTGGAAGGGGAAAGCCATGTCCTTGTTTGATTCTTCCCACTGTAGTTTTCACTATGGATAACATCATTTAATTCATTCAAGCTGCTACCTGAATGTGCAGAGGGAGATACCTAAACACAAACACACACACACATCCTTATAATCCTTTGTGGAGTGGTCTGCTGTGATACCGAGAAACAAGGATACCATAAAAGCTGCAATGTTATCAGTTTGCTCAGGTATTCCCAGTTAAACTGTGTGCTAAAAGGCTTTTGCGCTTGATTCCCACTGGGCAGAAAAGCTATCAAGAATTGCAGTGAAGCTTTGCTTTCTATCAGTGCCTAATGAATTTCCAAAGCTGCTTCTCCCGTCACATCTGACCCAGTGTGATCTCTTATACCACACACCCCTGGCACAGTTTATTTGATTGCAGTAGATGGGCCCTGTATATATGTTGTGGCTTCACGTCCTATTCACTCCTGTGTCTTACCAGCAGCTTTCACTTGACACTGCATCCCACTGCTCCCTTTACCTTCATCTGGGTCTGATTCTGCAGCCTGAAGCCCAGGGTGCATCCGAAAGGAGTATTTCCTTTCCAAGATATCTAAGCTCAGCCTGTAATCAGGCAGCATGCAAATACACAAGCTACACCGGAGCCATTCTAGAAAGGACTCTTCTGCCACTATGAGTACAAAACCACCACAAGCATCCCTTCATGGCTGGTGAGCATGTCCCCACATGTTGGGTGTATGGGAGGCATTTTCTTGTCTTGCCCCAGAGCCAAGTGTCAGGCTGTTTTAGCATATGGGAGGTAGATTTGGCCCTAACTCCTGCCTTGAGGCTACTCCTGCAAAGAAATGCAAATGTAGCAAGAGTCTGCACCTGGCAAAAGTAACTGCTCATTTGCTGCACTGACAGTATGTCCTGACCGGAGACAGGTTCCACCTGGAAGTGTCTTTGGAGTCCCTGACTCTGGCTCACCTAGGCTGAGCAGGTAGTTTCTTTCTGGGAAACAAGCTCGGATTTAATCTAGGACAGAGGTGATGGTGCTCGTTCGGGTCATGTTCTGGCATGAAGAGAGACTCTGAATTACACAGCAACAAGGAGATTATGTCAGACAGAGAAAATGTTAACCTACTTCTCCTCCTCCTTGCATCTAGAGCTGGGATGGATCTTTGCCAAGAAATCCTCCCCTGTATACAAGGGACACCAGAGCCTCAACAGTATATCCTTAGTCCTTGGAAGAAACCTTACTATACATGGGGGAGGCTGAAGGTATCACCAAAACAGGCAGCTTTGGACATCTGGAGTATGTTTCTAGGGTATGTGCAGTTGAACTGGCTGTTTGAACTCTCTTTCTGCTTCCTTTCAGGTACAAATAAGTTTAAGCCTACTAAACCATGCTGTGCAGCTCAGGCTAGCTGAATAAATACCTGGGAGGTTAAACTTTATGTCACTCTTTCCCCTGCTGATACAATTCCCTCATATTGTGAGCAGAAGTAGAGCTGGCTCATTTAAAGGAAACTCAGGTAGGTCTATTTTAATGGCAACTCTGACAGTTCTTTGAAATGTTAACTTTTACAAAAGCCAGTTTAGATCAAAAAGAAAATAAAAGAGAGGCAGTCCAGCTTCTGTAATAAGCAAATTGGCACAAACTGTAATTATTCAATATGAGGACATGGGGACAAACATGACAGAATGGTGTAGAATGAAAAATAATGGAAAGGGAAAGCCATGTCCCATATTAAAGCCCTTTCAGAGATAATTCAATTGATACAGAACACTTGCACCTCCAGAAATTTGACCAGATCCCAAACCACAGCTTTTCAATAATTACATGCTGTCATGGAATAAAATCTGTTCATCTCTTAATCTCATAGATGAGAATAGAATTGGACTGGGATATTTCAAATAGAAGGGACCTACAACAATCATCTAGTCCAACTGCCTGACCATTTCACTTCTGACCAAAGGCTAAAGCATATTGTTAGGGGCATTGTCCAAATGCCTCTTACACACTGACAGACTGGGGGCATTGACCACCTCCCTAGGGAGCCTGTTCCAGTGTTCTCCTACTTTCATAGTCAAGAAATGCTTCCTAATGTCAAGTCTAAACCTTCCCCGATGCAGCTTTGAACCATTCCCACATGTCCTATCACAGGATATCAAAACTGAAGAAAAGATCAGCACCTGCCTGTACACCTCCCCTCCTCAGAAAGCTGAAGAGAGCAATGAGGTCACCTCTCAACCTACTTCTCTTCAAACAAACTGAATATCCTCAGCTGTTCCTCACAGGAAGTGCCTTCCAGCCCTCTCACCAGCTTTGCTGCTCTCCTCTGGGTGCATCCAAGGACCTTCAGATCCTTCTTAAACTGTGGGGCCCAGAACTGCCCACAGCACTCTAGGTGAGGCCACACTGATGCAAAACACAGTGGTAGAATCACCTCTTTTGACTAGCTGGTGATGCTGTATTCGGTGCACCCAAGGATGGGGCTTGCTCTCTTGGCTGCCAGGGCACACTGCTGACTCTTCCTGAGCCTGCTGCCAACCAGTTCCCCAAAAAGTTTAAGGATATATAAACCATGTATGATTTACACAATGCAAAAAAGCAAAACAGAAGTCCAGTGCAAAGTGTTGTAGATGGATCTCATAGCATTGAGTGACTGGGTGATAAAATTAGAGCTGAAATTCTATGTCAATAAATGCAAAGTAATGCACATAAGGAAAACCAACTGTAACTACGCATATACAGTAATAGGCTCTAAATTTGATATTAGCTCTCAGGAAATTTGTGAATAGTTCATTACAAACCTCAGCTCAGCGCTCAGCGGCAGTCAGAAAGGAGAATCAAACAGTGGAAAAGCAAGAGAAGAAAGCAGAATACATCATTATGCCACTACACAAACCCCTTGTGTCCTGCATCCTCAATGCTACACACAGTTCTTTCTCCTCATCTCAGAAAGGAAGTAGTTGAATCAGAATAATTACAGAGAAAGGTGTCAAAGATAATCAAAGATATGGGTGGGTTTAGAAAAGGGAGAGATTAAACAAATTCACCTTTGGAAAGGAGACAATTAATGACAGAATCATAGAAAAAATAAAATCATGCGTGTCTTGGAAAAGATAAATACAAAATAATTAATCCCACTTTTCATTATATAAGGACAATGGAAAATCAAACCAAATTATCTGCTCACAGACTAAGGTGTTGCCTTTCATCACGTACTGAAGGAAGGACATCTTCCACACAAATCAGAAATAAACTATGGAACCCAATGCCCTGAACATGCTGGAGACGTCAGTCCTACATATGGATCAAAAGCTGTTCTTTTCAGGGAAAAATGTTCATTGAAGGCTATGAGAAACCAGACTTCAGATATGACAGGGAAGTCCCAGCCAATATGGCCAGGAAATGTTAAGCCCTCATCTTTGCTGCATTGAACATGTCAATTTATTACTATTTACATTTGCTAAATTCAGCTGTAAATTTTATAGCTGGAAAATTAGAAGCATGGAAATCTAATTCACACAATAGGAAAGGGATTAAAATATTAACTCTAGGCTTAATGTACACATTACAATTTCAGCCCAATATTTGTTGAATTGAAATGAATAAATTGATGAATAAATTCAATCAGGTTTTGAAATTTATATGGAATGGTTTAGTTAGGTATGCTGCCTATTCCAGATGAAAGGGAAGATGCAATGTTGATGCTTCCACATAAAATATTGAGGATATGAGTGATGCTCAGATATTATGTTAGATTTCTAGGATTAC
This sequence comes from Edolisoma coerulescens, assembly GCA_013397115.1. Lineage (NCBI taxonomy): Eukaryota > Metazoa > Chordata > Aves > Passeriformes > Campephagidae > Edolisoma > Edolisoma coerulescens. The sequence goes on along the minus strand of VWZW01002478.1, from coordinate 246,818 downwards.
TCTCAGCAATTCATAATCTAAAATTTCCTTGCAACTCATTCATTGTGAAAAATATCGGTTGTGATTGGAGCTGGGCCAGGAAAACTTTTTTTGTTTAATTATGACTAAATTACAAAATGTCAAAATACTTTATAGATTTCCTTCTGAAGTCTTTAAAAAGTCAAAAAGTCACATTAATCAGTCAGTCTTTGATGATAAAAAAATTAATACTTAAGAACAAAAACAACTGCAAGTAAAAAAAAAAGGCCCTCTCAAATGAAAAAGATTATGTTACCTTAATTGTTACATTTCCAAAATACTACTCAGCTCACCGTGGGACCCACTTTCACAACCATCTCTAAAAGTGACGTCAGTCTTCCGAGTACTAACCTATGAGCTGTTTGTATTTTTCACACTTTTCATCCATTGTCAACTTAGTAAATACATTGCAATATGTAGCAAGGCTTTTGACACTGTCTCCCACAACATCCTCATAGGTAAGCTTCAGGAAATGTGGGTCAGATGAAGGGACACAGGGGTGGGTCAAGAACTGTCTGAATGGCTGAGTTCAGAGGGCTGTGATCAGAAGAGGAGAATCCAGTTGGAGCCCTGTAGTCAGTGGTATTCCCCAGGGATCAGTACTGGGTCCACTCTTACTCAATTAGTTTGTCGATGACCTGGGTGAATGGAAAGAATGTACCCTCAGCAAGTTTGCTGATGATACGAAACTGGGGGGAGTGGCTGATCCACCTGAAGGCTGTGCTGCCATTCAGTGGGACCTTGATCAGCTGGAGAGTTGGGCAGAGAGAAACCTAATGATGTCCAACAAAAGTAAGTGTAGGGTCCTGCACCCGCAAAGGAATAACCCCAAGTACCAGCACAGGCTGGGGCCGACCTACCAGAGAGCAGCTCTGAGGAGAAGGACCTGGGAGTCCTGGTGGATGACAAGTTGTCCATGAGCCAGCCGTGTGCCTTGTGGCCAGGAGGGCAAATAATATCCTGGGGTGCATCAGGAAGAGTTGGGCCAGCAGGTTGAGGGAAGTGATCCTGCCCCTCTACTTGGCCCTAGTGAGGCCACATCTGGACTACCATGTCCAGTTCTGGGCTCCTCAGCACAACAAAGACAAGGAGCTACTGGAGAGGGTCCAGTGGAGGGCCACAAAGATGATTAAGGGACTGGAGCATCTCTCTTATGAGGAGAGACTGTGGGAGTTGGGCCTGTTTAGAGAGGAGAAGACTGAGATGGGAACTCATTAATGCATATAAATGTCTCAAAGGTGGGTGCCAAGAGGATGGTGCCAGACTCTTTTCAGCGGTTCCCAGTGACAGGAAAAGGAGCAATGGCCATAAACTCAAACACAGAAGCATTACCTCAACATGAGGAAGAACTTTCTTACAATGAGGCTGGCAGAGCACTGGTACAGTGAGGTCATGGAGTCCCTCTCTGGAGACATTCAAAACCCACCTGGACACCCTCCTGTGTCACCTGCTCTAGGTGACCCTGACTTGGCAGGGGGCTTGGATGAGATGATCTCCAGAGGTCCCTTCCAACCCTAACAATTCTGTGTGATTCTGTGAATTGAAAAGCCATGCACAGAAGCAACTTTCCTCTGTAACCAAAGGCCTGGAAGTCAATCCAGTGGGAGAGGACTGAACTGTATTCATAATCCAGAATATTAACCACTTGATCCTGAAAATAAACTTTAGAAAATCATCCCCAAGTGAATAGTACTTAGAAGGAAATGGTTCTCTTGTTATATATATAGTTTTTTTACAAACTGGCCTACAGAATTCAATGCCCCTCTTTTGCCATTTAGGTTCTACAGAAAAAACCCCAAAGTGATCTGAGAATTTAGTTAAAGGAGTCCAGAAAGTTTACTAAAACCTAAAGATCTCATATTCATCAGATAACCTCCTACTGCTTGTTTAAAGATACAATTGTGTTCTAGCTTCACTAGAACTCATTTTTCCTTAATTATTCTCTGTATTTTCTTAGACATATGGCTCATTCTTTACATGTGTACATGGAAAAATGTGTGTGTTTACAAAGAAACACTTTGAAAAATTCCCAGCATTAAACAACAAAGACTTGTAGTCTTCAAATTATATGTACGTTAAATATTTTGAAATAATTATCAATCCAAAAAATTCATTAAGCCACAGGGGAATCTAATTATCTATTAAACTTTATTATAAGTTAGGGGAAAGGTTCTATGCTACTACATGAGGGAAAAAAAAGGGAAAAGAGGAATAGAGCAATAAACCAATAATATTTGGTAAGAATTAACTTTAAGACAAAAAAATGGTAAAACAGCTTCATTGTGACAGAGCCAAAGGACATCTCTGTTCTGGGAAATACACAATACCCAAAGTGCAATAGTCAATGAACCAATATGTACTTTGTACCTAAACTGTGACCTGTGGCTCCTAATGTCTTTGCATACTTAGATGTTAAAATTGTATTGATCACTGATAAGATCTTAAGCAGGAAGGAAAATGGACTCTAAAAAAAATAAAAAATAATTACTTCCATGGCTTCAGTCTGATTATCTGGTAGCATATTATCTGGATGATGTGAGAAACTGAACTCACTGGTTCACTGACTCACCTGTAATTATTCTCTGAATTCGATCATATATTCTGTCCTTTCCATTACCTGAATTGAAGTAAATTGTCTTAATAATATGCTTGCTTAGGTCCTGTCTGTTTGCTAAATATTTTAACAAAACCCATAAGAAATTTATAGAACAGGTTGCCCTTCAGATCATGAACACAAGCACAGTTAAAGACGATTTTTAAAAGGCACCTGACTGTGTCCAAAGTGACAGGCATATTTCAGAATCAATAAACAGTGAAGTAAAGAAAAGAGTAAAATACAATTCCCCAAATTAACCTAAAAATCAAAGTTTCTGCTAGCTCTTTCAAAAAAAACCCGAAAAAAACAAAACCAAAAAAAACCTTGTGCATTTTTATTGGTGAAAAAAATTTCAAATACAGGTGTCCAATGACTTAAAGATCTTTAATATGTCAATTCAAGGTTAGAAGATGCTTTTTAAAATAGCTTTTCATGTATTATAAATTCTTGTGTAAGAAAATTCTGAAAAGTCAGTAATCTTCAACAATTAGAAATATTTCTGATTCTCAGGGAGCAGACAATTCATGTTCTACATGGAAAATAAACATGATTTCAGCTTATGAAATTCTTATATAGCATTTTATAATTATCAAATTTGGTAATTTGATATACCCAGTGGAAACCTAATAGCTGGTTTTTTTGCAAATTTTAATATTCTTAGACAAATATTGTTATTTGTTTTAGAACATGGTAATTTTGTCTTATGTATGGTTTCTCTAAAAATCTGCATCACTGAAGAAAAAAATGAAGTATTTCTTATTTCTTTAGAGTAAGAAGTGCTACTATGAAAACTTTAAAATTTGTATGATCTTACTCACTTTCATGCAGAAAGTCCTGAGACAGGGATGAGACTTCCTTTTGATGATGTAATACATAAAACAAATAATATCTATAAGAAATATCATTGAACGGGAAAACAGCTTGCACTACAGCAGCCCTAAACTACTAGAGATGACAATTCTGGGAGGAGAACAGTGGAACAAGGACATTAAACACCCAGGAAGCAGATTGCAGTGACCTGAGATGGAACGTAGCTTTTGGGGACAAAGAGGTCTATGAAAAAGAGAGGCTCAAGAAAGTGATCAGACTGACTGGAACAATACACACTGAACAAGTACAAACTTTTCCAAGCAGGAGCATAGAAAGTGATGGATCTGGCTCAATAATGGTCGTCTGGATGCCCTGCACACAGATTAGCAGAAAAAAATATAAAATAATACCAGAAGTGTATAGGGATGAGCTCAGAAAGGTCAAGACAAGATACAACTAAAAAGAGAATAAAGCATGATTAAAAATACTCAGTGGCATAAACTAATAAAGGGCAAGCTCAAGCAACAAGCTGTTGCAGTCCCCAGTGATACAACTCTGCCTGAGGCTGCAGGTTCATGTGGCAGCAGCAATTATATTCCAGCATGGGTAGGTCACCCATCAACTGGGCAGCCCACTGAAGCTATGCAAACATCTCTTCCATGACTGGAGGCATGGGTTTGAGAGCTGGATGTAAGGTTTGGCTATGTTCCATGGCATTACCTTCAGGGCAATGACTACAGACCTTAAGACCTTCAGGTGGCTAAAAAAACACAATGTCTTTTCTCCTTATTCCCTTCTCCAGCAGAAAGATTACCTGTAGTTGGTGAAGTAATGCCACTGACACTACTAAAAGACTCAGGTGAGAATAAGGAAGAGTATGTTATTGATCATCTGCCTAAAATAGAAAGCTGAAAAAATTCAGATGTACTAGTCCTGGTAAATTCACCTCAAAGCATGTAGAAGCCTGGCTAAAGCAATCTCAAGCATGTGAGAACATATTTGTAACAATTTGATAAAAACAGGAGAGGCTGAAAATCAGAAAGTCAAAGATTGTACTCATCTCTTTACACAAAGACAGGAAAAAAGGGAAAGAGAACACACAGAATTCTATCCCTACCTTTACTATAAACTTCTTAAAAAAAAAAAATCAAATTATTAGTGTGTAAATAAACATACTAGTAGGAAGACAACGTGCTAAGTAGTAGGCAGTATGAATTTATCAGAAACTGAATCATTTTATATAAAGTCTGTTCCTTCTAAGGAGAGATAGTGGGCTTTGTAGTTAGGGAAGGAGAATCAGGTGTGATAAATCCTGACTTTAGTAAGCATTTTGACACTGCTTGACATTCTTCCAAGCAAACTATGAAAAGATTGTTTAGACCAAAGTACTATGGTATAGATCGAATACCTGGCTTGAAAATTGCACTCAGAAATAGCTACTCATTGTCCTCCATCATATTAAGAAACAGTTGTTGATGGGGCTCCGTGGAATTCCACCTGGGCCCAGTGCTACCCAGCAGTTTCAGCAGTCACTGGGTTATCTGCAGAGATACAATGCCTTTCACAATTCCAAAGAGAAGTAAGCTGGCAGCGGTTGCAAACCCCATTGTGGACAAGAATAGAATTAAAATAATATTGGCAAATGGACAATGGGTTTGGAAAAAAATATAGGCCAAGTGCATATTACTGTACTTGAGTCGGAATAAGGAATAAACAACTACTTGAAGACAGAAGAGGGTGAACAACAGGCTACACAGCAGTTCCACAGAATAATGAACCGCACCCAGACTGTGACTGGATAATATCATGGTGCTGGGAAAAAACCCCAGACATCATGCTGGGGTGCAAAACTGAATTTCATGGTGATTTAGAAGTGCCCTGGAACACAGAAGCAGTGTGGCATCAGATGACAGATTCTGTATGTTTTGTAGATTTCCTTTCAGCAAAGAAGAGAACCAATCAAAGAGATTTCAGATGAGAATTATAAGGATGATCAAGCATCTAGAAAACATGACCTCTTTGGAAATCTTATACTAAATTACACACTCCTTAAGAACTTCTGAACCTGGGAGTCTGCATTTACCGTGTATTGCTAGTTTTCATTGTTCATAGAAAAATGGAGTGCAAAGGGCTTCTTCAGAATGCTGCCACCTAAACCACTTATCAAACAATTTTATTCTAGAAATAATAAGTTACTGTCAGAGGATAAAAATCTTAACAGAGCTTTTCAAATTCAATTACAACATGAAACAATTACTAATATCAAAAGACTCAAGGGTTTTCTCATTAATATTTTATAGCAGGATGACAGATTATTTTGAGTGCGTCAATAATGATTCATACTTCTTGTTGAGTTCCCATTGTAAGCGAGAATCTTAAGACAGTTGAACTGTCTTTTTTCAGGCCAATGTATGAAAAACATCATTAAAGTTGTTATGAATCTAGACAGGGTATAACCTTGTCTGACAGCTGTAATGAGAGCAGATGAGATGCAAAGCAGAATCTGATGGCTTCAGGTTTCGTGCTGGCTACTATGTGGGCAAGATTCAATTATTGTGAAAGAAATATGACACACAGGAAATCTGTCCAAAGCTGAGAACAGAAACAAGTTGTGTGTGGGTGTATTGTTCTCTGATGGTGAAGAGATACTATTCAAAATGGGATATTACCTTCCCAATAGGCTAAATAAAACATCACCATGAAACAGTAAACATCTTCAACATGAAAAAAAAAAAGAAAGAAAGTAAATTACTGCTGGATGCTGGGCTGTACATGAGAATAATTCTTTCTTGGAAACACCTTTGAAACATTGCCAGATAGATGTCCAGATGTCCACACCCACCCAGAAGGTAAATAGATGCCTAAACATATGCATCTGCTATAAATTTAGGAATCATAAAGTGCTCTGCCAAGCCACCAGCTGCCACGCCAGGAGGCTGATACCTTGTAGGTGTAAATTCACACCCCCTTATCATACACAGATATCTTAGGCATTTAAAATAGCCAGCTGAAATCTTGGTGGGATAGGACAATGGCACCAAATACTTTCATTTAGAAGGCACAAGATATTTTCCAAACTGGGGGGAATGGAAAACTACTAAATCAATCAAACAAACAAACAAATAGACAGACAAAAGCTGAAAAAATAGCAGTAGTACACAGAATGATAATATTTTATAATTTCAACACAGAAATTTCTGAAAGCTGTACCCATTTCAGATTTCTACAATAGATCAAGAGGTTACACCAGCAAAATAACCATTGTTTTATCTTTTTGTCAGAAAATGAAATTGCCATTTTTGTAGTACACAACAGTGAATGCAATTCCCTTAGTATGTTTTGTTCATTTTCTTATTTTCCCTTTTCACTATATGCCTCTCCCATCTGTTTTGTACCCATGCTGTGTCCTATCTGCATTACAGAAGGTGAATAATCCAGATAGGAAGAATTTTGTCTGCTTATTTGTCTGTACAAAACCCTGGGAAATTAGATATTTTGACTGATATTTCTAGTTTCTTTTACTGTTAGGTGTAGCATTATGTATCTCCCAAATACTTTCTAAATATGTTTACATCCTCTGACACTTCCTTAGATGAGTTGCACAGAAAAATAATCATTATATTATGAGATATAAAAACTAATTCCTACCGTAGCTGAATTCCTACCTGTGGGACACCTTTAATTCAAAGAGAGATTTAATGTGTGTGAAAATAATTTTAGGTGTTAGCTACAAACAGAGTCAGATATAAAAGATATTGTCATAAGTGCAGTTAGGTAAGAAACTCTTCTGCCACGCATTTCCTATATTTTTAATAACATCTTATTAGCATAATGTATCCTTTGTGCTAATCAAGTGCTTTACAGATCAAGTTCCATCTATTCAAAATATCCTTATTTTTTTAAAGGGATGAACTAGCAAGAATAAAGAATTATGGTAAGTGCATATGAAAATACAACTTTCTCTTAGGTAAGAGGCTGCAGTTTTGTCTGCCCAGCTTAGTTAGTTTAACACGACAAATATGAAAAAAGCTTTAACAGCTTAGCTCACCTTGTTTCCTAAAGTTTTTTATGTGCATGATGACAATTGACAGAAAAGAGAGGTATATGGAAAGAAGAAATATTAAAACATTAAATGCCATGGGAAAGAAGAGATACTAAAAGTGAATCAGAGGCTGTGTGGGAAAAAAGACTGCCTAAACCAGAGAAAAATCCTTCCTTATATTTTGTCATTTCTCATTGCTTGCAGGAGGCCAGCTGACTCCACAAAGGGCTATGGAAATAGCTGTGGATAATCTGCAGCTTAGCCAGGATTTCAGACTAACTGTGCTTTCTGGTGCTATTGCCTTGCTTATTTTCCCCTTCAAAGGAGGATCTACTGGAAAGTTACTTATTTATATTGCATAGAGATGGCATGCTTTGGATGTTATGGTTAGAGTATCCCGCTGCAGAGCTCAAGGACACACTCCAAGATGGCGCCTAGCAGCTTTCTGTCCTCAGCTCTCACAAAGATAACTTGTAGCCAGAGCAGCAAGGTAAAGTCAGGAAAAGAGAGAACCCAGGGTTTAGGATTTATTTATCTAGATCATCCAGCAGTCAAAGCTCAGCTAAATTCAGAGAAAAGCACTTATGGAAAGCAATTTCTCTACTTTGAAAAGACGCCTCACTCTAGGAGTAGATCAGCTTGGCAACTCTTGGAAGAGGCACACATGGTGCTGATGGCGACCTTAGGGGAGGACAACAAATCTCAGCTGAATCCAGCTGCACTGCCCTAGTGGCTGACTTATTAACAGAAGAGTGAGTGACCACAGAAATTGTTTTCACACAGTACAGGAAAAACTTTTCTATTCCTAAAAATGGTTTATATCTTCATAAAGATGGCTTACAATGCCTGGCAATAACTTGTTTGAACTCTTACTTTTATAGCATATTTTAAGCAAGTGCTTAATAAAAATACAGCACTCTATTGGACAGAGTGAGTATCTAAACCTGCTAAGGTAAGTTTACAAAACCCCTAAAAAATCTGGCTAGCTATTTCAGGTGAGGCAGCTGAAAGAGAATTAATTTCTTCAGTGAATAAAAGCTGATACTGAGATAGTACTTATTGGATAAGCATGGTAGCATTCAAACATGGATTTACTGAAACGTTATTTTAATACAGTTTAAGATGAAATGATTCCAGATGGTTAATCTGGAATCCCTGCAGATGGGCCTGTCAGATATACCAAAAGTTTAATCAGACTTTTAACAAACTGATGGGCTTTGAACAGCCTGGAGTCTTGGGGAGAAAAAATCCTTAGGAACAATCATGAAGAGATTGATGAAGATATCTGAATAATAGGCAGCAGCCGTTATGAGCATCAAGAGAATGTTTGAGTGCACTAAATTCAGGCACAAAAAGTAACAGCACATAAAAGCAAAGCAACTGTAGCCAAGAATAATGCGTTTCTAAGACAGGAAGCTGTGCTTTTGATTTTCCCTACCTGGCTGAGACTTCAAATCTTGAGAAGAAGGAAACATAAATAAAGGATTAGTAAATACTTATTTTAATACTTGGAGCAACACTTACCTTTAGACAAAGATCACAGTAATCATTGTCTCTAACATTTGACTACTGACAGAATATAGCAAATGTCTGTCCCTGTTTTGCTACGGGCAGAAGCTACTCAAGCTAGAGTAAGTCCAGAGCAGATACTTTGCCACTCTCTTCCTTTCACAGAAACGCAAAAACCATGCCTACTTCTATAAGCACATTGCTAATTAACCCTCATATGAGGTACATAGCTACATGCTGAAATATTCGTTTAATAGTTACAGAATCAGAATGGTTATAGAGTCATAGAATGTTTCGGGTTGGAAGGGACCTTAAAGATCATCATCCCATGGCCAGGGGCACCTTCCACTAGACCAGGTTGCTCAAAGCCCCGTCCAGCCTGGCCCTGAACACCTCCAGGGATGGGCCATCCACAGGTCCCTTTGGGCAACCTGTTCCAGTGCCTCACCACCCACTGTGTAAAGAAACATATGCAAGCACAACTACTCAGTTATTCCCTCCCCCCACAAGTGTCACACAGAACAAGAATAAGGACCAAGACCTATCAGCTTATGCATTTCCATCAGCAAACCACTTAGACCTCGTCTCAGCTTTCAAAAGCACACAGTGTGTGAAATGGTATCAAGTCAAATAATGATAACTCACGCACATATCTTAGAGCTTTTGAGATAAAGGCCCTAAGAGAAATGAGGTCTTAAAATCACATTTAAAAAGTCAGATACTGGAGTTTAATTAAAGCATGGCAGAACAAGAGAAACCTAATCCTGATCCCATGTCACATGCTAGCCAACACCCTAAATCCCATGTTAACCTAAACAGGGTAAACAAAACTTCCAGGTAAAAATCAGGTCTCTAACCCATCCTCATCTGCTTTTCATTCCTTTAAAATACTTTTGATAGTATTCACACCGAATTTTTCCAAAGTGAAGCAGAAGACGGTCTAAAGTCATGACCAATAAAGACATTTCAAGCACTGTTTCTGAGTGGTTTTGAGATATAAAGAATAAGAAGCTGTTCTGACATCAAAGAAATTTGGCTTCTTTGCCCAGACCTGCTAAATCATCCCACTGTGCCCTCTATGTTTCACCTATGGCATCAGCAAAACCAAGTGAAAGGGTGCACCTCTCTCTTAGGGCTGTGTCATTCCATCACCCGAGCCTTTGAAAACATCTGTCTCTCTCAGTTACTGGAAGTGCAATTCTTCTGAGAACAGCAATTCATGCTGTTCTGAAAACCTTGTCTAAGAACCACTCGCACCCAAAGGCTCTTAACAGCATTTCTGTGGCTTTCCAGAGGCTGATCTGAGGTGGCTCCACACCACCCACCTATCCCAGCCACGCAGAGGAAAATCCTCTCTGCAGGAATCTGAGCCACTGTAATATTGTACTCCTCCACTGGAAAGCAGGTGAAGAAGGATGCACCCCACAGGTAATATTGGCCAAATTAATGTATCAGAGTTGCTAATAACAGCATACAGGTGCTAAAGCCCCACAGAAGCTCTCCTGCCCACTGCTAATTATTTCTGCTGTGGGTATTTCTGGCTTCACAGGGTGATTATAACATGTTCTCTCATTATTAGACTTTACAACTCCCATGTCAGGTCACAGCCTAATTCTCCCATAGGTAAAACTCATTCAGAGCAAAATAAGGGATCCCGTGTCATGACAATTATTGTCTCAATTAGTGACATTATTAATATGCTCTAGCAAAAGAACAACTGCACTTTACTGCATTAACAGGTGGAAATGTTCGGTTCCTAATTAACATTATAGGACAGAAAATTATTAGACTACATCTAGAAAGGTCAAATTAAAGGGTAAGAAAAGAACAGAACTATACTGTAATAACTGTAGCCAGGGAGCCCATTTCAAATTGTGGACCCCTTTGCAAGGAAAACAAAATCTCGTCACATGGGGAAAAATTTCTGAAGGTATATGCTGTGTTCTTCTAAGAAATCAATACTGCATTTGTAGAACAAATTACTTCACAAATGCCAATGTGCAGATGCACTGTTGGCTGCCTCTGCATTTAGAAACTCAGCCATAATTCACAGTAACACAGAAAGTCTCCCCAAGCTGCTTTTTCATTGACCATTTAGCCAGCCATGTTGCAGACATTCTTCTGCCTTTCAGACCCTACGTCCTTCTATTATCTCCCTGGTTTCCACCCTCATTACTTGAGGAAAGATGATACAAGGATGATTCACAACATAATAGAGAAGAATGCAAAAATAACAGCTTTTAAACAGCACTTGCAAATAGTGCTGAAACTTCAAAATGCAATACTAGGCAAATCTAGGGTCTCCAAAATTCCCAGGATTCCAATGAACCTTTTCTTTTTTTTTTCTTTTTTTTTTTTTTTTTTTTTTTTGGTAGTCCAGTCACTCTGTTTTTAAACACTTTCTGTCCATCTGTCCATTATGTTTGGTTTTTTTTCCCTGAAGGATTATCTCACATAGTGTTTACAGAATTAGCAAGTAGGTTTTCAGAATATCACTAAATAGTGTGTTTGTGTGGAGGAATTAGTCTCAGTCTTGAAAGACTGGAGCTATTTTCCTTTAATAAAGCCTGTTTTCATATTTTCAGTCCTCACAGCTTCACTGCAACAGAGCTAAACAATATGGTATTTCACATGCAAACTTAGCCATGGAAATCCAGAACAAAGTATTCAAGCTTCATGTTTAGGAATCCAGCAGGTCAAACAGTCTGAGAAGGTCTCAGGGTGCTTTCCCAAATTATTTTGCAGTTTTTTGTTTTGTTTAATTTTTTATTTGTTTGTTTGTTTTGTATTTCAAAGCTGATTTAGATTGGAAACTCATCTTTGTCTAGAGTTTTTGACGGATACTATTAAATACTTTAGACATGGTGGTCAAAATGAGTAATTAATTATATATTTAAGAAGATTTATATGTATTTTTTAAAATCTTATGTCCTTGCAATAGACATTGCCTGCTCTGCTGAAAAGCCTCTATAGTTGATATGGTGCCAAAGCTGCCTTTGTGTGGGCTCATTGAAGTTGGTCAGGAAAGGAGGACTAACAGCCAAGGAACATGCACAAAAGGGAAAGCAGGCTTTGGGGATGGGAATAACACAAGACACTCTGTGAGAAGGCAGAATTTATATGAAAGTGAGTGTTCTGTACTGATTGCCACGCTCCCAGAAGCAGACAGATGTACTGAGTGAAGAGCTTCCCTCCCTTTATCATTATTATCGTTATTATTGCTGTTGAAAGGAAATGGTACCTGAAAATTTATTGGAGACTGATGCGCTATTTCCCTTTCATTAGGTGCTGTTAGCACTTAATCTAAACTACACTTACCTCTTAAACTCTCAGCATTTTTTAATTTTTTAAATAGTATTGCAGAATGTATTTTGTACATGTGATAAATCTGTACAAAAAACCTCCCTTCTTATTTAAACATCAGTGGGAGTTTTGAGATTCATTGCACCAGGGCCAGGATTTCATCCGCACTCTTAACTTCTCTCAGATTCCTCCTTCTTGTTTTGCTAACAAAAGTGATTTCTAAAAATAATTTCCCTTCTTCAGAAGTAAATAACTTGCCTTTTCTTGTTAACTGCTTCTGTTTCTTTTATCTGACAAGGGAACAAGAGGAGCAATTTAAAGACTTTGGTTGTCTTCATTTATATAGAACAAAGCAAAACATTTTGCTTTTCAGCACCCAGAGCATTTAGCAATAGAGGCTGCAGTTACCCAGCCACTTCCATCACCAGCAAGGTGAACTCCTCACCCTGAATCCTCGAACCCTCCTTGTTGTCTCCTGTTTGCCTGTGGCATGATCTGCTGCTCTTCTCTCACCTTTGTGCACACAGGCTGAAAGGCTGATGGCAGAAATCATAGAACACACAACCACAGAACTGTTTAGGTTGGTAAAGACCTTCAAGATCAAGGTAAAGATAAGGGTAAAGACCTTTAAGGTCAAGTCCAGCCACTCATCCAGCACTTTCACGTCCACCACTAAACAATGTCCTAAGTCTACATCTACATGCCTTGTAAATACCTCCAGGAATGGTGACACAAGCACTTCCCTGGGCAGCCTGTTCCAATGCTTGACAACCCTTTGGGTGAAGAAATTTTTCCTAATATCCAATCTTTTGAGATTTCTGAGCTTTTGAAACAGGTGAAGAAAAGAATCTTTAGTAAACAGCAAAGAAGAATATTAAAAGTGTGCCAACACAAGAATTGCCATCAATAAAGACACGGAGTTGAAGCATGCTGGGTCAGAACTCTCCAAAATTTGCTTTCCCACTCTGAAAGCAGATTGGTGTTGCTGTGTCTCTGTCAGCACTGCACAAGCAGTGATCAGCAATGCGGTGCACTCATCTTGGATTTTCATTCCTCGTTTGTTTCTGTTAGTCATGACCCCATCACACTGTTTCTTCATAGGAAACATTAACTGAATTGAAACCTTGGATGGATTTTGATCCCTTTTTTTTTTTTTTTTTTTTTGGTCAAATCCATAGCATATTCACCAATGAAATAAAACCATTTTCTCCCCCACTTCTTTTCATATTCATTATTACTCTGTTGACAGGTTAATCTAAAGGACACAGAAACCTAAATATTTTTACTTTGAATCGACAACTTTCAGAGAGCACACAGAGCCTCTGGAAATCCTTACATAAAGGATACATTACCTCTTTAACTTACCAGAGCTTTCTTTTCAAATACATGACCTATGACCTCAAATAGTCTTCAACCTTCAGGCTTTCCCCACTCTCTCTTTTCCTCTACTAAAATATGGATTAAAATCACATTTCTGTCTGATGTTCTTTCATCATGACTTTGAATGAGTGTGAAACTTTCCCTGGAAATAAATGATTGCGTTAATTTTCCAACAGTTATTCAGAAAACAAAAATGCCTTCATAACTCATGTCTTTACAGATTTGATTGAGAGTCTATTATCAAGTAGAAGGGAACAGTCACATTTATTTCAGAGTTCCCCAGATCAGGCTCTATTTTTCCTCCTTCTTCTTTAACTCCCTAAACACATGTTTCATAATGTACTTGTATCATCATACTTATTGTGACTATTTTTAATCCAGTAGATTTATGTTTAGACCTATAGAATCATAGTAATGCTTAGATTGGAAAAGATCTCTAAGATCATTGAGTCCAACCATTAACCCAGCATGGCCAAGTCCACCACTAAACCATGTCCCTGAGTGCCACATCTACACATCTTGTAGATACCTCCAGGGATGGTGACTGAGCTATAACAATTAAATAACTCATGTGGTGTATGCTTAGAATGGATATTGTACCTCCCTGCAAGGGAGCATACTTTGCTCCTAGTTTTATCTACAGGATAAAAGCAGTTTGGATTTTTTTTTTTTTTNNNNTTTTTTTTTTTTTTTTTAGTCAATAAAGAAAAACAGGAAACAGCTGCTTAGTTTTACAGCTCTTGTCTCCACTAACACCCTCATTTGTTCTTATGGGAAGATTCATTTTCTTCCTTCCAATCAGAATCAGTGGTCAAATGGAAAATGTGAATGGCACATAACGAAGTAAATAAAGCACTGTGTGAGGGGAAATTCGGTTGGTTAGAGCACAGGTCTAGGATATAAGGACAATAATAGAGCTCTAAAAGTGCCATATGGTGACTAAAAGGCTCAATTTGTTTCAGAAGCGCTGCATTACACTAGATAAAAGACCTTTTATATCAGCTTCTTTATATCTCCTCTTTGCAAATTGATCCTGCTTTATTCCTTCACTCATTTACATATTTTTCTTGTTGTTAATAGCAAATGAAAGAAAGCTCCAAATTTCTCAAGTTCCATAAAAAATCAGATTTACTCTTTACAATGCTGTAAATGTATGGATAGTCTTAGAACTAGTAAATATATCTACTACACTTTTGCCCTAAACAAATATAATAAAATAGGCTGTATGGGTGGTGATAGGAGTTATCTATAAAATCAGATTTCAATAACATATTCCAGATGAGATTGTAATCAGCTAGACCATGAAATAAGTCACTTGCATTTTTCATTTTCAATCGACATAATATCAGTTTCATGTATACTTACTAAAATATATGTTATCTATAGTTCAGACTTACAGAAAATAAGGCAAACATGATTTTAGGAAAGGAAATTATTATCTGCCTACAGAGAAGACAAATTACATTGGTTTGCTAGTTATATACACCCCTAATTTAGCCAAAACAAGCTTTATATCTAAGTAATTGACATGGTTTAACTGAAGCCAGCAGCTAAGTACCATGCAGCTGCTTGCTCACTCCCTGTTCTTCCCTGGTGGGGAGGAGAATGGAAAAAAAAAAAGTAAACCTCAGTGGTTGAGATAAGAATGTGTTAATAACTGAAGCAAAATATAATACTACTAATAATACTAATGATAGCAATAAAATTAATAACAGTAGTGATATACTAATATCACTAATGTAATACTAATAATACTAATGATAGTAATAAAGTTAATAATAGTAATCAAAAGGAGAGAGAGAGGAATAAAACCCAAAAGAAAGAAGTGATGCCCAATACAAATGCTCACTACCGACTGACCGATGCCCAGCCCATCCCTGAGCAGCGATTGATGCCTCCTGGCCAACTCCCCCAGGTTATATGCTGAGTATGATGTTCTAAGGTATGGAATATCCTTTTGGCCAGTTTGAGTCAGCTGTCCAGCTGTGGTCCCTCCCAGCTTCTTGTGCACCTGCTCAGCGGCAGAGGATGAGAACCTGAAAAGCCCTTGACTTAGGGTAAACACTGCTTAGCAACAACTAAACATCAATGTGTTATCAACACTATTCTCACACTGCATCCAAAACACAGCACTGTACCAGCTACTACAAAGAAAATTGCCTCTATCCCAGATGAAACCATGACAGTAATTGAATTCTTTGGGTGTTCATTTCTGTACAAATAATAAAAATATACATAAAGCCAACATATGATATATATACAGGACTTGGTTTTAATCTTGCTTAGCATAAATCAAAGACTGCTCAGTTAACAGCACTAGAAATACAGCCATGTATGTGTGAAGTGAGAATTAAGCCATATTCTCCTTTTGACATAGCTTTTTTCCTTCTGAGATGTAGTATTATGAGCAGTTCTTTCAGCAGCAAAGACACTATCTTTGCCAAGGGCATAAAATGTATTGCCTGGCACACAAAAAAAGAACTCATATTAATGCAGAATTCATGCTTTAGAGTAGAAATTGGTCTGCCATATACTCCTGAAAAACATAGTAAAGGATAATTGCCATTTTCATTAACTATCTCACTTACCGAGTTACTGGCAGTGGTTTAGAAAGCCAGCAACCCGGACTGATCCCAAAAATCACAGATAGATGTTTCTTTGATACCCTGGTAGCCAGAGGCAATATTCAGTCCCTTCTGATAGGCATGCAGTATCTTTTAGTTGGATGCTGGCAGTTCATTATACAGCCAAGCAAAAATCTTGGAAGTATACAGGAGAGAAATGAAAACTGGCCGGGGAAATGTTTTGAGACAGAATGATATCGTAAGAGCATTTAGAAATAAGTGCCAGAAGCTCAAGTACAATAAAAGACAGAGTAGAGCATAAGGGTAGAGAGTACTCTAGTCTTGAACAACAGTGTTCTTGGAAAAAAGGTGGGGAGTCACTGCATAGACTTTTAGCAGTGAAAGCTGGCCAAAGAAAAGTGAGGAGAAGTTAGAGAAGACCAACAGAATGTCTCTTTCCTTTCCTTTAACCTCTCTCCTTCAGGTTCATTGCTCAAAACAAAACAAAACAAACCAAAACCAACGTCAGGAAAACCTGACTGTGGTGCTCCAGAAGCGTGCCCAGTGGAGAATCAAAGAGGGAACTGTTATGGCCTGGGGAGTATGAGCTTCCCTGCACCATAAATAAACGAGTGCAGAGAGCTATGCATTTTTCATGAGAGAAAAGATGGACACCAGCATGTAATGAGAGACTGACATTTTATAACAAGGAGATCACATTCTTCTCATAGTTAACTAAAAAAAGAGATAGTGAGAGCACTATATGAGGAAAATAGAGCAAAGAGCATATAAAAGGATTTTGTTTTAAAAATGCCATTTTTAGTACTTAAATACACCTTGATTTGGACCCTTCTGTATCCTTAAGTGCATCTGATTTCTGAAAAGATTAAAATTTGGCCATTAGCCATAGTACCTGGATACCATATAAAAAGATTCATTTCTGCCATATAATTAAAAAAGAAAGTGAAACCCTTGCATTCTAAATTTGGTAAATTCAGCCCGGTATTTTTAATCACTGATTTACAAGAAAAATATTTCCCTAGGATTTCATTAAGCTTGATACTTGATGAACCACACACAGGTATGGTTGCTGCCATGTACTTTTGGCTTCTGTGAGCGAACTATGCCACACCAAACTGTCATTCCTGACTTTTAATTCTTATTAATAATTAAATGATTGATTGCTTTGAAATCAAACCATTGGCAGTGGTGCAAGGAGGAACACACTGCAATTCATTTGGGGGACCTCCAGAGAGCAAAGGTCTGACCAGGTGTACAGGAACATTAGAAGAGCTGTATTTCCCGTGAGCATTGCTGGAGTGTCACGAGCCATCATCACCTTACCCTGTCATTTCCTGTGTTTACTTTGCAGATGTCTAACACATGTAACAGGGAGGCTCTAGGTCCCTCTCACATTGGAAAGCTGAGACAATATTTCCTGAAATCAGTAAGAGGCATGTTACATCCATTATTACGGTAAGCAGAAAGTGTGGGCTGCTAGGGAGCCCATTGAATATTTTCAAATGTTCATTCAAACTCTCAACTTTATCCATTCCCCTTTTTTTTTCTAATCAAACAACTTAGAGTGTAATTATCTTGATATACTAAAGGAGAAGGGCTGAACACAAATAATTAGTACTTGCAATACTTGCTTCATCTGCTAGCAGTGGACTTCAACACCCTTGACTTCCTCACAATGTCATTTAATTCTTCTTTAAACAGCTTCAGTGTTTTTATTTCTTCAGCTGTGACTGTTGGACCATTTACTATAGTCATGGCTCTCAATATGATAACGGCTTTGCAATTTTCAGGCACCTGTTCCAGATCTGTTTTCCTTCAAGTTTACTTTATGAAAATATTTCTTCTTGAGTTACTATCTAGCATGAACAGAATAATATACCTACAGTGGAACAGAAGTAACACTCACACAAAACTAATTTTAGAGGATTTTTCTGTCAGCTCCTGGCCCTCCTAATATATGCATTTATGTGATTCTCCATCTCTGCTATTTGCTTTTGTTGTGCTAAAATACATTTATATTGATTGACCACATTTGAACTGAATAAGTAAACCCTGTGTTGAAAAGAAAATCAATCCTGTTTTGATTCTGAACATACCACTTTTAAAGTAGGAAAAAAAATTCCCCAATTAAACATGTGCATGAAACCACACAGACAAAAGCACAGACTGATCTTTCAAAACCACATCCTTTAAATATGTATGCAATAAAAATGGGCCAGTTTTTTCATAGCCACTATCAAGTAATGAGAGAAAAGAAAGGGATTCAAAATGACCCACTGAAAAGACAAAAGTGATTTCCATTTTTCTGCATCCTCATTCTCTTTTTATGGTGATTTAACTCATTTTGCAGCTGTCCTATGCCTGCCTCTGGAATCCAAATCTTAGGCTTTTAGCAAGAGTCTAGCCTGCCAATTTTTATCAGGGGCTTCTGAAGTTGCTAATAATTTACATCAGTGGATATAGACTGCCCTTAGCCTGGTCAAATGAAATATTCCTGAATCCTAACTGATCATTTCTAATGAGGCTATTATAACTCTGTATTCAGTAGCTTTGCATCCAGTATGTCCTTGATATTCCTAAGGAACTCATTCATTGTGGACTTTCCATTTAAAAATCCACATGAAAATGAAAGCATGGTAAGGATAAAAATATAACAGCACTCATAATGAATCAGCTTCAGGTCTACCAGCTGGTCTACTCTTCCTATATATACTAGTAAATATAGTTGCCCAGAAACAATTTTAAACTAACCCTCATTTTGTTTTTAAACCCCATGAACATTTCTCTGGCAACTAGAACCACATAATTCAAGTCTATGACATAATTAAGGATTATTTACATGAGCAAAGATTTCCAGGACTGAGTCTTCAGCTGCTCAATCCCATCTCACACCTTCCATTGTTTCACAGTCAGAGTGATCAGACTTAATTTCAGTAAAACCTGAGTCTGAGCATGCCTAACATATCCCCAGAGATTACAAAAAAGTGCACCTTCTTCTTCTTTGTTACTTTCTCTGCAGTCCTGGATTACTAAACTCTTGAGGGAGCTCTGGGATGCACTTTCTGTCTAAACGTCTGAATGAAAATTGCCACGGTGATGTATTGCTAAAAAGGAGATAAAACATTATTCTTCAGAGCCAAGAGACCTCCTTACTCTGAAAATAGTCTTTAAACCCAAGTGCATTCCTGAACCAAGATATCTCAGGGCAAAGAAGTAGAAGCTAAAAGCTGTCGTGACTCTTCCCACATACATTGTGGAGAACCAAAACCATTTAGCTTGTTACTCAACTAAAATTCAAGAAAATTAAAGAGGGGTTGTCAAGAGAAACAGCATAGACACTGCTGGTTACAATAAAATGAGTATTGCACTTCCTGTCCTTTGTGGGAACTCTAAACATCACAGGCTACTGCTTTGTACCACTTTTCAGCCCTATCCTTGTCAAAGAGACTTTGCATATCCTACTGCTGCAATCCTACTACTTTTCTCTATAGTTTGCTGATAAGATAGATTATTCCATCGAGGCTGAAGGACAGAGATAGGACAAATGTTCTTTTCTTTGTCCCATATTAGTTCCTTTTTCTCTCATAAGGTAAAGTATTTTACTTTCTCCAAAAATAGATGTTTAGCTCCATGCTCTCTGCTCCATCCTCTATAACTCCTTACATCTCAAACCCTGTGACTATGACATCAGCTGCATCTTTGTGCCAAAATCAGTGTCTCAGTGTTACCCATCCTGTTACCCCCTTGCTTCTCCACTTGGCTTTCTTGTGGTCTCTCCTTGTTCCCACACTTTCTACTTTCATTACTGATCCCCATCATCTCCTATGGTCTCTCATATGCTATCCACAGTCACGCCTCTCAAACACATCTCTTCATCCATGGTGTGACTCCCTGATCATGTCACTTCATGTCTCTCTCCTTTCCCTCTTCCCCTCCCTGTTTTCAGGAATGTTGACACTTCCAAAAGCAAAACTTCTGCACCTCTTCCACAGAAAGCAGTTTCATACTCCTTTTTTTTCAGCTACTGTATTATCTCAGTTACTTTGATATAAAATATTAAAGTTGGTTTTGATTAGCTTCCCTTTCCTTCCTTTTATGTTCGTATCAGTATTCTTGCACACAAACTAATCTTCTTACTTCTCCCCTTATTACTGTTCTAAATTCCTCTGTTCTCCTCCACTGTTGTCTAAAACTGTAACGTGGCTACTGCTTTATTTTTCCTTTGTGTTTTATCAGAACAACAAATCATCCTCTTTTTTCAGTCATCTTGGACCTCTTCTTTCAGAAATGAACTTACAACTATTTATAGCAACAAAAGTGGAGGGCAGTATCTGGAAGGCAAAGCATGGAACGAGTAATCTGTCACAGGACATACACAAGAGTGCAGAGAGGCCATGCTCATTAAAAATGCATGTTAATTCCTTAAGCAATGCTCCTCATAGCCTTTCTAACAAAGCAATGTTCCTCATAGCCTCTCTAACACAGCCTAAGCCTTTGACTCTTAGCTGGCACTTCTCAGAAAATAGATATTAACAAAGTCTTGCAGTAGCAGCAATGAATAGAGAATAGTAGATCCTTCAGCTCTCTGTGAAGAGAAAATGACTTTTAGTGGCAGAAAATTAGACCTTTATTCTCTCTGGTCCAGAGGGAACTTTCAGTTATGCAGTTAAACAAATGGCATATACTCATCTTCTCTTCATTTATTGGCAGTATCTGTGCAGACCTTATCCTTGGGAGACTGTTAGTATTACGCCATTTAAGATTAATTGAGCAAGGTTACGAATTAAATTAATATGTTTTCATTAGTATTTGAACAACATATTACCACTGCCTATAAGATTATTTGTAGCTCTCTGTGCACCACAATATCATTAATAGATATTGTCTAAATGAAAAACTTCTATTCAAAATGTATTTGATATTGTGAATTAAAATACATACTGCAAGGTGAATGCATGTAATAAATGTATTATTAAAATAAATGTACATGTGCATTAGCTAATTATTTAATTCACGCTTCCCAACTAGCAGCACAACGAATCCATATGTATGACACAACTCCATAAATTAGTTGCACCATGAGTAAATTGACCTTGCTTCACCCCACTAAACAGCCCTAGAAGGTTAAAAAAAAAGAATATTTTTGCATGCTGCGAAATTCAATTACTCAACCTCCAAACCCTAGATCTATTTATAAAAAGAAATGTACTATTCTTAAGAGAAGCTATAATTTTAGTTATACTCTGTTGGTCCAAAACCAGGCAGTAAATTGGGAGTAAGGCTCAGAGGACTCTCCAGATTAGCAACCATGCAGTCCACTCAGCAGCTAACATTTTTTCAGAGGAAAGACCAGATTTGGTGGTGGTGTAGAACACATAGCTCCCCAAATTATGCACATTATGCTGAACTAGGAAAAGCTACAAACAGAGAAAAGGCAATAACAAGGAATAAGGTGGCAATATGAGCACCTTCAGGAGCTTGAGCTTCAACTGGCAAAAAAAAGCAGGCCAGCACATTCTGAAAACAGCAATCTAAACCATAACTTTTTCTGATGGAAATACTTGGAAAGCAATAACCCTAGGAGAGACTAAAGGGATATACAGGGTGTAAACTGGCTGTGAATCTGTGCTGGGAAACAAAGGAAGCCAGTATAATTTTGTGCTGGAAACCCATAGATAGTGTGGGCAAGGACACAAAGAGCCACTTTCTACAGAGCACTGACAAAACCATGTCTAGAATCTTCTATCTCAGTATTAGAAACTGCCAACAGAGAGAATATTTGAGGAAAATAAGAAATATTTGCATGTAGGAAATGGAGTCTTCATATGTGGAAAGATGAAATTCATGAAAAAAGCCCAACCAAGACTTGAGAAATGGAAATATAACACTTAACTCCTGAATTTATACCTCTATGCCTACATTTATGACTTATTTAAAATATCTTAGTTTGGCATAATAACAAGAATTTCTCCTTGACACCTTTAAAATAAAGCTACTTAATAAGAAAAAGCCAAATTTAACACATATTTAAATTTGGCAGATAAACCTACTTTAGTTGCCTTTAATTTTCATCTTGAGCTGCTGGTGATAATGCATTGTTTAGATGTAGTGCTGACACATTAAAAAAAGCTATTTCAGGAGGTACAAAATTGAAGAAGGAAAAATTAGAATTTTGTTCAAATATATTACGATAGAGTTGATCGAATTTCTTTAGACTTTCTGCACTTCAATATGTTCTGAGTAAGTGCTCACATTTTGCACTACTTACAGCTGTGGCATTTTTTCCTGGCTCCAGTGTGCTAATTTGGAGAGGATATCAGAATATTTTATGTGCACATATGTTAGTAAAAATACTTTAAAAAGATGAAAGAATCTCAAAATATTTGTGATAGCGAGATGGAATGAGAATCAGATTTTTTTCCCCATATATTAAACAATGGGAAATATTATAACCATAATTTAAAAATGGATTTACTTTGAAGCAGACTTCTTTTACCCTGTATGGATTTTGAACAGAAGAACTGTTATTTTTGCATCTGTCATTTAAATGGACTGTTAATTTTTACCTTCTCTTGTAAGAGCAGTGACAGAAAGAGGGCAGGAGGTCAGAGCCAACCCAGCCTCTACTCAGGGCAGGACACAGCATGAAAAATTGCTGATTTTCAATGTGAAAATCAGTGAGGTCATGCAGAGAAATGAGGGTTGCCTAGTATTTCCTGACAGTCCCAGTTTCCTCTGATGACTCTTTCTCAAGGACAGAAAGACACTGGGTTGTCTGGTTTCCCCAAGCACTTTTCTTTCCTAGAGCTGAGAGATTTGCTACAATTAATAGCCATGACCAGAACAAAATGTCAGATGGTTTTAACCAGATGTTAGACCAAAGAACAGTGCTTGGGTTCATTAAAGTAACTCAGGAGGCATTTGCAGGTAGTGCCCAAGGCCTTTATTGTTGTTGCCTTTCCAAGAAAATGTAAACTAGGCAAAGTTGGTCTAGTTAGAAAAGCTGCCCAAAAAGAAAAGAAAAAAAAAAAAGAAGTCTGAGTAAGATTGAGAATATACAGAATTTCATTTTAATGGCAGAAATTGTGTGTGCTCTGAAATGCAGGTAACATATGTAAATATCTGTGTCTTGGATAAATACACGAAAACAAACTGCTTGATGCCTTGAAGAAATAAGTGTGGATTACTGATGAAAAGAGCAGATATTTAATTTTCATCCTAGACTCCTTGTGGAGATTTTTTAGTGATACTGACTTTTGAGGCAAGTTAATTAGCTGACCAGAGATCTACCCAAAAAAAAGCCAGAAGCAAAGGTCACTTCAAAGATTTTTCTAAATCAAACTCTGGTAGATTTTCAAGGCCATCACATTTTGGATTTGATACTTTTTTTGATTGTTGTGACTCCAACAAAGATATTCAACATGGAAAAAGGAGTCTTGTGAGACAAGCTTGAATGACCTCACAGAGAAGATGTTTTATGGAAATAAGAGCAGTGTTTTTGAGAATGCAGAGATGGTCAACACTTTGGGGTATCTTTATCCCTGTGATTCAGGGGTGTTTTAGTCCCTATCTTAGTCTCTTCACAAAAAATTCCTGTAGACAATTCCTTTGTCAGTTTGGTTTGGGCAGTAACCTCTTAAATTTCTCCACAAGGCATGGATTTAGACTTTTTATTTTTAGGTGAAATTAATGGGAGTTTTTATCAAACTGACCAAAGCAAAGAACATTTTTTTTAAGCATGTATATTGAAAGTTAATGGAATTTGCATATTTAGCAGCAGATGCTGCTTGCTGGTCCTACTATACAGTGTATCTTGATTCAATACGGAAAACATAGGTCTTTTAAAATACATCTGGTGATTATTAAAACAGAACTATGCATAATAAAAAAGTCTGCTAACTTATGTTAAATAGGAAATTGCATTTTCACCATATATTTTTTCCCCTGAAAACAATTTACTAAAATGACCTTTGAAAAGTTCTCATCCAAAAGTAAGCAAAAGAAACCTAATAACCTTTAAACTATTTATCATTTAAGTAGCATTAATCAATTAAGATGCATAAAGATTATTTTGAAAAGAAGATTGCCCAGAAAAATATTTTTCTCCATTTTATTTTATTTGACAAACAAATTACAGGTCATAATAATTCTAAAACTTGGTATTTTAGCCAGAAACAGGAGGACAAGTCGGCCAAAAAAGCCACATTATGCCCTGGAGCAAAACAAATATTTAAAGTGTGATTACTTACTGTTGAAGCAAAGCACAATTTAAAATTATTTTAAGAAAATAATCTCACTTTTAAATAGCTTTCCACAAGCCTAGAATTCTGATGTAATTGTACAAATGTATACATTTATGAATATATCTATACTATGTATAATATTTATGTACTTATCTTTTATTATTACAATATTTTTTACACATTGCTCTTCTAAGGGCTCATATCTGCATAATTCAACCACAAAACCAAAACACAGACAGAAGGAAATACTAGAATTTTTGAGAACATATGTTCTTATTTATATAAACCATTTAGGTTAATATGAACTTTTTCTTTGAATACTTTGGGAGCAGAATGCAGTTGGTCCATGAAGCCAACTGGATTAAGCATTGAAACAAACCCTGAGAAAGGGGGGCACTTCATAATACCTGCAAAAATATCCCTGCAGAAGTTTGCTTTTCTGAGGAGGACAATATTTTAGTAATGAACATTGCAATGAAATTAGTGTCTTATGAAACCCTTCATTTATTTACATTGCTTCTTCTTTGCTGGAGACAGATATCAGCTTGCAATATATGCAGGTTCTGCAATCCTGTGGGTAATTTGAGCATAACAAGCTAAGACACAGGTCGGCAAAGTGCAATGTCCCTCTCACTTTTGCTGCTTGTAAAAGCATTTTACAAAAAGGTAATAAGGCAGAAAAGACCATAAATGTAAAAAAAGTGCCTGCATGCATGTGAATCACACTTCCAGAGAGCACCAACATAATGAGACAAGTTCAAACTGGGATCACTTCCCGGCCTCATTTCCACCTGCAGGTCTTCCTCAGACACTGGTCCACAGGTTCATTTGAAGCATGTGGGTGCTCAATTAGGTGTTTTTATGATGCCCATTAAATTATACAAGGTGTTCTGTGCTCAATCCTGTGAAGCACTCATTAGCACGCTGTTATAATGGTGAGCAAGCTTGATTGCAAAAGCAGTGGTTGGGAAGCTTGTTCACATTTTCTGAATCAAGCTGATTTTAATTGCCTGGCGCCATACACAGCAGTGCCGTTGCAAAGCCTCATCCTAGTACGGAGAAATAAAGGCCCTGCCAGCTGTGCCCATGCTTTCATCTCCCTTTCACTAACAGCTTAATCAAGGGGACATAGGACTGAAGCAACCAAGGCAAGGCAAGTGCTCCTTGGCTCAAAGAGCCCCCTTAGGAAGACGACCAGTCCTCCAGGCAATAAGATCGGCACAGCTTTGTGCTCAGCTGATCAGTGGTGCTGCAGCCCTGACAGCATGCTTGACTCTCATATCAGAAACAGCCAGCTTGACTTGATTTCCTTAACTTGCTCACAGCTCTCTCTGTTGCTGCTTTGCAAGGCTGCTGGAGCCTGCTGCAAGTTTTCAGCCTGGAAGCTGCTCCGAGCTTTTTATTTCATTTCATTTGATATTTCTCTCAAGCACTTGCCTTCAAAAAGGAAGCTCAATTACTTCAAATCAGACTGATAGCTTGCATGAAACACATCTGTGAGTCTTATGCCTCTGACTCACATCCTGCCTTTGTTCACTATTAACCCTACTGTTACTTGGCTTTTCTTTCAGTGCCTACCTTTCTTGCAACGACCTGTAACTCAGCAGTGAGCCAGGGAGGACACTGATCTGTGACTAACACTGTGAGCACGTTGACATACTGTGTGACAAGTGCATGACAACACCAGAGAGAGGTCGTGGGACTAAACCACTTATTAACACAATACTGGCTGCAAAACACAGCCCCGGGAAGGGATGACCCTGGCAGTGCCTTGCCAGGGAAGAAAAGCCCGTAAGAGATGCCCATGGGAGAGACCTGGTTGTCTCTGTGCACATCTGCTGATGTATTTGCTGTACAGCTCCTTCAGGGATGCTCCTGCATTCCCTCTGCACTCGGGTGCTGCTCCGATGGAAAAGCACGGCCTCACGGAGCGAGGGTGTGAGGTAGGAGGCAAACCATGGTCTGCCTGAAGAGGGAATAGTCTTGCTTCTAACCCACAGGGTAATTTCAGGCTACATTACACAGGTGCATAACACATTTCAGACAAATATTTACTGAGGGATGACTAAGGTGATAGTATTAACATATCTCTTACTGGCTCACAACTGTTTGTATTCCCACACTGACCTCCCTAAGAGAGAATCTATACCTTCTGCATGTTTCATTTACAGCAAAAGTAACTGAAAAATCATTTTGCCTCTGGCTGTTATGTAAAATATGGGGAAGTGGCATTTCCTAGGATTGCTGCACAACACTTCTTTCATATTAAGGAGTGTCTGAATGGAGAAAATGACTTTTAGCAATTACCTCAGTAGCAAAATAATATACATGAGATAACAAGATAACACCTTCTATCAAATCAGCTACTGGACATGATGAAGGAATCATGTATCTGGAACCTTTCTTCTTCTTACCAGCTACAACCTTTGGTCTCATATCTGTTTCTTGTGTTTTGTACAAAATTTGTAGGGGCCTGGGAAAAAGCCTCACAGGTACCAGCAGAGAGATGTGACCAAAGGTTAGACTGGCAAGACAGAAGAGGGCCAGACTCAGGGAGGCTCTGCTGTCACACCATAAGAGCAGAAGCAACCTATGAAGAAGGAAGGTCACTATCCATAATATAAATGAGGCTCAACCCAACTCACCATATAGTGGGTGAAATTTTTCAATGATGCATTTTGGGAATTCAACGCAAGTATGGCATCAATGGTTGAAGTCTACCTAAGCTACCATGTTTTCTGCTGGGCACCACACCTCAGGAAATATTGTAGAGAACCCAGAGCACAATGGCAATCCTCACAGGCTTAGCAATAGTGACTGAAAATCACAATTGGAAGAATGAGTACAGCTAATTCGGAGAAGACAAGACTATGGTATATATGACAGTAGTTTTAAACATGAAAAAAAAATTTAGAGAGAAACCTAAGAAATTTTTCCCTTGTCCCTGGAATGAAAAAAGTGGAAGGAAAATGTTTTTCATTTTTAGTAAAGAAAATTTAGGTTAGAAAACTTTCTATCTATACAAATTTTTAACTAGGAAGACTGGAAATGCTGGCATAGCCAGACTTTGCAGAGCAGATTGTATGAACAACTATAAAGGATGGCAAACATTACTTGATCTTGCCTCAGTGAGAAAGCAAGACCCAGTGATCTCTTTGAAATACCACAGAACATTTTTCACTTATTCAGTAATGTCTTATTAATTACCAAAGGAAGCATTGCTAGCAGCAGTATATTTTTTTTTTCCAGCAAACATACGTAGTGCTGAACCACACTTATAAACATTGCAGACTAGAAAAGGATAAACTGAGACCAGATTTTTGTTTCCATGGCCATATGTCAAGGTCAGTTGTTTACTTACCTGTTTTCCCCAGCAGCTAAGTCTGCTGTAAACTAACCCCATAGACTACTTTCTGATAGGAAAAAGATACAAAGACGATAATAAGCCAATGTCCATTCACCGGTTTCTCTTGGATATTTTGTAAATACATATTCCAAAGGCCTTCTAGATTTCTGGGAGCCTGAGCAATATTTTCACACATACGTCTTTTTGTGAAATGCATGAAGTGTCTTAGGAAGCTAAAAGCAAAATATGCATATGGTGTGTGATAACAGGAGGGAAGAACTAAGGAATTCCTCCTAGGCTGTGGGTGCTAATAACTGCCTATATGTCTCCATGACCTACAAATGGGTGAGTTGATAGTACTGGTGAAAAGGTTCTAAGCAAAGCAAATAATCCCTTGCGCATTTCTCAAAGTTGTTTCTTTGGAGGTGTCTTTCAAAAAAGGCACCGAAGAGCTCTTTGCAGAAAGGCAACAAGAAAACAGGGCAGGGGTGGTTGTTGTTGTTAACTCCAAAGCTAATATAGAAGAGGAAGGTACAAAAACATGGCAGCAGGATGAGAGCTGCATGTCTGGGCCTGGCAGGGTGGGCTCTGTGCTAGATGGAGAAACAGTACAGGGCATGTGCTCATTTTCATTCCTGCAAACCAACACACAGGGCACTTCAGACTACAAAAAAATTACAAATAAAAGTTGGACAACTCATCTTTTAATACTTCATATCTGGTCAAAGTAGAGTCCTTACATGCAACCACAAGACAACTCCCTTCTTTGCTAGTTTTTCTTTTTTTGTCTGTTGCCATAAATACTCTTTTTTTCTTTGAATGGTAACTTTGGCAGCCCATGAAGTCCGCTCTCCCTGGGCATGGAGAAAAAGAAGGACCAAAACAATAAACCCTATACAGTGGTTGAGAAGACAAGTGCTGAGCAATGGCTGTTTTGCCTACTTAGGGTAGTTCTAGATATTTGTATATTTTTCCATACCTGTCCCATTTTGAGCAGTAGGTGATAGCAGGGTGGGAGAAAAGAGTCTGAGAGCTCAGGAGGACAGAAACACAATTAGAATGGTGCTGATGCTATAGTGCTCACAAACCATCTCTTTTAGCCCTTAATACAACCACCTTAATATCACACCATGCTGATCAAATTTAGTCTCCTTTTATCTTTGGGCCTCCAACACAGGCAGGCTGGCAAGCCAGGTGTTGTGGGGCACCTGTGAGAAAGCATGGTCACTGCACCTCACTTCTGGGCTGGGACCCACCCAGGCTTGCTAACGAGAAGGGCAAACCTGCAGTTTTCAAAGCAAGCGTGACAATGCTCATGAGGATGACATATTGCACCCAGATACAGACATTACTTATGAAAGAAACACGTGTCAATGAAAATAGATCCTAGCTCATCCACAGGAAATCTGAAGTTCTGACACATCTCTATCCCCACAAGAAATTTTCCTCTTGACTCCCTGAGAGAATAAAGGGTTTTGGCATTCGATCTCAATAGTCCTCTTCTCTATTACAGTTGTGTTCGTGTAACTAGAGAACTGGGTTTAAAGTACAGGGCTGAAAAACCCATTTCCAGCTAATAATTATAATTTGTACAGTCAAAACATTGTGCAGGCAACTGACTGCCTAAAATTTTTTATGTGGAAGATTTCCTGAATAACTTTCTGTAATAAAAGCACAAAAATCACAGCCTATTCACATAAGATTTGTAAATGAATGTGAGAAAAAGCTATTTGTAATTACTTACTGTTAGTAGTTGGGCCTTCTAAATATTCTCTCCAATTTAACAGGCACAGCACATCATAGATATTAATGATGGAAAAGAACCAGAAAATTCTCTTCTCTAGCTGAATACTGTTGTCCTCTCTCTTTGTGATGTACTTACTAACAAAAAGCCGTGAGGAATTTCTACAGTGTCTGTGCATTCCTTTGATGCTTTGTACTTGCCCAGTTTCAAAATCTTCAGCATTGCTTTGAGCATGTCTACTCAGCTGAAACTGTGTTAATGGCAGTAGGTTTTTTACTGCTTACTGAGATTGATGCTTTCTTTGAAGGCTCCTTGCTCATTTAAATCTTTGCCTGGTAGTTAAAAAGCAGTAGTACATGCCTGTGTGACAGGCATCACTGTTCTGTCTGCTTCATACTACATGTCTCGCTTTGGCTCGTTGTAAATCATAACTCACAGACAAGACACTACTAAAACTTGAGTGAACGAATGTTCAGAGAAAATCAAAATGCCAATTAGGAAATGACAAATGCAACGTGTTCTTATTTATTCAGGATTATAACTTCTAAAATAAATTGATCTCCGTATCTAAACTATGCAGGGTTTTTGTCACTGAATTATCCAGAAGAAGACCTGGTAAGTCTGATTACTACTGATCATATCTTGTGCCTGCATGACAGTAGCCCACCATCAGGCAAGCAGAGTGCAGAAAGCAATGACCCACTCTCTCTTAAGCAGACTACTTATTCTCAGATACGTGTCACTGGAGAAAGCCTAAACACGGCGTCCAAGCAATTGCTCACCACAGAAATGAAAACAGCACAGAGTGGGAAAAAATACCTTACAGTATCATGTGGTAGATACAAGCAGCCTGGCCACTGCTGTACGGAGCACCCTTCTTCCAGGGCTGTCTTATTTTACTCACTGGCAGACGAGGGTGTTTCTTCTTGCCAAGCACCAGCATTGTGCTTACGTGGTTTGCTAAGCACCAGCATTGTGCTTACCTAGACAAGTACACACAGAATCGCTCAGCCAACACATTTATATCAAAGAGTTCAATGTGGGAGGTGCTCATCACCTTCTGAAGATCTTAAGTATTTTTTACAGAAACAGAAAGATGAGAGAAAAGTTACCAAAGACACTACAAAGGAAAAAAGAATGATAGTCTAATTTGCCCTAGATCTTAGAGTATATGTCACCAGAGTAGCAACTAGCAATTCTTCTTAGCCTTTGCATCCTTTTTTTTCCTTGAGAAAGAGTAAACAGCAATTAGTCCTAAATATAAACAGATATGAGACAGCCCAGTGTCAATTACTGTCTCCAGAAATGCACAGAAGAATAGTGAAGAGAACTGGGGTATTTCAAAATTGGTACTTAATTAGTAATGCTCTTTCACTTGAGTTCAGACACACTAACTGGAGCTAACACTTAACCTAGAAATGTCAGGCTAGATTAGGTGTGCACAACAGTTCAGGTACTGATATGGAAAGGTGCTTAACACTAACTCTGAAGGATGGATCAAAATACATACAAGAAATAGAGCATCTGTACTTTTGTATGCTTTGAGAATGTACTGCTTAGAGTCAGCTTATATGTCTTCTCTGAAGACCTGATGTTAGAAGCATCTTCATACATTTTTCACTTTTCTGCCTTCTCTGTGAGTCCTTGCTTACCTATTCTCCTCACTGTCATCAGCAAAAGCATGAGGCAATGCCTTTTGATCACTCCTGGAGGAGCTGCTCTAAGTGAAAAATTTGCTGAGCCTTTGCAATTCACCTCTGGGGTCAGTGCAAGACAACCCTGAGGCATGAAGCCTGCTCTGAATTAACACACAATCATAGAATCATTAAGGTTGGAAAAGGCCTCTAAGATCATCAAGTTCAACCATTGCCTTGGCACTGCCAGGCCCACGACTAACCCATCTCCTGAAGCACCACATCTACACTTTTTTTTCACTTTCCTGTTCCAATACTTGACCATTCTTTCAGTTAAGATTTTTTTTTTCTAAAATCTACTCCAATGTAATGATAACGACAACAAAGAATAATCAGAGAACAAATGTGACTTGTTTAAGAGAAGTAACTGAAACAAGATTCCACCATGTATCTGTGTAGTCAGAGGGCAAAAATACTGAGGACTTCCCCTCATCTCTTCCTCCCTGCAGACTTCAAACTCCTGCTCTACAACAAAGATCTGCTGTTTTTTTCTAACTGGTAAGGTGGAACATTTTATCTCAGTCTCATTCTCAGAAAAGTTTTGACAGTTGAGCTAAGTAAACTCCAGGCATTAGCATACTAGGGAAAATCTTAGGCAGAATATTTCAAATTTTGTAGAATTATATAACAGTGGAAGATATTTTGTAAAGCTAGGCAGCCTTAATGACAGTGATGACCAGGGATGTGCCTACACTAGCAAGCAGTGCAGACCAACAGGCACAGAACTGTACAGTCAGTTGGACCTGAGAATCTCATACCCAAGCTCCACACATACCAGGTTCTTCTGGTTTTGTTTGCCTTTAACTTTTAGACTGGCTCTGATCCATCAGCCGAATGCCTGATCCATGGGCTCTCATGCCTCATGTGTCCTTCAGGAGTTCCTCTTGCAGTTCAGATTCATGCAGAAGGAACCCAGACATCTCCCTGATGTGAACCCCAGCACAACAAACTGGCGTGGCTGAGAGGTGTGCTGTAAAAGCCAACTCTCATCAGAAATGAAACACGAACATAAATGCATGCTATCAGTACTACGGGTCCTATTGCAGGAACCATGTAGAGGTCATCCACCAAATGCTTTCTTGTTCCCATGGGTTCAGCATAAACTGCTGCTAATGATGTTTGCCTGTGTCCACTCTGAAGAGTGTCATGATTGATGACCAGAAGACAGAAATGCCAAAACAGGAACATTAATGACTTACCCCTCAGTTCTGAACAACTGACAAATGAAAAAAAAGAGTTCTAAAGTTGGCAGGTAAGAGAAAAGTGGGAAGGGAGCAAATTCCTTGCTCTAGAAATGGAGTAAATTACAGTCTATTTGATGAATAAAGGTGAGTCATGGTAAGATCAGTGAAAGAAGCATTGAAATTACTCTCAGTTGAAAGATATTACTAATAAATTTGACTTGACCATAGTCCATGTGATAATATCAGAAGCGAAATGAAAGATCCACTTCAGGAACAAGGCAGCCTTGCAGACCATAAGGCTCACTAAGTTGCCAGCTGGCATTCTTACAGCCATTGTACCTATAAAAATCCAATTAATAAAGTCTAATTTGATTCTCCTGGTTTTTTTTAATTTTATTTGTCTCCTTTACTTCTCACTAGCATTATTGCTCAGTCTGAACTACTCGTTTAAAAACTACTAATCCACAGAGCTCAGCTGATGCTACCTCAGATCGAAATGCAAAGCAGCTCCTACCTTACATCCTCTCCAGTATATGCTGCATGTATTGGCTTTGATAATTAGGTGGTCATAGCCTAGCTCCTCCTGAATTACATCCCTAAATACTGTCTGTGTGTAACTGTCCAGAGAACAGGCATATGTGATGCAGAGCCATGCTGTTAGAAGTATTAAGTAGCAAGCAAAACATTAGGGTTTACTTTGAACTAACACGGTGCACATTATAAAATCTCCACATGCTGGAAGAAAGAGTAAATCCTCTGTGGTTTACTCATAAATATTTATAGGATTATTCAGTCCATTGTGTAGTGAATAACCAAATGCATTCTGATGTCAACCAGCCCAGCTCCTGTGTTTATATTGTCTGTCTGATGGAACACAATTACAAAACACTTTTTTCATTTTCAAATTTCTACTTGAGCTCCTTGAAGTACCTAGAATTTGAACTTGGCAATGTAGGACTGCAATTACCCAGGGATGTAGCATCATACAGATTAGAAGTGCATGTATTCTTCAAGGACAAAACTATATACTGTATAGTTTATATTCACATAAATGTGTTCTGTAAGGGCAAATCAATATATTATAAATGTGCATCCTATATTTTTGCTCCTGGTAGGGAATTCTATGTCAAAGTACAGCAAATCCACAAAAACAACTTAACTCTACAGTTTCAAAAAAGGAATACTGCATTTGCTTTTTATTACTCTATTTTATGTTCAGAATGAATATGGCTCAGGTGTAGGCTTTGAGTTTCAATTTAACATATTCATAACTGGGGTAATTGGCAAGGTCTGCTATTTCTGACAGATGTAAACAGTCAGGCTCAGCCCTAAATGTGTCTTGTCTTTTTTCTGCTTGTTCCCCAGTATTCAGTCTATTTGCTGTTGAAAGTTCTCTTTTATCAGAAAATCATAAACTGAGCCAGGGACTGAAATGCTGATTTCAGCCACAAATTAGAAACTGAAAAATAGGAGATGAAAGCAGTGGGAAAGGGAGCCTGTACTGTGCAGATGTACTTTCATTTTCAAGAGCCTCTGTTTCCTCAAATAAAAGGCAATCTGACAAAAAAAAAAAAAAAAAAAGGGTTTAATTCACCATGGAAATGTGCAAAACTTTTCAAGGCAAAGTCTTTGCATATGCTAAAGGCACAGATGATGTTCCATGTAAAGCATTACTTTTATCTTTATTGTTTTGAATATGTTGGATCATAAGAATGGACACACTCCAACTGCCACTTCAAAGCTCTACAGATAATCCCTCATCCCACTTGCTTTGTTTGCATATTTAATTTTGCTCAAGTAAAAGCCAAATCAAAGCTCATACTTTCTTCTCTGAAAAATTTCTGTACAACCTTCCTCAGCAGTCCAACTCATCTGAACCAGGGTAAGTTACAAAGTCTCTTACTCGTTTGAGGATATTTCTATTTACTCTGTCTCTTTCCCTTACTTTACATGATAAAGGGCTTCAATTTCTCACTGGATGGAAGTCATCAATCTCTACCATGTTCTGTAGATCAGGGGGCTCCTAATCTGTGGAGCAGGTGTTGGTGTTGGAGCAGGAGCAGCCAGAGGAATGTAATTGTTTCTGATGCATGTGACAGTCATTGTCACTCAGTCTGCAATGCAGGTGTCAAGAAAAGCAAGGTCAGACTTCCAAGTCACAGGACATTTTTGCCTGTTCTGATCCCAGAGACTGAAAAATGGGACTGAGACCAGGTGGTCTGTCCCCAGTTTTCTTATCACCTGTCTGCAGGCTTTGTGGGACAATGTGGTGCCTGGGGTGACTTGCTCAAGGGAGGAAAGAAAAGTCCAGTGTCTCTTCATCTGCCAGTTTTCTTCATTCCCTCCTTGAAGTTTTTGAATCTCCATTCAGGCTCTAAAGGAGACTCCAAAAGATAGAGATCTCACATTGACATCTACTGCTGAAAGTCTTTCAACCCCAAGAAAGCGGTGGAGAATATTAATATGAAAGCAAAAGAGATGGTTTGGAAGGGTTTAAAGATCAAGAACTTTTCAATGTCATTTCTATTCAAAGCATTTCAAACAGCAAAATATATTCAAGCTAGGAGAGCTTTAAGTGAATAAAGCCTTTTTTCTGGATTACATTATTTCCTCATATGGCTTGATATGCAGTTAAGCACGTAATTAGAAATAAATATATCATGATGATACTCCTTTGGTCTTTCATGAAATCTGGCACCCTACATAGCTAATGTGTGGATTCATTCCTTCTTACCAGAGGGGATACTCCTTTCATTCCCTCTGTAAAACCCTACAAAGAATAGAAACACACTGGCTATAGCAATGAGTGCTGTAGGTTCAATAAAATTGCTAGAAAATATGTGAGAATCGTGGAAACTGCAAAGTCTAGGCAATCTTCTCCCTATTTATTGTTTCCTACATAAACTCTTTATCAATGAGCACCTAGGGAGGTTTTTTTTCACTCGCATCAGCTTTACAACTGCATATTTCCATTTATTTAATTGTAATTATTTCCGGTGAATATGGTGGTGGTGTTTTAGTGGTGTTAGTTTACAATATTTTAATAAAAATGCACGACTCCCCTGTGAAAAAGAAAAATCCCCTATCAGCTATTTTCAAGCAGCACCTCTAGACTGAAACTAACAGACCAAAGGAGAAAACACCCGCGGCTATAAAATATTCTTAGCCTGGAAGTACGAGAATCTGCCAATTTCACATCATGAAAAAACAAAAACCTGAGCGATTACAACCTTCTTCATCCTTTTTGCCTACAGACCTCCTGTGGAGTCCCATATCCATTGTCTGTGGACAAAACCCACAAATCATTAAAGTAAGAAGAATTTCTGAAAGGCTTAAAACCAAAAGCAAATACCCAACTCTTTCAGGCACTCTATTACAAGAATAAATTGGACATCCCCCATGTTTGGTCAAGGAGCTGAAGAGTTTGTATGAAGTTGTGGGCATGGTACCAGGCAGTCATGTCCCTGTGAAATTGAGTACATTTCATCAGGAATGCCTGGAGGTGAAGTATGAATTCTCATTAACGTGGGGCTGTGTGTAATCTCACAACTGGCCAATGCAGCCTCCTTGTACTGGACAAAGAAAAGCAGATAGGCAGTGTGGAAAACAGGGAAAGAGACCAACAAAGTCCCAAACCCTAAACAGTTTTTGTGACTGCATCAGGCACAAAAATCATGGAAATGTCCCATTTGTGATGTTGAATCACAGAAAACCCAAGCAAAGAAACTCCACAGCATTCTTGCTTCCATGGATGACATGGCAGGAGTAAATAAAATGGGCCAAGGCATAATCCCAGCCACCCCAGGGTAAGTGGTGTGGCAGGAGTAAATAAAACAGGCCAAGGCACAATCCCAGCCACCCCAGGATAAGTGGTGTGTCTGGTATGGCTCACACCTCAGCACCTATGTTTTCCTCATCTGTCTCCCAGCACAGACAAACAGGGTGGGCTCATGTGCCCAGGCTCCTGAGCATAATCCCTGACCTCTGCTGTGTCCACCATTGGTGGTCAACATGGCCTTTTCAGATTTCAGTAAAGCTTTTGATATTGTCTATCACAGTATCCTTCTGGACAAAACATCCAGCACACAGCTGGATAAACCCATCATGCGATGGGTGAGTGACTGGTGAGTCAGATGCAAAGGGCTATGGCAAATGGGGTGACATCAGACTGGAGACCTGTCACAAGTGGGGTTCCACAGGGCCTGTGCTCTTCAACACCTTCATAAATGACTTGGATGAAGGACATTAGGGTACAGTATGTAAATTTGCTGATGACACTAAATTGGGAGAAGCTGTTGACTCCCTCCAGGGCAGGAAGGCCCTGCAGAGAGACCTCAACAAATTAAAGGACTGGGCCATCACCAACCATATGGATTTCAACAAGGGAAAGTACTGCATTCTGCACCTGGGAAGGAGGTAACCCTGGATGTACGTGCAGACGGGGGAATGAGACGCTGGAAAGCAGTGCTGTGGAAAGGGACCTGGGGGTCCTGGTTAATGGAAAGTTGAATGTGATTTAGCAGTGCCCTGGCAGCCAGGAGGGCCAAGCATGTCCTGGGGGGCATGAGGCACAGCATCGCCAGCCAGGCAAGGGAGGGGATTATCCTTCTGTGCTCTGTGCTAGTCTGGCCCCACCTCGAGTCCTGTGTGCAGTTTTGGGTGCCACAATGTAAGAAAGATACAAAGCTATTAGAGAACATCCAGAAGAGGGCTATGAAGATGGCGAAGGGCATAGAAGGGAAGATGCACGAGGAGCGGCTGAGGTCACTTGGCTTGTTCAGCCTGGAGCAGAAGAGAATGAGGGAAGACCTCTGTGACACCTACGGCTTCCTTATGAGGGGAAGTGGATGGGCAGAAACTGATCTCTTCTCTGTTGTGACCAGTGACCCAAGGGAACGGAATGAGTCTCTGTCAAGGGAGATTAGGTTGGCTGTTACGGAAAGATTCTTCACCCAGATGGTGGCTGGGCACTGGAACAGGCTGCCCAGGGAAGTGGTCACAGACCCAAGCCTACCAGAATTCCAGACGCATTTGGACAACGCATTCAGGCACACGGTGTGATCCTTGGGGTGTGATCCTGTGAAGGGCCAGGAATTAGACTTGATGTTCCTTGTGGGTCCCTTCCAGCTCAGGATACTTTATGACTCTATGAGAAACATGATGCCAATATGCACACACAATGGGTTATAAAGGATGATGCTCAAACTCATTTTCTGGCCCTGCTGGATTCATCAGTCCAGACAGGGCTATTGAAATTCTGTAATGCACACCGGGTGTGTTGTAAGCATAAGGACATCCTGCTGATAAGTATGACTGATACAGAAAGCAGAGCATTGGAGGGGGATGG
Organism: Edolisoma coerulescens; assembly: GCA_013397115.1. Taxonomy (NCBI): domain Eukaryota; kingdom Metazoa; phylum Chordata; class Aves; order Passeriformes; family Campephagidae; genus Edolisoma; species Edolisoma coerulescens. The sequence goes on along the minus strand of VWZW01002478.1, from coordinate 209,017 downwards.
CAAACTGTTCTTTTTAGGTCTTTCATAATCCATTTTAGCTGCCGGTGGAAAAATGTGCAGATTAAAAATATTCTGAAGTTTTTGGTGCTTTTTCCTTGCCGTCTAATGAATTTGATCATATTGTAATTAGATAAGATTGCTAGGGAGAGTTATAGTATTACTATTATTAATTATATATCATATGATAATATTAATATAATTACACATTGTACCATATCAATATAATTTTATATTAATATTCTAGCTTGCATTAGAAAAAACTCCATGGTTAGAAAAAGCAGACAAACTCTCCAGTACAACAAGCCCTGACTAAGGTACCATCTTTACATCATTGTGTAGGATTTGCACAAGGAAATAAAAAAGCTAAGGCAAAAAAAAAAATCTTGCAAAAGGAAAATTTCTCAAGATAGTCACTACATTTGATAACTACATCTATTAAGCTTTCCACTTGGAAGGACCTGTCCCAGATTGTCTATTGATAAATTGTATCCCCTGTTAAAGCTTGGTAGCATGAGGCTGATACAGTCCACGTTAGCAGTGAACACCAAGAGGGCACAGAGAACAAGACTCTCATTTTTGAATACTGAAGTGTGTTTAAATGAGGCTGCAGTTCGAGTCTGCAAATGAGCATGCTCTAAAAATAAAAAATGGAGAACAGATAATTTTCTTTTCTTTTATAGCTGGGTTTTGGTCAAGAATCACATTGATTGTTCATTTTCTGCTAACATGGGCAGTAAACTCATTGCCTTCTGCAGCACAGGAGAAGCTTCAAATGTGTGCTGAACTGGGCAGGTGTCCCTGCCCATGGCAGGAAAGTGGGAATGAGATGCCCTTTAAAGTCCCTTCTAACCCAAATCATTCTATGACTCTATGAACCCGTGAACCTATGACCCTGTGTAGGGACAATGGGACATGACACATCCATAGTCCCAGATGCTGTCCTGCATTTTGGGTGGGAAAGGGTATTTGAAGTATGCTTATTGGGGAAGCTGAAGTAAATCACTTTAGTAAACCTGTGCGCTTTCTTTTTCTTAAGAAGTAATCCTCTTCTCTATTTGAAAGTTTAAGGAATAGCATTCAAATTGCTTTCTAAAGCAAGTTAGGTGGTCTGGGGTAGCTGTTATTGTTAATTAGGCCTAAGACCCTTTTCAGGCAAAACAACATAAACACATGCAAAAGAAGGGAGAAATCAACAGCAGAGCCAGAAAAATGCAACAACGCCTTCCAGCACAGCCTCTTGCGTGTGAGGTCAGTAGTGGGAAATCCCAGTACGGCATGGCTTTCCGTAACTCACTCCCACTCTTGCTCATTTGTACCCATAAGAAAAGAGGTAGAAACTTGATTTCAGCTGCCTAAAGCAACAACAGTCATGGCAGGGAAGGAAAAGATGTCTCTCTTCACAGTTAAGCCAGATCTCACTGCACAAGTGGTAGAGAAAATAAGAAAATAAAGTGGAGAAGTAAAGGAAATGCAACGCTTGCAGTCCAGTTGTGTTCTAGACTCAGCTCCTCTGTGAGCTGGTTTGGGGAGAGCATCTTTATGTGAGGTTACTGGTAGAATCATGGCCCCAGGAAGAGGAAAGGGAGAAGTAATAATGAAACACTTGGGTCTTGCCAGTTCACTCCTGCTTGCCTAAGTAAAAACTCAGTATCCAGGGAGGGGGAACTTGGCAATCCCTGGCCATTAGTGATAAGAGCTACCAAGATGATAAAATTTGCAAGAAAAACCTTCAGGCAATGAAGAGGATATTTCAAACACCCACAGGACTTCACTCTTGAAAACTCTTTCTGGGAATTAGAGTATTACTTGAATAAACACTCAAGCTGTCTGGTATAATTGACCAGGATGTAACTCTAGTTTTCTATGTTGATCTTTATATTCTAATTTACTATTAAAATATAATATTTTTATATTATGCGTGTATGTGTGCAAAGATATCAGGTACATTGTAAGTTAAGAAACAAGATAAAAATAAATTAAATAAATCACAAGTAAAAATGGAAATGATCATGTTCTTTTAAGAGACTGTTTAATTACCTACCACTTTTTACTGTCATTCACAATGATTATCAATTAATCTACATAGCATTAATTTACATAGGAGGGAATGGAAAGTTAACCTAGAAAAGTTCCACATCACTAGGAATGATTTCTTGAAAAATCTTTACTTATATCGTAGATTCAGACAGATCCAGCAGGTGTCTTTTGCAACACCTGATTAATTCAATTATCATTTTCAGACTAACGTCAGCATTATGGAACAACACCATTTTTCATGTTTCTTCTCCTTCCCTGGGGACAAATGTTTCAACTGAAGCCTTCTACATGGGTGAGAAAAAATGCAATTTGCTTCTCAGGCTGCTACTTTAGGATGATTTTTTCCTTTTGGAATAGTAACTGACACTAAATAAAAACTTACAAACTGAAAGTAATTTACATCAGTCTCCCTTTCAAGACCACTAGCAATCTTACCTATTTAGATCGTAATCAAACTACAGCAAAAAAATGCCTCAAGCATCCATTTCACTCAGCGTCTACCTATTCTGAACCTTTGGAGAACACAAAAATCCTTATAGTTACTTATTCCTAGACACAACCTCACACAACCTATCGTTCTCATCTGTGTTTGTTGCTTTTCTTTCAATGATAAGACTCACTTCTTTTGTTCTGTAAAAGTGTATTAAAGGTGCTTACACCCTTAGGCAAGTTAGACAACCACTGAAAAATTCAAACTAAAAAAAAGGCAAATTCATTAGGTAACTCTGTGCAAATTACTACTGTGATATTGCAAAGCATCACTTAGGTTTTTATCAACATGCATCTTGACTGCACTTATGCACAAACTTTTTATTAGTCTCTCTTGGTATATTGCAGTGGCACCCAAATACTGCTCTCTGGTACCTTGTCTTGTGGGCTATAATCCCTCTCTGCCTTCCTTCCTCCTTCACAGAGCTATTCACATACCTAATCTGTGAACGAGGAGTGCTGTGGCAGCCATCTCCTTTGGCAGGCTCAGAAGCAGCAGAAGAGTCACACCAGCATCACTACTGCAGCTCAGCACCCCTCCCTACACAATGTGTCCCAGGATTTTGCATGAACTGGGCTGTTTCCATGGCCAGCACCTTCCAAGGGACAGCTGAGAGGAGCTAAGTGAGTATTTATAGCAAAGGTTGGAACAGCCCCTTAACAAGTCCACCATGGCCTGTACTCAAATGTGTCACCACCATGGGTGCAACATAGGAAAGCACATCCTGGGCTAGACCTCACACCTTCTGGTGGGATCCCCTACTCTGCTTTGAAGAATATGAAGGAAACAGTTACATTTTTTAACAGTTTCCATAACACTAGATAGCGAGCAAAGAATGGTCACAAGATGAGCAGATTTATTAGAGAATTTGGGCCAAAAGATTTAGCTACAAAAGCTATGAAGGCAACATTTGCAGAATACAGGGCTTTTAAAACTTACTCTGCACCGCAATATTCCCGTATCAAAACACATTTTCCTAGAAAACCTTGTCTGTCTTTCTGGGAGAAGTTCTGAGAGCAAGTAGTTCTACGGGCACATATGCACCTTGGCTTCCTTCCTCAGTGAAAATCAAATAATTTCCTCAAATCTTGAGGAGTATGGGTTGCTTCACTGCTTGTTTAGTGAAATCCTTCCCCTGGCTTCTCCTATTTCTCTAGGAAAAAACAGAGAGCATTGCAAATCTCTGGGGACTGTATTTGAGAGAAAAGAAGAATTCTTTCTGCAGTCAGGTCACATTCAGGCAACAAATTTTAATGGAAGAGCTAGGCTGCGGATTTAGTACATGATTAAAAGAAAAATGTCCTGTCAGTGGAAACTCACACAGAGATGGGTTTTAATCAGCGGATATTTTCCCCCCATATAAGAAAGTCTGGGCACATGGGTATCAACTACAATATGCAGAAAGAATCATGCAGCTGAGCATGAGTGAGCACACATCTATTGCTGTTAGGCTCAGCGAGACTGCAGTGGAAGGCTCACCTCTGGTCGCCTGCATCCTTTACACTACATGTGCAGACTAAGGAATTAGTAAAATAGTAAAATACCTTTTCTTTACTTAAAATCATATCTGCATGTAAAAATCAATTAGAGAACTGTGTTCTTTGGAAATAAAAAAAATTTTCAAAAGGCAGCAAAGTCAAGCCTATCCAGAGCTGTCAATCACCCAGTGAACTCAGCCTAGAGAAGGAGTTAATTTCCTTGGCTGGTTTATCAACTTCACAGCTAGAGCAGAGCTGATACAGCAGAGCTCTTTGCACCGAATTGCAGCTTGGCAGAAAGGTACAAATTTTATTCCACCTTCCAAGTAAAATATCATGCACTGATTCCCACAGGCTGCTGAAAGCTCATGAGTGTCCTGAGATGCATGAAGACAAATATCTTAGGAAACAATATGCTCTGGCTTTCTGAATTTCCAGGACCTTTGCTGTCTCAGTAGCTCATCAAAGAGTTAATGGCTTCCAGTGACATCGTCAAGAAAATATCCCTAAAGTTCAAAGCAAATACTGCTTTCACTTTTCTTAATGAAAAGTGTTTGATTTATGTGTTCTCTAAAAAAATGTTTAGACTGGCAATCTCTGTTACACTTTTCACTTCATTCTCTGATAATTTCCAAATTCCTAGTGCAACATTCAGCATTCTGCTCAGCTCTAAAGACAGCATGTAGACATACAAGTTTGCTGAGGCACTTTAACCTGCTTTTACCTCTTTCACCACCTCTCCTGCTTGTTTGCAGAGATACTCACTTGTATTGGAATCCGCGATCACCATGTTTACTGTGCATGGGGCTGCTGCAGTTCCTTGCTCAGTGCTAGTTGAGGTAAACTTCAGAAATGAAGTTAAATGATGGAATGAATCTAAATGAAAGTATCTATCTGAGAATTGCAGTAACTAAGTTGCAAACATTTATCTATTACACTGTTTCTGCCATGGGTGTGGCAATTATGGGCAGAGGTTGAAGGGGGGAAACCAACTATTTTCCAAATCTCCCATTTACTTCCAGTTCTTCTGCCTAATTTGCACTGAAATATAAATGAGCTCCATAAAAATAAAAACAAACAATCGAGTTTTATTTTTATTACAAATACTTTTGTGTAAATAAAAGTATTTCAGAATTCCTGCACAGAATTTCACTAACATTTCTGACAATAGAAAAATTGTCACAGTAATTCTCATGTAAAATGGCAAACAACTCCATATCAAGTACTAGAAAATATGTAGAACAATTAAGTTCTCATGTAGATTAACTTTCAAGGTGAGGGCACTACTATATTGCTAATGCTTGAACTGTTGTCTACCATCCCCTCACCCTCAGCCAGCTCTGGTGCAGAAGTTGGCCAAGCCTTTTTCCCAAATCCATATCATAACAGTTAATGAATGAATGAGAATGCAAATAGCTATAACATCAGTGTTTTCAGTTCCTTTTAAATGAGCTGCTTGAAAAAGCAGATGTCCCTGTATTGACAACTGAGATGAAAAACCACAGATTTATCTTGATCCTGTCTCACATCATTGCTTCATTGACCCAGACTGGTAATTAGACAAATATACTTGTGTATTTTACTACCTACACACTACCATGAATAAAGAGGTCTAACTAAATTTAACAAGAAAGGACGAGGCCATTTCTAGAATGTTAGTGCAGACACAGTCTCTCACTATTTTTGTTTCTCTTGGTTATACTTTTTTAACACTGAAGGCTTGTTAATGGCAGAGGTGAAGTGGACTGTATGCATCCCCAAAGCAATACTACAAACAGTGGAGGAATTGCACAAGGCATAGATCATGATACAAATACAATGAACACAAGTACAACAAAGCACTGGAAATAATGTCAAAAGCCATAGGTTTGCACAAGCTTCTGTAGCCCTTTTGCAGTCTGTTTCAGAGACTGACAACTCCTCTGTAACATTGCTCAGAAAAAATTCTTCTGATTTTCAGTAATCTGGTGATCTCACTAAACTTACCAATAAATCTGTGAGAAGCCAACAGCTTGCCTTAACTGTCTATTCATACGGCCAAGAGACAAATCTTCCTGGCTACTTTTGGTTTTATTGTTGTTGTGATGATGATGATGATTATGATGATGGTTGTGATGAAGAACAGGCATATCTTTCATACTCTTTTTTTTGAGTAATGTTGAAGTTCAACTCTGCAGACAATGAAAAAAGTTAATTTTCCACACCACTTGCGCGATTGTTTATTATGAAAAAGAAGACATAAACAGTTTTCTAAAAAAAAATGTGGAAAGGGTACAAACTAAAATTAAAGAAAACACGGAATACCTTCCGGACAACTACATTTTACTCATGTGCCATTCCTGTAGCCCTCAACTCTAAATTACCTCATGCTTTTTTATCACATGATGTCGACTGACTTTCTTAATCAATCACATGTCACTCAAGGAAACAGAGAGAGAGCAAGGACCCTGCCTGAGCACTGGTGTCAGCCCCTACAGGGATTTTCTTTGGAGAACACACATGATATGCTTCCTAGCATCCTTTTCTGTCCAATTATAAAAATAGCAGGGCCATAGTTAATGGGAAAAAAGGGGCTGCTGCAGTGCCCCAGAGGAGCCACATTATATATTGATATCATTAGACCTTTTGTTACATTTAAATGAATATGAACCAAACTGCAGCTCCGGCTGACTGAAGGCAGGGGCAAAAGCTGCTTTGCAACCTCTTTTGGAGCAATTCCTGGAGCTTTCCCAATGGCATAGAGAAGGTAATCTCAACATCAGGGATAGAGGACGAGCCATCCAAATCAACCAAAAAAAGCATTGAAATTTATGGGTCAGTAGTAAAAGCTTGGTCAATGACCTGAAATACATTAAGCCACTCCAGCACTGCCCATGATCTTAGTCTCTCTATAGCTCAGTAGTCACAGTGTTTCCCTTGATTAATTATTTACGCAAGACTCATAACCTCCATTTTAATGTCTGTTATGCTACATATCTTTTTAAATTGAATTCTACTTTTCTCTGATGAAAAAAAAAGCAGTTAAGTCTACCAAATGTCATAATTAATTCTTACGTCAAACAACCAACATTTGGCAGATTCTTTGAAGACAGCAGGGCAGAAATAATTCAGAAAGCGAGACAATTGCATGGAATCAGTATGAGGCACTGACTGGTGAAAGATACTCAGAAATTAAGTCAGATCCTTGCTTATCATTTCCCTATGGATGTGATGCTTGTGTATACTGGAGAGAACAACAGAGAACATGAGAGAACTGTGTGGAAAGAGGAATAGAGTCCTCACGAACAAGGATGCAATGATCTTTAAGACACAGATTATTGTATTATTATGAATAATAATAATAATGAAAACTCAAAATATTTGAAATCATCATACCTGGTTAATTAAAACAGGATAACCCTGCAAATGCATCTATGAACAGTCTAAGAATACTAACAAGTAGATTTTTAAAAGTGTTTAGCATCAATTTATATCAATAATTATGAATCTTTTGGGCAGACAGAAACCATTTTTATAGAAAATGAGTTAAGAGCTAGAATTATTTTTTTTTTTGTAGCACAACATACCTCATGAAGTTTAACAAGGGGGAGTGTGAAGTCCTGCACTGTGGCAATGGCACTGTGGCAATGCAAGCAGCTGGAGCCACTCTGGCTACTCACACCAGCCCCAACCNCCATGTGTTATCCCTATTGGCCCAAGTTCTGTAAACCCCGCCTTCCACCCCCCATCCTATTGGTTGTATCCTCTAACCCCGCCTTCCCTGGTCCCCAGATAAACCCACTGCAACGCCCTCGGACCCGGCTTCCGGTCCCTGCCCCTTCACGGAATAAATCTGCCTGTGGACCATCAAACGAGGAGTCCCCTCTCTACTTCTCTGTTTCTGCTGGCGCACCTTTCTAACTGCTCTGGAGAAAGCCCCTTTTGGGTGAGGCGCTCGGTCTCTGCCAGTCTTTTTGAGTGTCTGCCCTGGGAGAGAGAGATCACCGCAGCCAACCTCCGGGCTTTTGTGTGGAGCTGCGTGCTGCTTTACTGCACCTTGGGAGGAACAACCTCATGCACTGAACTGTGGTAGGGGCCACACAGTTTGGGGGAAGGATTTTGGCAGAAAAAGAGCTGGGGGTGGTGGTGAACCTCAGGCTGAAAATGTGTCAGCAATGTGCCCTTGCCTCATAGAAGGCAACGGGTACCCTGGGCTGCATTAGGCAAAGTAGTGCCAGCAGAGGAGGGGAGGTGGTCCTGCCCCTCTGCTCAGCACTGCTGAGGCCTCACCTGCAGCTCTGGGTACAAACTGGAGCACAGGAGATTCCCTCTGAACACCAGAAAACACCTCTTCAGTGTGAGGGTTATCAAGCCCAGGCACAATCTCCTCAGAGAGATTGTGAAGTCTCTCTCTCCTTGAGATAATCCACAGATGTTTGGACGCAGTCCTGGGAAGGCTGCTCTAGGTGGACCCAGCTACGTGTGAGGAAGGTTGGATCAGATGACCTCCAGAGGTCCCTTCCCACCTCAGCCCTTCTTTGTGATTTTGTGATACAGAGGTTGCCATTTTTCTACTAGTGGCAGACACGTTACTGAGCGTTCAGACACTACATTGAAAGCTGCTTTAGAAGCCTGTTGCCTTTTAGGAAAAGTGTACAACATTTATAAATTCATGAGTTGAAAGAAGTACTAGGAAGACATCTTTTTGGGACATACACTTTAGCAGATAGTGACACTGTGCTCACGGTGATCACAGTATCCAGTTTCCAATCTGGCTACCCGGAGTGCTTTTACTTACACTTCTGATATTACAACTTCATTATACTCTGTAGAAGGTAATGTATTTTTCTATTTTAATGTATGTTTTGTGCTTGGTAGTGTATATGATAAGCTATTCCCCATTAATAACTTTACCTTAGGCAGGTATGCCCACTGCTTTTTACTTCACTATGGAAAAATTTCAATATTCTTAATCTCCCTATACCACATCTTTGTGTGGATTTATAGATGACTCTGCAAGAGAGGGTTTGGGGGTTTTTTGTGCCTGTTCCTCCTTTGTAGGTCCAGCAAGCAGCCTGAGGTTTAAAATTATTGACACTTATGAGAGGCAACAGCTGGACCTCTGCAAAGTAAACCAGTAGCTTCCTTCAAAATATCCTGAATATGGTCAGTATCAACATGCCGAAGAGCTTCCATGTTTTGCATGTTTTTAGGCTTAGGGTTTTCACTTCCTTTGCTTCCCCCCCTTCCTTCAGTGATCTAGATTTTAGGTTATCCTTCTGTACTGTGATGAGAATGGGAGGAAAGTTAACTTCACCTTGTGCAACACAGCATTGCAAGGAAGTAACATCAGGCCTAGAAGCATCTAGTTGTGCCAGCCCATTGCTCTGCCAAAATTTATTAATTTTGCTCCTTCAGCACTGATGAAGTTATGTGGCTGCTAATTCCGGAGTTAGCACAGTGAACCCTAGCTTGGGTCTTTCTGCTGCACAGTGTTAATGTCCTATTAGGCTCTGGGTCTAATACAAATCTCCTTGCAATAACTTGGAGAACTTTTTAATGTTCAAGCTATTGAAGCCGGTGTGTACCTGGCATTTAATCCTCTCAGTGTGCATTAACTATTTTCAAATAACAAAAAAAATTGTATGAAGTGTCTTTCTCGAAGATGTTAAGCTGTCACCATTTTGACTGTATTATTAATTTGTTCTCTGAAAATAGGTTTCTGTAATGATGATCTGCCTTGCATTTTAAAGGTGTTGTGCAGAAGAATTTATTCATTAAAATAATATATATATTATGCCCTACATCAAATGGATTTTAAACACAAAATTTAACTATAATTATTCTTTACTATTAATTGCATCCTACTCTCATATTTCTCTTGATTCTCCTCCAATTTAAAGAAATGCTTAACATCTTCAGCTACCAATCACTTGAATAGGCACCCAGAATCAGGATGAGATACAAAGTTACTGTTTCACCAAGAAAAATATTTTTTTAGAAACATCTATAAAGCAGATAAAAAATAGCTTTACTGTGTTAAAATTAAAAATGACTGTCAAGCCTATTCCCTGAAGCAGGGTTTAATGTAGTCACAGCTGCAGCATTCTGTGCATATAAAAATCTTTATACCAGTTAAAAATTAAAAATAAAAAGTCACCTTTCAAAAATGCTGCTAGTGAGTTATATATCTCGACAGGTATCCAATACTTACCCCTGGAGGTATTTCTTCTTTCAGAGACTCTAATTCCCTACCAAATGGAAGTGTTTGCATTCCCAGTCATTTGGACAAGGGTTAGCATGATAAAATGATTTGTTATGCCAATAAAGTTTTTTGTTACACTGTAAAATGGTTTGTTATGCTACTATTGCTACATAAAAATGTTATAAAAATTAAGTAGGTTGTAAGGTCCAAAAAGGAATAGTCTGCTTTTGGGACTAGGTACCAGGAAAAGGTAAAAAGAATGATCTTATGGTCTACAGTTCCTCAGTCCTTTGAAAAGACAACCTAAATGACCTTATAACTAACAACTGAATTTGGTACCTGAATTAGGAAAGCAGCTATGCATCCAAAATGGATGGGAACTTCCTCAAGTCAGTAGTACTCAGAAAATGGGAGGAAATTGCAAATTGTTTGATAATCCAGGTGGTGACGTCTGTCCTGTGTGACAGTACATGAAACAAGCCTAAACTGAATTTGGAAGGGAAACTGAAGTACAGACTCACGGTATGTTAATCATAACATGTCACAGATGGGATAGCAAGGTAGTAAAACTGGAGGAAAACCTTACTTTTCACAGAGTATTTTAATTTTAGCATTGTGTATATCAATCAAAGCAGTATCTGAAACTGACGACTGTTTAATTCACAGTCATGCCTTATAAGTTCCTGGCACATTTTGAATTTTCAATTGAATTAAAAATTTGAATTTTTATTTAATCCAGAATGCCCCTCTGCTACTTCTTCAGAAAAGGAAGATATAACTTCTTCAGTTATATCTTATGCATTATAACTATTACAGAATTTCTGTATTTTTTCATTTTCATATTTCTTTAGTTTGTATGTATTAATTGTGTTTATTCTATTATTCTAATATTAATATTTGTGTTCCTGTCATTTGACAGAACCGTACTGCACTAATAAGTGCAGAAGAAAATGGTTCCTGTGATCAACAACCACCTGTATTCACATCGAACTCTAAATCTGTTGATAATCACAAAAAAATATTAGAAAAAAATTTTAACCTATACATTTTTTTTCTTATAGAAGTGAGGAAGTGTTTAAAATATTTATGGCTTTCTCCTTTTGTGAACTAAGCACACTTCATTTTCCTTTGTACAGGCTCACTGATGCAAAGTGAATGACACTGCATTGTGAGGGAAATCTGCTGCAAATGAGCTCAAGGGAGTAGCACCTGCTCTGGATATCAGGACCCCACAAATATAAGGAAGGTGCATTCAGTTAAGCCTGAGTGTGCAGTATCCTTCTGGAAGGCCCACTTTCACAGTAAGGTTATAGTGTATGTTGGCATACACAGGGCTGGGCCACAAAAGAAGTAATTTTGTCTTCCCTGGAAAAGATCCTGACTCAAAGTCTTTGCTGCCTGACTGAAGGATGGTCAGGAGAAGGCTTGTGTAGGTCAAGTGATGCCACTGATGCCTGAGAAGCTGATAGACCAGGATAAGACCCATTTCTTGTGCAGGTGCAGGTGATGTTACTGGTGTGCAAACCAAGTGCACTAAGTCAGACCTGGATCTTCAAGTGGAAGTTCATTAATCATAGATGTACAAGTTTATCCAAGTTTGGCTAAAAGTAGTGGCAAGGAAAAAGCACTTGGCATCTTACAAAAGGCATTCAGTACTGCAGAGGAATTATCTTGAACTTTCAGACAGTTGGACAGAATGGCAGATGTAACCACATACACTGATTTCTTTTCTTTCAAAAGAGAAACATGCTAATGCTGAAAAAATGTAAAAATTGAAATTTAAAAATTATTTTAAACTAATGAGTGAGATTTATTCTGAAGATCCCTTTTACTTTGCAAGTGGTAATATGTACCAGTTGATTAGTGAAAGAGCTTGAAGTACTGAACAGACCAGAAATATGCATCCCTTCCGGCTGCTCAGACCAAGTAGTTCACCTGACTAGTAGGTGTGGGTGGGCTGCAGACTGCACCTCTTCTCCCACTGTCCAACAAGCCCTGGTGGCCATGGTTAGGACCACGAGCCGCAAGCATTTATGTTCTCAAAATAGGTCTGGGCATCTGGGGTGATCGATCCTGTGTGCAACTACTTGGGGTCAGGCAGTTGCAATGCACTACACACAGCTATGAAGAGAAAGAGCTACCGCTTCTAGATCACACACAGCTCATGCCAAACAACCTGTTAATCACAAGCAGAAGCAGCCAACAGACTGAGGGAAAACTGTGGCCAAGACTGGGCTGTTGCTCCCAAAGCAACTCATCGAGTCCCAGCACTTCCCTGCACTGCAGGCTTTTATAACAACTTCTTGTAATTGCATTTTTTGACTTGGTGTTGCAACAAATGTGGACAATGGAGGTAGAGTATACTGTTAATGCAGAGCTCAAGGAGAGAAAAAACAACATGGTTAAATATAAATGCACACTTTAATTCCTAATATTTTTCTGTCCTTTTCCAAGGATTAATCCATAGCTGAGCCTGGGAAGAAACTTCGCTATGTATCATGTAAAATAGATTTACAATCAGGGCTAAATAAATGGCGTCATTGATTGTGAACTTCGGAAAGGTTTAGGCGAATTATTTTGGACAAGTCTGCTCTCCTTTGCTCTACATATCTCAATGAATGAGAGCCAAGGACTCAAGTTAATTTCCACCTATCCCAGCAATGGCCAGAATGGATACTATGCCTCTACAGAGCTTTAAGACACATAAGGAAAGAAAAGAACAGTGCACATTTTAATAACATGTATATAATTCTCTAATTCAAAACACAATTGAAAATCTCTGCAGCTGTCTATCAGCTACTACATCCCCTTTCCAGGACATGCAACAGCAGCAGGCTGTGTGTAAGGATTGGTGGGATCCCAGTACAAAAGAAACGTGAACTTACGGAGAGGAGTATTTGGATAGCACTGTGAATGACCTCCAGGTACTGGAAATCGATGATGCAGCCTGTCACGGAGACGTAGGAGTAATCCTCTAGGATGCCAGGGGAAGAAGGACGCACCACCCTTCGTATGCAGCCGGGCCCGTGCTCCCGCCACCAGGAGCGGTGCATTGAGATGTTAAAGGTCATGAGATCCGTTTCCTAGGAGAGGGAGGGAAAAAGTGTGAACACCTCTGACTTTCTGTTATTTAAGGTAAAGAAAGGGGAAGTAAGAGATCTTTTCAATTATTGTAAGGGCAAGGAGATAATTATCCTTAATCCTCACCCCAGTAATTTCAGCATGAAAGTAGGATGTTAAAGTGGAGAGAGCAATTTGCAAACATTCATTGATTATTTTGTAGTTGTGCACAGGAACTTCTGCCTGGCATAAGAACCATCATACCAGGTACTGTACAAAACACATGTTCCCTTGGACTTACAGCCTGAAAAGCAATTTTGTTGTTACTCGATTAGAATGTCACTTAAGAACTAATTTATTTCTTTTTAACAGGCAACAGAGCTATGGTACTGGAGTTTTACCCCATGGTACTGGAGACAATCTAAATCAAATTTACATCATGTTTCATGATTTCCATAATCAGATTCAAATGAGAAGATGTCTCCAGCCAAGCACCCTGCTCTCTGTTCTTCCCTCTGCCCCTTACCAAGATTACCAACTTTTCAGTTTAATGAAGGAACCTATTTTTGTGAACTGATTTGGGTTTAAAATAAAAGCAGTAAGTTCTCTTCACTCAAATCATTTTCCTGATCGGATACTAAACCTACCCTGATGAGTACTGGTTGCATTGTAACCCACACAGGATGTATAATGTCTGTCCATTTTAGTAAACATCATCCCACTTCCACTTGGAGCGGTGTAAGTGGCAAACCTACTAATGTGCTAAAGATTTTCTAAGAGCTTACCTGTGAAGCACAAACAGGAAAATTCATTTGAATTAACAACAGATTTGGGTCTTTAGGTCATGCATAAGTAAAATACACTGAAGTTGAATGGATGCCATTTAAATGCAAAAAAAATCCCAACCCTCCCCACTGGAGACAAATGAGAGATGAGTTATAGTGATACTTTAAATAATTAATTCAGATTTAAGTTTCCATGTTTCCCATTCTCCACTCCAAGTAAAAAATGTCTGCAAATTGTCAGCCATATGCCTACAAAATACCCCTGGCTTCCATACATGACAGTTTGTGAGCACTTCCATGGTACCAATTTGCCCTTTGCATCCCACAAATATGTCCTGTCTGTGGCCATTTACTTCCACCCCGACCAAAGGGATACTCAGTGCAGATTCCAGTTGCAGAAGTAGTACACTTTTTATTTTCTTTTGTTAATTGCCTTTATTCTGGCCACACCTGAAAATTAACAAGGGAATTAAATCCTGCCATTCTAACTATATTCTAGTTATCAGTAAGAAATCTGCCTTTGTGATCTGCTGTATTTTTCTCCACAACTTCTTTACCCTTTAAATGCAGGCTTGCTAGAGCATTATTTCCAGTTGATGAGGCATTTGTCTTTTGACTTTGCATGTCAATCCTTGATACTGGTTCAAAAAATTTTCAGCTGCACCATGAAAACAACTTGTGAAATCAGAAGCTGACAGACAACTCAGTTTAATGAAAATATAATTATAAATACAGAGTCACAGGGAACAGCCGAGGCTTTCTTTGTACAACAATGCCAGAGATTGCACAGTGGTATCAAGTGCTTTTAAAAATTGTCAACTCTTAAGAAATGCCAGTTGTCAAGCAGCACACACATATTCAATCTAACCTGCTTCAGAAGCTCTTTGTTGAGAAGGAATATGGATTGGTGGGTTAGTGTGTATCAAATATTGCAAGGAAACACTTTGTTATCACAACTGTGGGAATAAGTTGTGATGTCCATGGTGTTGGTGTCACAGCTTTCTTTGCTCTTGAGGGTTTATTTATCCTTTATTGTTTTTTGTCTTGATGTTTTTAAAATTATACCCTATTACAGTGTTTGTACTTGGCTAGTTCACAGTCAATGACAAAATTCCATACCGTAACAGCTTGATAAATTTTGCCAACACATGTAAAATGTAAGATTTTCGCATGCAAACAGTACAAACACCTCATAAATAAAATCTTTCATTTCTGGAAAACTGTTATGTTTGGCTCTTGGGGTGATTAAAAAACATTGCTTACTTGATGGTTTTGTTCATGTTTCAAGGCTGCTGGTGACTCAGGTAAGAAGGAAACAGCAAAAAAATCCCAAAGAAACACCCTCACAGCACTTGCTACCTTTTTAAAAATAAATTCTTATTCAGAAATTCTGGAGAAAGGCTGTAAGAGGAGATTTTCATAATTATTTTTCACTCCGTGTATTACATTCTGAGCTCTCAAAGCAGGTAAAAGCAGATAATGACGGCCCAGCAAGGATCAGTTTTAGAAATGCAAACAAACCCACTTGGTGCATTAGCTTGACCTCTGAAATATCATTTCACAAAATGGCAGCCATAAGCTGTTCGAGCTGATAAATGTTAAGCTGCCAATCAATAAAAGAAAGCCTGACAACAAGAAAAATCAATTTTTTTTTTTTTTTAGCAGTTGAAACACTTCTCTCTAACTACTTGGAGATTCTTAATCCATAAAGTGAGTCAAATGCACCAAGCATTAAAAAAATTAACCTGTATTTTATAGTCATTTAGTACAGCTTTACAGAACCATAGAAAATTCAAAGACCCTTTGCTGGGATGTACAGGTTTTAAATGCCAGTGAACTCCTGAGAGTGTTTCAGTATTGGTAAATTCACAGCTTGGAAATCCTGAGCATGGTGGAAAAGCTGCTGCCCAAGTGGCTTATTTTCACTTCTGTGTTTAATGCAAGCTACGAATCTTTCAGAAAGTACAAGCAGATGCTCGAAGTTTTTCAATAGATCATTTACTAGCTTCCAATTCCACTGGCACGTATTAAAAAAAAAATGTACAAAATGTTTAATCATCAGCAGGTGAAAAATAAAAACGCTTATTTCTCAGAAAAAAATTCTGCTGCAAAGCAAGAGACTCAATTTCAGGCTCTGTACAAGAGAAACCAAGTCCTCCTTCTAACTAATCCAGTTGGGATTTATTTAACAGTTGAAATTTCAATCATGGATGGAAGATTGCTCTCTTCTGAGCATATATCTTGACTTTAATTCCATACATCAGCAGGTAAACTGTACTTCCTCAGCTGGTAACCTCTCAGATAGACACCATAAACAGAGGGGGCAGAACACAGGCAACAGATCTTCCAGGAAAATGTGTGACTTAGGGAAGTGACACAGGGAAGTGAAATCCCATCTCCTACTCGTCCCTTCTTTAGCCAGCATTAAAGCAGTGCTCCAATCTGTGGTAAGAAGTTTGCTCCTGAGTATAGGATCAGCCCCATAATCATACTTTACTGATGTAGAGTCCCGCTTAACTGTATACGGCTTTTTAAGCCTTTAAACTATATATAGGATTTGTGTTGGCTGTCAGCCCAAGGATTAATTTTGATTATTATTGAAAATCATTGCTATGGCAGATACATTCTTTTGAGGTGAGATGTAATCCCTGGGAGTCTGAGTAATACTGTTTCTAAGTGCTTGGAGATAATATTTAATTTCATTATTTCTGCCTAAATTCTACGTTTGGTTTCAAGTGGACGTTTTCTATTGGGCAGGGCTTTGAGCAACCTGATCTAGTGAAAGATGCCCCTGCCCATAGCAGGGAGGTTGGTCTAGATGATCTTTGAAGGTATTTCCTGATCCAAAGCATTCTGTGATTTTTTTGATTCAATTTTTTAGGGGGCGAATCTAGGTAAAGTTTAACAAATCATAGCATAAAATGGCTTAGTTTATATCTACAGAGTAGTAACAGGGATGATGTTCCTTTCACTTATTTGTGTAAAATTTGCACACAGTGTCTATAACAACAACAAAAAAATTAATGAGAAATTAGGACTAACTAAAATAATAGGTTTTAAAGAAAATAAAAAGAAGACACTGAAACTCCAGGGAGAAAACCCGATGCACCAAGATTGGCTTTCATAACAAGCAAATATTATGCTGTGACATGATTACCACCACAGATATTTGTTATTTTAGTGTATGTTTCTGCTTTATGATGTGTTATTTTATATTTCTTTCATTCCTTGTTAGTATTTAAAAATATGTTCTTAGGAAAACTGTAACTAAAACAGTGTGTTGAGCAGGACGGAGGAAAAGCACTTTTTTCCTTCACAAAACAGCAATCAACACTTGAAATTTTATAGAAAAGTGCGAGAGTACAAAGGCCTGGCAAAGCATAATGTTAGAGATCTTGACTATATTGTTGCTTGTGTGGTACCTAGCCTTTCCTTACACTTTTTATTTTATTGATACATACTATAATGCTTATTATAAATGAACATTAGGCTGAGGCATTAAATATTCTCACTCCATCTCCTAAGTGTAACAAGGATGCTCTGTTCTGACTTGCTACGCATATTTTGTTTAAGCAGTGACGAGAAAAGATTTTCAATCAAACACCTGGTCAGCAGGTAATAAAAGTTTATATGCATAATGCTAGGAAAGGAATAGTACATTTCCTTGTAATTCCCTCCACCCAATTACGTTTGTAATTAAGATGCAGGGGTGTTGGCAGGGACAAGGGACACACACATTCCTTAGTATCTAATCTCAAGGAGACATTACTCCTCACTAGATATAAATCATGTGTCCCAGCATTAATGAAATCTGCTCTAATTGTAGAAGTACTTGGAAACATGATCATCAGCTATTAGCCAAAGACGCCCATTAGCAGCACAACCTTAATTTTCCACCCTGTTATTACCTGAAACAACAGATTCTGATTCCAGCTTGCTTTGTGTGTGACCAGTTACATTCTATCTCCTTTCACTATGCTGAACAGAACAGGCCTGGGCAGACAATATTGAAGAAGACTGAGGCCATTTCCCATTTCCAAATAGGGAAACTTGTGCCACTAGCTCCCACATGGTCTTTATTGGGATGACAATTTTTGAATATCGACTTTTTTTTTTTCCTGTTTGTTTTTAATTTAAACTCTTGCCTCACTGTTACACTGACAGCTTTTACCTATTCCATGAGCTGGAGGTTGGAGGTAGCCCACTCAATAATTGTGGTAGCCCGCTCAACTGCTAATGGGATAGGACAAAGAACTATGTTGATTCCAGGCTGCTCAAGATACAATAGTCAGTATCTTCACCTCATCCTGAGCACCCTGCTGAAAAAATGACATGAAGAGCATTCTTAAATTGAAACTTATGGGTTGGATCTATTGAGACTATTCATCTGTCCGAACTGCATGGCAGACTAGACATAGGAAACTCATCTCTGTGCTAGCAATGCACACTAAACCAGAGGAATCATGTGATACACCTAAATTAATTACCACTAAAAGAGAAAATTCACAGTTATCAAAGTCTTCAGACACAGACCGTGAGGTAACCCCAGCATCATGGGCTGAGAGTGGTTAAAAGAGGTACAGAGGCAAAGTAATTTTTGGTTAGTGTGATTAGAGACTCACGGTTCCCACTTACAGAGATTAGAGGTTCACAGACTGTAATCATGGCATCAGAATACGACTAAAAGGAAAGATTTCCATATCAAGCATAATTACTACTAGAAAGTTACATTACTCTACTTTTTTTTCAAATCTATCTACACTACAATCCTTTTTAACCATTTGCCAACAGGCTACCCTCCATATCTACAACCCTCCAAAAAAAATGTATGACTTAAGCTTAGCAAGTACTTTTACTACTTTTATTCCTTGGGCTATAGAGAGTGCTGTCAGATTTTATTTTGTTGTTTAAAAGTGAACAAAGTACTTTTGGAAATTTATTTGGAAGTTAAGCATATGATCTACCCATGTAATAAAAACAGTTTCCCTGCATTGTTTAATTTGCTACATGCTCAGGGATATGTGTACTGTTTTACAAAGCAAGCAATTTTAAAATTAGATTTACCAAACTTACTAGAAAAGTGGAATGCAGAGGAATGTCTTTAGGAAGCCAGAAGGCAAGAAGTCAACAGGAGAAGCACAATGATGTCTTCCTCATGCAGTGTTAGTATCAGTTTCAACAACAAATTATGAGAACCAGCAAGGGGCTGTTTTTGAAACTTGTTGCCTCTGAAGATGAGCTCTGATCTTTGGCAATATTCAGATCCATGCTCAAATCCTGGTTCCATGTCTTTTCCTTGTTCAACCTCCCTTTTGTGGAAGTCTCTCTGTCTGAGAAACTGCCCAGAGAGGTAACAGAGTACGGCAGGAAAAAGCTCCAACGTGCAAGGAAAAAACAGCGTGAGACAGGGTGGTTGGATCAATAGAAGTCTTACTTGTCATAGGAAATTCAACATGAGCACAAAGAGGTCACAACTGGCCAGGAAAGCTGTTGTGCTCTGGTGGAGTCCTTGACATGCGATTAAGGTAAGCACTTAGTTTGAAAATTGCTCTCACCTATTCCCTCTGATGATCCAGAGGTACGAAAGATCCACAGATTTGGAGTGATGCCAAACTGTGAGCACTGCTTTGAGGTTTGACGACTGGGAATATGACAAGGGTTTGTACAAAGCCAAGGGTTTGTGCAGACTGGTGTGTCCCTCACTCAAGCCATACCTGATTTTAGCTGAAATGAAGAAGCAAGGCAGGACTGAAATGTAACAGAGTGAAGAATTAGAAACATCTTTGACAAGCCATATACAGCCACCTATACCAATGCTGTGAGGAAACGTCTCAGGCCAGAGAGATGGGAAAGGTTAAAAAAAGCTTGAAAAGTCTTAGTATACAAAAATGAGAAAACACTACAATTATGGGCCATAACACATTCTGTCCAAAAGGTTCATAAACCACAAGCATTTGGAAAAGGAGTTTATAACATAAAACAATTTCAAGGCTCAGCAAGAACATTTTAACTTTGTTGTTATTGTTGCTGTTTTTGACCAAAATTGCTGAGATCCCTCTGGAGTCACACATACATTTGAAATATCAAAAAATTAAAATTTGATGCCTCAAAAACAAGCTGCCACAACAGTTATAGCAAACGTTTTCCACACTATTTCATAATATTTACAAATATTTCTTATTATTCTTATTAATTATTCTTATTTAATATTTCTCATTAAAGCAGACAGGATCAGACTTGTGCCTGAGTACCTCACTATGTTTACAGTCTCTAAGCATTCAACAAATACACTGCTTTACAAAGTAGAGAAGACTATTCACTGCTGATGAGAACTGGATTTCTACAGTTAAAATGGACAGGTCTGGCCTGGCTTGATCATACTAAAAGTATTAATTCTTTATAGCCCTTTGTCTTGCACCAGGGACATCCTAATACTAGAAACTTTGCATGGAGTTTTAGTTCTAACATCACTAGGAAATGCATGAAAATAGAGGACAGAGTTTGTGCCAAAAAACCCCATAATGCCATATGAGGAACAGATGCAATGTAGCCTCTAGCCAAGACAGGATTTAACTTTGTTATTATCCAAATAACCATATTTTGTTCGCAGTGGTTGTGAACAAAGACAAAGCAGGGGATAAAGGCATGATTAAGAATATAACGTCGCAGTAATAGTACAGTTAATTTTAATATTTCTCTTCATTTCTGGTGGGTTCTGTGCTCTGTCTCAATGATAGGAATACCATAACCTCTTATCAAGGAGATAAATTCTATGCTGGAAATAAACACACAAGAGACTGGGTCCTAAATTCAAAGGTCTGTCCCAGACTCTGATGACACTAAAAAGCAACATAAAAAGATTTTTGAAAACTCACTTGGATGTTAAAATTTCTGACAGAGAAAATAATTCCCTCTTTTGAGACCAGCCAGAAAGCTCCTACGTGCACCCAGGAACACTTTTGAAGATTAATAGGCCAGTTTAAGCAACTGCTGTTGTGCTCTCTGCTTTGCTTGCTCAAAGCAATGCAATTGTTCATGATATTGCCTACTCTTGCTTTATGGCAAGTCTGGTTATGTTCAGCATTTTTGCTAAAGCCTCCTCTCCCAGGGACATGAAATTACAGTAAGAAGTTTGTCTTGTTATGAGAAAGTGAGCTGAAGAGGAAGACTTCAAAATTCAAGAGCCCTGCTGCTAGGCACTTCCACTCTGTTTGCTGTTTTCCCTAAAGCTGTGTCCTGGAGTCTAGAAGGGAGGTTTCTATATCACAAGTTCAGATCACAGCTCTCCAGGGCATCACATGCCACAGTCCCCCATCTTGGACAATCATGGATCCATCAGGGTATAGGAAAGGGCCAACTGTTTTTTAATGTTTCAACAAAGACAATGACCCAAGTACACCGTAAAAGCTTAAAAGAGGTAATAAGGAATACCTTAAAACCTTAAATACCTTAAAAGAGGTAATAAGGAATTTTAATATATAAATCAGACTCCATGGTTCATGGAAATTTTGTAAGATCCAAATTTTTATTTTAGAGTGTGTGCAAAGGGCAACCAGAAAGATGTGCTAATTCAGTCCATCTTTTAAATGAACTCCTATACAGCTCATTGGATAAGACTGTCTGCCACTAACGACTGCCAAGAAGTGAGAGTACACACTACCACAGCCCTTCCAAAGACTCAGAATACAAAATGAGGCAAGAAGCAATACGCAGCAAAAGTTACTGAGCTGTGAGGGGGTGTTTTCTTGCTGCTTTCATTTCAAAGAAGCACAAGATGCTCTCAGGAACATACATTTCCTCACAACACTTTTGTTTCTGTGTTTCTTCTCTGTGATAGCAGGTCATCATATTTTTGCCAGTCCTTCAGTTTTCGTGGTGGTTTGCCAATGACCTTGGCTTTAGCACAGCAATCCTTTAATCACAGGCTTCATTTGCATTCTGCTGAAGCAATGACAGTCTCCAAAAAGAATTTGATAACATTTTTTTTTTTAAACACCAAAGACAGTCCCTAAAGAAACTTTAAGGTCAGATGAAATTTGAAATCCTCCCTTTCCTAGCAGAAGTGAGGTACCTATGGCTACAGAGAAGAGAATCTGCTGCAGCAGAACTCAGTTAATACAATTCATTTAATTATTCATTTCACACTGACTACAAGCATTAGTTCACATTTTAGGCTCCTTGAAATATTTTATACATTTATGTAAATATATAAATAAATGCACAGAATGTATTTTATGTACACACAGTATGCATATATTTATATATTCACATTTATCTGTACAAATTAGTGACTCAACAGTGCTTTCCCAAGAACAAATGCCAACCATGGTCAAAGAAGGCAGCATTTCCAATCTCCTTCAGCAGCACATTGTACCCCGATCTTAATCAGATTAATTTAATTTGCAGCCTAATCCACCTCCAAACCTCAATAATTCTCACAGACATTCATCCAAAAGAGAGTTTTTATATGTTCTCTCCAGGAATTTTCAGGTTTTCAGAGGACTATTTGAGGAACAAGGATCCTTTTTTCTCTGGTATCGCCTCTCTATGGGTAAGTCTATAATCATAATAATCAAACTTCCCAAATTCTTTTGACGAGATTAATCAAAAGTATTTGACAGTGTCCAGTAACTTTTGGACAATTTCATGTTTGTCATGACAAAGAAAATCAGTGAGGTGCTAAGTCAATTTTTTTTTTTTTAATTTTGAGGAAATTTCTCACAGAAGCTTCTTTAATCAATGCAGTTGAATATGATCCCCAGAAATGTATTTTTAATTCAAGAGGCAACTATAAAAGGCTCTGTTAATTAACTTCAAGTCTAGGTGGATTACTTAATGGTCCTGTTAACAGATGTTATGGAAATCTGGTCACTTTAGGAGATGAATAAAGTCACAGGGAAGCCTAACGATCCATTCACTGTTTAACGTCACAGACTTGTCTGCAATCCATCATTTTTTAATGATCAATTAAATATATTGATCAATAATATATTAAAATATATTCTCCTCTAATAAATAAGAACAAAATGAGACCACAACAAAGATATAAGAGCATATTAATATTGGAAATGACAGTTTCATTTCACTCTCAAATTTGAAATAATATTAACAGACAAAGAGAAGATGAACAATTTTTAGACAGACTGAGTTGTGAATGACAGCAGGACACAACTGCAAAAGGAAAAGTAATATTGACATCAGTTTACATATTTACTGAAAACAAAATCAAGANAAAAAATATCAATATCTGGCATTTTTTCTGCAAGCTGATGAGTATCTGCAAATTCCAACACATTTTGGAAATCATTAAACTTTACAATATATAATAGTAATTACTAGTATCAGTAGAATTTTCACTTTGTAAGTGTTTCTATTTTTAAAACTGGTTTTAGAAGCAGTGATAAAGGATGTCAGTATGACTCCAGGAGACAGCTGAAAGCCTTAGAAGCCTACAAAGCTACAGAGTTGATTTGACAAGCATGCATGCACATTACTTAATATCAACAAGCATCCCATTGACAGAAGGGATCTACATATATTTGCTGGATTAGGGCCAGTAAGAAAAGCAATAAGAAATATACAAGAGGGAAAGGACAAGAAAGGTATGAACATGTGGGCATATTTTTACAGGCCTAATTGTATATTTCTTGGAGATAATACAGGATTTCTTTTCAGTATAGCATGTCTTATATAGGGTTGTGTATTACACTGAGGCATAGAGGAAGGTTTTCTTGAACAAATGTGGCATATTTTGCAATAAAACTCTAGTTAAGTCTATGAAAACCATCCACAGGTAACTGTAGTGGATTTTAGAATTTCAGGTGCAACTTTTGCTGGTTTAAAAATATGTCTTTAAAGGTGAATTTCCCTTCCAGTCTCTGGGCAAGGAATATGAAGATAGTAAATGTTATTTACATTTAGTTTATTTCTCACATGTAGCCAGCTAATGTCTGTGTGCTTGTGCTGGTTTTGAATTGGATAAAGTCAATTTTCTTCAGAGTAGCTGGTATGGGGCTTTGTCTCGGATTTGTGCTGAAAACAGTGTTGATTACACAGGAACGTTCTTGTTATTGCTGAGCAGTGCAAGGCAAGTTGTTTTCTGCTCCTCACCCCACCAGAGAGCGGGCCGGGGGCTAGAGCTGGGAGGGGATACAGTCAGGAGAGCTGAAGCAGCTGTGTGGTGCTTAGCTGCTGGCTACAGCAACTAAGTTCCATGGCAGTGCTAAATAGCAAAGAGAAAGACAAATTCAGTGCTAAACATGTCTGGGGGAGATGGTAGATAGGATGAAGCAGGGAAATTTTAAGTTGTGGTGATATTAAGTAGGATGGGAGAAGGTTTCCTGCCTTTTATTGCTCCCTGGCCCTTGCAGATTTCCCACTGCTGCTTTTTCACTAATTGCCTCTTCTCAGAGCCACAGACTGTGCAAGAGTTTTGCTTCTTAAAGCTCTGCTGAGGGCTGTCTGGATGAGAGGGGATGGGTCACCTTTAATTGCGTGCTGGCTGGGCACAGGCTGCATGTCTGTGGGCATCAAAGCACTGCCCGATCAGGTGAAGGCGTCTGTGGGGAAGAACAGAAATCAGCCCTGCCCAGGAATGCTGCCTCAGTGTCATGTATTTGGATATTGTCTAACACGGGGAGGGATCAAGAAACACGATGGGAAAAATCTCACCAAATGCCAGCCCCTCCTGGTACTTCTAGGCAACACTCATGTCTTCACATCCATAGCTTTGGAAGTCTTAACACCCACACGCTTGGTTTTAAATGCAAACTGCATGGCAGTGATACCTTCAATCAGCCACTGGTAATGCAGACCCTCAGGAACCTCAAACAGCTTTGGATTGGATCCCTTTAAACAAACAGGGTAGCAGACACCACTAAACCAGAGGGATTTGAGGTGACAGGAGAGCTACAGAGGCACAGCTACAGAGGCACATCGATATGCACACCTAGAAAACAGATACACCTTCACTGCCCTCCACTGAACTTTCCTTTCCTATTTGGAATCAAAATAGATTTTGCCAACTCGATATGCCCTTTTTTAAAAATACAAATTGATTTTGCCAACTTGATATGTCCTTTTTTTAAAATACAACTACTCCTGCAAACACAAGGAGGGCATTAAATCATTCATACACTATAACCAGGCAGGTCTTCGCACAGCTGGCAGAATGTTGTGGGGAGAGAGTAGTTAGCTTTGCAAGTTGGAAAACAAGATAAACACAGGCAAACATCTGAACTTGGCAATCCTTTTAAAAACTGTAGCTGTTGTTTATGATTTTTTTCCCCTTCCAACAAGAAAAGTGTATATACAGTAAAGACTTACGACCTGAACATGAAAAAGTAAAATATCCAAATGGAAAAAACCCCACCTCCCAGAAATCCCTGAATGTTCGCATTGCTCTGTTGAATTTAAAATGCATTTGAAATGAAGCAATTTTTCAGCTGAAAATGCATTTCCAAAGCAAAAGTACTAAAACCCAGCAATTAAAAGACCATATGTCTCAAAGTTTTTCTCGGAATAGGCCAGCTTTCTACAAAACACCTAATTTCTCAGAAAGCAAACAATTTGTTTTCCCTGAAATAAAAGCCATAAAACCCGACAAACTTTATATAAGGATCTGTCAAATAAATTCTTCGGAGCCCTGTTAGTAAAGCAAAACAGAGGAAACAGCTCTAAACAAAGAGGTTTGCTTATATTCACTTAAAATGCTGTCACAGATGATTCTTTGGACAATCTTTAATCTCTAAGAACTTTCCTTGTGTGGATTGTACTAACTCATGAATGAAAAATAAAAAAACCAACCAAAATCCAGACAGAACAAAAATTTCCTATTAATACAGTATCAGGAAATCATAGAGAAGTAAATCACACATTGCGACAGCCAAAGCCTGGTCACAGAGAGGTACTTTTTAAGCTAAATTATTATAATTAAATTGGCAGGACTTCCACCACCAGAGAAACAATTATTAATGATAAAAAGGCATTTTAACCATCCTTCCTATTGTGCTACAGTATGGAGAATAAACCATAACAAGATGAGGAAGTTTTGTAATGCATAAGCATAATAATGACCAGTTGTGACGATATCATTTCAATAATTTAATTAAAACTAAATTTAACCCCTAACCCTTATAGTGGCATTGCTGTTTAGCCGAAGCTTTTATTCCCTGTAAACTATAAGGATAAATTGTATTTGCAGAATAGATCAGAACTGGCCATTCACTGGAGGCATGACTGAAGAATTCTTCTGTATACCTAGAGACACTTTCAAGGAAATGAGAAAGCCTGTTTCATCTGTACCTAACAGCTTCACCCGTAATCTACTAAATTCTGATAGTGATGTGTCAAGCTTCTGGAAATACTAAACCAATGACCACAGCTCATTTGCAGAGCAACTCCACATCAAACATATATTGTGCAGATGTGCTGTGTGTGTGAGGTCAACTGAGTTATCTGTAGTACATTCCTAGTGGGAAATGTTGGACCTGTCTGTCTTGAATGGCCAATACTCACAGGTGTATAAGAAACCAGGCATGCTTTTTAGTCTCACCCTATCTGGTTTTCATTTGATTTCCTAAAGAAACAACACTCACAGCATCTCAGTACATCCCAATTTCTGTCTCTCCGTCCCTTTGGGGCATTTTAGCACCTATGCAAATGAAGAAAGGTCTCACGTATATTAACTTAACCTCGAGATTTCATTAAATTAAGAAACCAGGAAGAGAATAAGGACCCGAGGGAAAGTTTGTTGTTTTCTGATAACAGAGAAATCATAAGAGAGATTGATGTCAATGCACAAGTATAAAATGAGGCACAATTACTTCTGCTGCTCCTACAGACACTTACAGTACATATTTACTGGGGTTTCAACAGTGTTACAGTTGAATGTTGTCAAGCAATGATATTACTACATTTTTGGGAGAATGGCCATCAGAAATTGTAAATTGTTATCAAATTATAAAAATAGATTATGTACCCATTAAAAGTAAAAAGAAATAAAAAAAACCCCTTGCTCAAATGGCATGGAAAGGCACAGGCTGACCTTTTCCTGCCTGCTCTGTTCAGGCAGGATGTCTAGGGGTGCTGGACATAGAAGAAGATCCTGTAAAAGCAAGCAAAATTGAAACAAAACAGACAGATTGTATCAGGTGAGAGGTTCAAAATCCTAGAAACTGCTCCTGATTGATAAAGACCATGAGAAGAAGTACGTATTCCTGGCAGGCCTTGGCTGTGGCAATAGGGATAAGCAGCCAAAGAGCATGTTGCCATTGAGTTTTATGGGTACAGAAGAATGTCTGAAGACTGGGCTGAGGAAGAATCCCAAAAACGGTTAGATAAGCTGTGTTGAAAAGTTACAAAGGAGCTTCTCAGGTCCCAGCTCCTTTGTATGTATTCCCAAGCAAGAGGGATTGGTAGTTCCTATTTCCCTTTTTGATACTTTAGGACACATGGAAAAAGCACCAAAAGTTCAACCTAGGGTTTGGAAGGAAACATAGTTGAAAAAAAAAAGAAGAAAGGCTGTGAATAGACAATGAGATACAAAGTGGTGATTTAATGAAGAGAGTAGAGGAAACAAGGAAGCTCACATCAAAACCTGTAAACAATATTTGCTATTCTAGAGTATATGACTTCAATTTTAGATGAGAAAGTAAAAAAAAAAAAAATCACTGCAGGAGGAAAAACAAGAAGTTGCAGGTTGGGGAAATATAAAGCAAAGTCTTAAAAAAGTCTGCAAAATAATCCATCAGGTTTCTGGACTGTCATGATCATGGGGAACTGATGAATGAGAAACGAGAGAATGAATACAAGAAAGCAGAAGTGCTTGGGACTTGTTGATCTCTACTTAACAGCAAACACCCCTCCCTGCACAGTTTGAAGCAGGAAAGTCATCAGAAGAGAGTTTCCAGTTTGACTCTTGTAACACTCACTTTCAATATAATTTCTTTCAATTCCCCACCATTACTTTTACATAAAGCCTCATGTATTATCCTAAAGAAACCATCTGGGTCTTCTGTGTCACTATATTTTTTTAGATTTATGTCTTGTTCTAGCTGTTAATTCAGCAAATATGAATAATTTATTCTTTATTGTTCTATTTTCATAGTACAGTCTATTTTGCATATTTTGATCTGCACAGAAAGCAGCTGCAAAAATTACATGATCACATCTGGTGGAATGCTGGTCTACTGAAACCAACATATGTTTCTCTGTTGATTCCACTGGGGCTGAAGTTTCATTCCAGGTGCATTACTTTTGCTTCTGTCTCTGCTTTAATTTTCTACTTCCTATATTGAAACTTTTCCCTTGTCTTCCAGACGCTTCTCCTTCCCAACTCAGCTGCCATGCTGGAATGGTACTCCTATCACAATCTTTGCTCCTTTAAATTTTGCGAAGTGCCAAAACTAGGCACTGTTTTTCTGTACTTTTTTAAAATCTAAAGAAGTAAAGAATAAATGAAAACAAATATTATCTATTTAAAATCACAATATTTAAAAAATATTCTTCTGTAAATAAATCAGAGAATTTATTTCCTACCACAGTCCAATACGCAAACAAACCATGTAGCCATGGAAATTACTGCTCTAGAACATGACATGAGACTGTGGCAGTATGGAACAGTATCTCCTTTTATAATATATGCAACTCATCAGAAACACTTGGATCTTTTTTGAAGTTATGTACAGTTACAAGCCATTCCATATTACATAGACAACAAAGGCAGAGAAAATATAATTCAAAACCTGAACTAGAGGAGGAAAAATAATGTTGTCTCTCTAAGATATTTCCTTTCCTCTCCCACTAAATCAGATTCTCTGCAAGAGAAAGTGAGCAATTAAAGGCATTGATGCACCTGCACTGAAGTGAATTCAGGAAAGAACATTTAGCATGCTAAGAATTTTGGTGTTGGGAATGTAGTTGTCAGGGAAGAACAGCAATCAGGCATTGGATTTTTGTTTGGGAAAGCCAGTAGTAAGAGAATAAGGAACACCAACAGCTACAGATACTGAAAGTATCAGCTGGGTAATTAGTTTCTCCAGCTGCAGTATTCTAGGCATTAATGCCATTGCCATTTACAGCCATAGAGTAATTATTAAAAGTTTAAAAATCTCCTGTGACTGAGGTTTAATGTTGCACATTAGACTTCCAGTCAGATAACTACTGCCATCATATTTTACAATATTGTCTATTGCCACTAATAATTCCAGGTGACTGAACTGAAAGATAAAATGATCCCAATATTATCTTTTTAATATTTAATCCCTGCCATGTTCAGAGAAGTCTACTGTCCTATTTTTTTGCTTTCAGCTTTCAGAATATTATGGTGGATTCAGAGTATTTTCACTAATTTTTTGAGAAAAAAATACTTGAAATTAGGAAATTGTAAATATCACAAACATTTCTCCTATTTCAGTATTTGATTTTGTAAATTGTTTAAAATACTAAGTCTGAAATCATGCTAATGTTGACCAATTAATCCGAGGTCATCACAGCCCTGCTTATTATCTGTTGCTTAGGTTCAGTTTTTATGTGCATTTTGGCTGTCTAAGAAAGGGAGAAAGCAGCTCTAATTCAGCCTTGCTCTTTTGCCAGATCTTGATGTCAGGATAATTCAGTTCAATCTTTTTGTAGCTCCCTATTTCACCAGCCAAAATAACGGCTTTGTAATGGAATCTCCTGTACATAATGCACTTCTCAGGTTTTGGTTTTGTTTTAAACTCTTAATATTGCAAATAGGTGAGAACAGGTTTATGACACAAGAGTCTCCTTAAAGGAAATCCTCAACTACTTATGTAAAGCCAGATTGTTTGGACTTTTTAAAATTATATTTCCAAAGAAGTACAATGAGGAGTGGCATCTGTCCCACCCTCTGTCTGCTTGTCCCTCCAGTTCTTCAGAAATATCTAAAGGTGGCACCTGACAGACACCATCTGTACTGACAGGAACATCAGTAGATGTCACAAACAAAATGCTCGAGGCAATGTCATCATTAACACCTCCCTCCTCAATTTAGGCATGATTTTTTTTTTCCCAGAAGCACAATATGTAAAATAATTAGCAGTACCAGCCAGGAAGGGAAATACCCTGAGTACCATCAGCAATCACATAATTACTTCCACTGCATTACCTCTCAGACATCACAGGAAAAGCCTAAACTTTCAGTTTTCTAGCATGTGGCTTGTTTGCCCAGAGTAAAATTATGCCATAGCAGTGGAAGAGCTCTCTTACTCTTTAAAAATGGCTACAGATTTCCAAGGAAGGGTAAAAGTTTACTGGAAAACAGTGTTTGCCTCAGAGCTCTTTTGCGAGTTGTTTACGCTCGCAGTCCATCATCCAGTGTTTTCAGTGCTGCCAGTGATAGCTCAAGAGAGAAAAAAGGGTAAACACAGCAGCTAATGCTGAGAACCTCATTTTACAATGATTTCTCTGGAAATTTTCCCAGGTTTCACATCTGCCCTGGCACAACAGCCTACATTTCAGAAAGTGGGTCTCACTGGAGATGCAGTGAGAACAGCTTCACTTACTCACCGAGGGTAGGCTGCTTTCCTTCTCTCCATTTGAAATACTGTGCCTACTACTTATCCTTTGAAATAAAAAAGAATCCAGCTAGCCAGTGAGAACAAGAACAATGTACTTTATAAAAGCCACAGGCAGGTCACTTTCCAGTTCCTAATATTCCAGTTACAATACCAACAGCAGAGTAGAAACAGACCCCTATGACAGACAGAGCTTCAAAATAGTTAGGATGCTTTCTATGGTCATCTCAGTTCTAAAATATTTTTAGATGTTTCCTCTGTTTCTGTCTTTGGTTGTAATATGGAAGCAATAGTTAAGGTCAAGACACAAAAAGTATAGTCCCTGACATTGATGCTTTGGATAATTTTTCTATATTACAAATATCAGATTTAATTTTATACAATCATAGAATGGCTTGGGTTGAAAGAAACCTTAAAAATCATCTAGCTCCACCCTCCCTGCCATGGCAAGGACACCTTCCATTAGACCCAGCTGCTAAAACCCTATCCAACCTGGTCTTGAACACTTCCAGGGATGGGGCATCCAAAACTTCTCTGGGAAACTTGTTCCAGTGTCTCACCACCCTCTCAGTAAAGAATTTCTTTCTAACATCTAAATCTTCCCTCTTTCAGTTTAAAGCCATCCCCCCTTGTCCTATCACTCTATGCCCTTGTAAAAAGTGCTTCTCCAGCTCTCTTACAGTCCCCTTTAGGTCTTGGAATGCTGGTATAAGGTGTCCCTGGAACCTTCTCCAGGCTGAAAAACACCAACTCTCTCAGGATGTTTCCTTAGGAAACATGCTCCAGCCCTCTGAGCATCTTCGTGGCCTCCTCTGGACTCACTCAAACAGGTCCACACCCATCTTACGTTTGGGGTCTGAGAGGTGGACAAAATACTCTGTGTAGGCTCTTCTCTCACTCATAGAATTTAATTTTTAGAGTATCTCCATTGCTATTGTTCAGTATTTATAGCCATGTAATGTCAAAAAATTAATGCTAAAGTAAATAATTGCATGACTTAATGAAAATCTTTGTATTTATTCCTGATTGTGAAGAGGAACCACAGCATACATGAAGGATTTCCTTCATTTCTGACAGAACAAAAAGCAAATATTCTAGGGTGGGGTTTTTTCTCAAAATGTCAAAGAATAAAAGGATACAAGTGATACAGACTGAGCAGCTATTATTTTGACAGGTTCTTAAATTAAACTACATAAGTTTGAAAAGAGTGAAAAAGTCAGAGTTTCCAAGACACCTGCAGTCAAATCTTCCCTCTAAAATCAACTCTGTCTTTTCCTTCTGAGGACAGCGGGATAAAGAAAAGCTTAGTAAGAAAGAAAAAAAATGAGAAAATTGTTTCTTTCACAACCCACAGAACATTTACAGAAATCCTTGTTTATTGCAGGAGGAATTGTTATGTTTTGCAGAGGACTATTTCTTTTGTGCAAAACAATGAGAGAGTGGCCTCTCTTTTGTTTATATGGCTAAAGGGGTAAAGGGGACACTGTCTCCATGGACAGCCCTTCCAGTCCCTTCTCTTCCCCTGACTCCCTCCAAAGTAATTCTTTGAATGAAAGCCCCATTTCAAAACCTTAAAATAATTTCCAAAAAAAAAAAGCAACACCAAAAAACCCAAACACCAAAGACTGCAATGGACCCTGTAAGTCCCTATTTTTGTCACATTCATCCTATGTGGAAAATAATTTCTGTATTGGCAATGGGATTTCCTTTGTTCTGCACTCCCATTAAGGCACTGATTTGTGTGTTCCCCAAGGACCAGGGCACATCTTGAGACAATCATGGGCTCAGGTGTGCTGAAAAGGTTATTCAAGGATCCCAAGGGCAATCACAGTCTCTTCATCCATGTACCTTTTGTCCCTGGTAAAGCTTCAGCATGCTCATACAGTATGGGACATTATTTTTTAATATGTTTGAGATCTTCCTCATGTGCTGGTTCTGCGCTCTATAAGTCAGCCATTGTAGGTTTCACTTTA
Source organism: Edolisoma coerulescens (assembly GCA_013397115.1). Classification (NCBI taxonomy): domain Eukaryota; kingdom Metazoa; phylum Chordata; class Aves; order Passeriformes; family Campephagidae; genus Edolisoma; species Edolisoma coerulescens. The sequence continues at coordinate 176,472 of VWZW01002478.1, read as the reverse complement.
ATTTCCTTAAAATCTTACAGAAGACACTTGAATGTCTATGTTATTCTAAAAGCACATAAACCCAGTTCTCAACAGGCAAAAGAGAAATAGCAAAAACAAAGACAAAAAACCAAAGAAAGTAAAAGCTACCATTAGTTCAAAGACTAAGAAAGGAAAAAAAATCAACATCCCTTTAATCAATGGAAGGAAAACTGACTGCTGATGACATACACTAGGGACTAGGAGATTATTAATTAACTGCTGAAGATTGAATTATGGTAGTGGGGCCAATGAAAAGAGTTACTGTTTGTTAAAGCAGTGTCACTTACTTCAGAGGACGGTACAAACAACAAAACTGGGTAGAACAGAAAGAGCAATTTGAATTGGTGACCTGGGAGTAGGGTGTGCACTGTTCCTCATATGACTTGTCACAGAAATGACCAGCTTGTATCCTAACTGAGCCTACTCCAAGAAGGCAGACTCCAGGGTACCGAATTTTGTGACAGCATGCAAGTAATAATTACCATTGCTGCTTGAGAGCAGTCCCACCACCTGATTTCCAGCTTTCCAATTACTATATATCAAACAAATAGCCATTTTAAAAGACTTGAATTAATATTTAAATGGAAGGATGAACCAACACAGGCTTTCAATATTTTTTCCTTGATAAAAATCTTTTTACATTTAAATAAAAAAGTAGAGGAAGATTTTAATGGAGGATAACAATTTCTGAGTCAATTAATAGCAAGCAGAGTGACAAAGAAAGAATCTTAAGTATCTTAGAGCCAAGAGAGACAAAAAGAGATTTTTGTCTTTCCTTATCAGTTCATTAGTTTAAGCTTATGCTTAATTTTACCAATTCTTACTGCTTATTAGGTGAATCCAATTTGTAGTGCCATGCAGTCCATTCACCACTTATCTAAAGTATTTCAGTGGCACAGAGTACAGTATATCTCTTACAGGGTATTAAAAGGAAACTAATGAATAGACTCTCAGGAGAAGAGATCAATCTCACCTACCTTCAGTAGGCCTATACTGTCGAAAAGTTAAGTACCTCATTTCACCCAACTGTCTAAGCCTCCTGAAAAGGGAGATGTACGTCTAAAGGGCTCTAGGGTGTTTACTACAAATGGGTATTTAAAAGTAGTGCGACAGCCCTCTGGAGGATGTCTCTCCCTCTTTCTGCTGAGGGTGGAAGGAGCCCACATAATCAACCTAGACTAGTTTGAGATGATTAATCCTCCAAAGTGTTTTGAAATGTAAATCAAGACTTTAAATCCAGCAGACAGGATCTGTACTATATGCATTTACTTAATAAATGTCATTTTTTTCATCATTTAGAAGCACTGATGAGGCTGAATCCATTTATATGTATAAGCTGCTTTCAAATCCTGGAAGATGGTGTATAATAAGGTGACTACTTCATATTTTTAAATAACATGTTGAAAAGTTGAAATGTAGTAATTTAAGAAGCAGGCAACAGCTTGGCTTTCTTTAAATGCAGTAATCATACCAGTAAATTATATTAGCATTTATTAATAATAATATTTTCCTTTAGTAAACCATTCCAACTTCATTCCAGGTTGACATTTCTCTTTTTATTTTAGTGGTGAAAAACTAATCCAATTTCCAGCCATAAATAAAGCTGTTATGAGCTCTTCGGATTTTGAAAAATGTTGACAATTAGAGAATAAAGGAGAAGAGAAAGAAAATGATTAAGCAACTGAAAAGGCTGTTCTAAGGGCACAGTGGAGGAGCTGGACAGGCTTAAACCTTTTAAGTACCAGGTACTCCAAAGCAGGAGTTCAAGTGAATAAACTGAATTTGGAGACTTTACAGGAGCGTAATGGGGTCTTAAGAAGAAAGCCAAGGGGTGTTTGGGAGCACAGGAAGAATAGCTTGCTGGGCAGCCTCACAAGGCTGCAAGCCCTCCATCCACATTGCTCTCAATAGTAACCACTGAAGATTGGATTAATTTGTTCCCAGGAGAACAAAATGCTGAAAAAACCCCATGGAAATGTCATGTCCTCTCTAAGAGAAACTTAATAATCCTCCTTAACATGGAAGGGGCAAAGACCCTAAATTACGTGGTGTTGGGGGACGGCGTCCTTCTGGGGAAGTGGCCAAAACATCCTCAGTTTGCAGTCTAGAGCTGGTCCAACACCAAACCTCTGGCTGCTTTCAGATTGTTGCATTGGACTGCCATTCTTCTCTTACCTAACCTGATCTCCGGGTATCAGACATTTTAGAACCCAAAATCTCTGGGTCTTAAAATCTCCCCAGAAGGAGTTTCTGAAAGGATAGAATTCATTCTTCATGGTTTACATACATTTATATTTGTATGACATGTAGGGGGAGAAAAGGAATTTTTTGTGTACTCAACAATTTATCAGTACCTACAAAATAGCCATTTCATAATTATTTGATTCCTTCCAAACTACAAAATATGAAAGCAACCTGCACTCCCAAAATAGACATGATTAGTGTACTTCCAGAATAGCTTGGCATTTTGTAGCAAATAACTTATGCTGCATTTATCAAACTGAAAAGAACCTTTCCTCAGGGGTGCATAATCCTTTCTGCTCCTTGCCTTATAATAAACTAGATTTATCCCTAACCTTCTCTTCTGTATAAAATTTTGCAGACCTACTACATGTAGGTTTTAAACCAAATCTGCAAAGATACTGCTTTCCAATTTTCTCCAGAAAGCACTCTTAATGCTTTAAGGAAGTCATTTCCTACATTTCCTTTTTGTACAGTTTCCAGGCACAGAAATCACACCATTAATCTCCATAAAAGTGAAAAAAATTGAAACTTCCAGTGGCCAATATTTTGTGAGTGTGTCTGTTTTCATAGTTGCAGTTACTCTTGCAAGTAGAGCGCCTGAATTCTTCACTTAATGCCAGTTACAGAACTGTGTTACACATGAAAGTAAAAACCCAAATAATACTAAGAGTCAGCAATTTTGTCAGTAAACAGAGGGCAGTGGATAATGCTAAGCAATATCAATGACAGTCTGCTCAAGTCCAGAGAGGAACTGGACTTCAGAAAATGTGCTAGAGAAGATGAATATATGACAGAAGAAACCCTCAAACATTCCTTTAAGAATAGCATGAAAATAAATTATTCAATAATTCACTACTTTCCTTCACTAACTCTTCATCACTTATAGCTAAAAACTTCCAAAGTGAAATTTGCAGAATGAATAAGGAAAACAAATGTAATTTTTCAAATGAAATGCAGTTCTTTTAATCTATATCATTTGAAAGCAAACTGGGTCAACAAAGTTAGGTTGTCCAATAGTCAAACATCTGCTCTACTCTATTCAGAAATAGTCAGAAATATCTGTGAAACCAAACAAAAATTCATGTTTTCTCTAAACAGCATCCAGTCATATCTGCATAGGGAAAAATACAGACACGAATCTGGCAGAACAGCTGCTCTCTTGTGGTAAAAAGTCACATTTTCCTAAGATAATAAGGGTACCAGCAATATTTGTCCTCATGAAAAAGTTGCCTTGGAAGAATAAACGTTAAGAAAATTAATTACACCAAGATAATTGAATTATTCTTGCAAAGATAGAAGTTTCAAGAACAGTTCAGAGAAAAGTTCTCACGCGTACATGATAAGCAAGATATGATGTAGGGTTATGTTTAGTCTATTGAATCCAGCTCATGGGTATGAAATTGAAATGCAATAGCTATGAAATTGCTTGAGATTAAGTGGCATATATGGTCAGAGCAATAGCGTATTTGATTTCTCTACTACATTGGAGTCCAGGCTCAGGCCAAAACCAGAAATAAATGTGGTGTCTTCCTCCTATGATTAATTTAAAATGACCAAAATTTTAACAATTTTCTAAATAAAACAACAACAACAACAAAAAGAATTCTTGGTTGATTACAGGAGACACTCCAGTATGATGTGTACCACAGTCTCGAGTTTGCTGGCTTTTCCTGGCAGCAGCATGGAAGATGGACTGGAGCTTTTCTATGATTACAGTCAGGAAGAGAATGTGACCTTATAGCTACACTTAAAAAACACTGTCTCTTTCCATGTGGATGCAAACAGGATGATCGTTGCATCAACTGCAAAATACAAGACCTCTTTTTAACAAAAAACTTTTTCTGTACCAGCAGAAATTTTGAAATAAAGGAAAAGCAACTCTGACATCAAAAATCGACTGCAATGTCCTTTATCCCCGTATAAATAATGGTGTAACTCCTTTTGGACAACAAATGACTGAATGTGAACACTGTAAAGAGTTGCCAGCAGACTGGTGTTCTCAGATCCACAAACACAAAGTGATGAAAAACGCCATCCTCGAGTAATCAGGTATATTTTGAAGCTACACGTAGCATCTTTATATAATCAACACCGACAGAGATGACATTTATGTAAATTACTTTTCTAAATGGCTATTGCAATAAGTAACTGCTGAACTAAATTTCAGAGAAATTACAGCTTTAATTTACAGCACTTGGGAGAAATTTTCCTATCTATTTTTTTTAATGCATGCATGAAAAAAATCTTCTATAATCTTCTATAATTCTATGAGGAACTTTTTATGCATCCTAGAGAAATTAACCATTTCTGAAGAACATTTGTCAGACACAATCCAGTTTTTTAGTGATTAATTATCACGCAACTTGCAGACTTTAGATCTCATGAAAATGGTGACTTTTAGAATATAGAAAAAGAAAGAAGGGATACTTACGTACTACTAAGGATACTGTGTCATCAGTTTTTACAGTATAATTAAGAAGTTACATTATTGTATAGAAAAATAAGAGCTGACAGGCAGTGAGGCTGCACAATTAGGATGCCACATCAGTGTTGATGTCAGATGAAGGGCCAAAGAGTAAATAATTTCCTCTCCCAGGAAGATGCACTCCCACAGTGCTGTTTCTGATATGAAATAGGATCTAATTCAATGGGGGACACCAGATTCAAGTGTCATTTCCAAGGCTATGACTTTTAATACCATTGTAAGCACCAAAGAACATTGTGAGGGAGAAACATACCAAAAGTTTGACAGAGACAACATATAGGGAGGGGAATGCAAAGTTCTTTTTGAGCACCTCAAGCTGGTTCTTAGTTTCTAGCTACCCAAATCTTAATCTTCCATTTCATGACTAAATAACTCCTTGTTATCAGGAGTTATTCTGAAACACTGAAGACATTCTGGAACACTGAAAAGTCTGGCTGACAGATGAAGGTGTTGTTCTAATTCGTTTAGATTCCCCCTCATTACTCTGATGTCTCCTGACTAAAAGAAGCAGCCAAAACCTAACTAAAAGAGAACAAAATTTTTCAAACTAACTTTCTGAACCATGGGCAACTACACACTAGATTTTTAGCTCAGAAAGGCCTACACGGTTATCTTTCAACTGATTCCAGTATCTATCCACAAAACCCTTCCCAGAGCTTTGTAGAAAATGTAAGACCTGCAGTACAAAAGACCAAAACTGATAAAAATATAACTTAGTTACTCTGAGTTCATCATGGCACTGATGTGATTGAATATATAAATCTACTTCAAGAAATTGCCTTGTATCCAGGTTCCTTCATCTTGTGCATTCATGGAGGATTTCTCAAATCAAAATTAGGAGATCAAATGCCATATATGCTCCGTTCCTCTAGAGAACTTGGGGGGTTTTGTGGATTTGCTGGTAATTTTTTATAGACTGTGTTATCAGAGCATCTTTCATTGTGTACTAGATGACACAGCCAACATTTTTTCCAATACAGTCTGTACATTTTTCCTTTCCTACATTTCTTTGGGGAAAACTGTTTCACTCTGGGTTCATACTGGCAAAGGAAGGATCAAAGCTATGTCCCTGTCATGCCTCCCATCTCTGAAGCAGAGATGAAGAGTCATAAAGCCAAGAGCAATCTATTTTATTTTACTGTGTACATTATGATCTTCCAGCTGGGCTCCTGGCAGGCTCACAGAGTAAACCTCAGCTGGGAGAGATTTGGGGCATCTGTGCCTTATCTCATTTATGTGTATTTATACCTGCCAAATGGTCCTGAAGGCTCTGACCCCTCCTGAAATACCAGCCTTTGCTTGCCATGACAGAAAGATTGTTTCCACTTCCCTCTTGTAGCCACTCAGGTTTACTGATGAGGTAGCCCAGATCTGAAATTGTTTTGCTATCTCCTTCAGACGACTGTGAATCTCAGCACTGTTTTCTTTCAGGAACAGCATGAAACCATTCCAACTCCTTTTACAGGAACTGAATCAACCAATTTGGGAGTATTACAAAGGCTTGTCACCCTGCCCTTCCTGCAAATCCTGCAGTTTTTTCTGTGTGCACCGTAAAAGATGGAATAACATACAGACATCACTAAGGCTTGAGGCTAAGTGTGTAAAACCATATTTTTAATAGCTTCAATTGAGAAAGATAAAGCTGTTTTAAAAGTACAGCTAGGTGGGAAAGTGAGGAGGAAGGCAAAAAATAATTGTGAAGAGGAAGAACAGCAATGTCACTTCTATTTCACTCGTGTTCTGACTCTTCATAGTAACAGAATCAAATTAGAAGACGAGAGAAATAAATGAGAAATAATACCAGGACAAAGGAAGATGAATCAAGGTAGAGGAAGGCTGATGGGACAGGACAGAAAGAGGGCTAGAGCTGAGGAAAAGGTCATTACCAAGCATGAGAATGTAGCAGTAGCAGAGAAGTGCACAAAAAATGACAAAGGAGAAAACAAAATTGAAAAGGGATACAGAGAAAGGTGAGCAGGGGAGAGACATCACTACAGATAATTCTGGGAAAGCAAGTCCAATCATAAAAAACTCCCTTACTTCCCATGCTCACTGATTAAAAAAGTCCATCTTGAAGTCATACTGACCTTCATAACCATACATCCTGCCAAGCACAGACTCACTTTTTCGTGTTCTCTGATACTTGCTCACCTCTTCACAAAATTGCATTACTGACATAAACCATTAGCAAAAAGGTACTCAAAATTAATTTGTGAGCACATTAACTTCTCCTCTGTTCTGTCTCTTCATTAACTCACTGTGCTGCGGACTTTTGCATGGTGTTTTGTGCACACCTTTATTTGTCCATGCTCAAAAAATTTTTACATAGAGGACACTTCCTAATAGTTTTGGAAACAAGATGGAAGTAGAATCGTTAGCAGACTCTTCCAAATTTAAGCTTTTAAGGCTGCCTTCTTCGACTTACTGCCGTGTTGTAAAATTGTATTTAATTTTCTTTCTTCCAGATCTTCAACAGCAGAGAAGCACGTAATAAAATGTAAAGCCCTCCCAAAGTACCTTTCTTGCAGAGTGCATGTAATGTAATTTGTCTCTGTAACATTTCATGTGTTCATTAATGATCTAGAAGAGATAGTTTGTTACCAGCAATAAAGTTCAGGTAAGATGTCAGGCTAAAAGATGTTTCAAATTGCAGCAAAGGAAATGATTTATGTGCAGCTCAAGAGCTGGGAATAGCTTAGAAGGACACTATATAAGGGAGAGAAAGCGAGAAGGGAACCAAAGGTCCTAAGAGGGAGATTGGGACTGTTAGTCTTGGTCTAGAAGAAACGCAACACTGAAGGAGGAAGGAAAAGACAGAGATGCCAATGGAACGCAAATCAGGTAGAGGATATGGCTCCTGCATGGTGGAGTGGGACTGAGGAGTGACATCCTTCCTCTGCTAGCATAGGAGTGAAAAACAGATAGGAAGAAAGGGAGGGGAAGGAAAAAAGTGCAGTGGAAGAGGCAGCAAAAAGAGATGGGAAAGAAACTGAGGGGTAAGTTTCTCAGTCAAAAAGAAGTCTCCTTGAAGAGGAAGGATTCCAGAGTAAAATACTAGTCTATCTTTCAAAAATAGACAATAATAGACCACAGATAGATGAATGTGGAAAACAATTATTTAGAGGGATCTGTGTCATGCAGTATAGGAAGTGAGGAGATGATATAAAAGATCAGAAACCAAAGGCTAGATATTTATAATAAATTTATTATACAATGTAAATTCTAAGTAAAATGTCAGTCCTTCAAAAAGAGTGCTTCCCTCCCCCTGTGTATTTACCCAATCTGTGCATGTGGGAAGGTGGCAGTACTTTGCAGAACTTGGAAGGTTTTACAAACTACTGGGTGAGAAAGAGAAGTGAAACAGAAATGAAGGAGTGAAATGCTTTTTGTAGTGTTGCAGACTCTTAAGGAAAACTGAGGAAAGGAAAACTAAGAAAACCCAGGTTCTTAAGATAGCTAATTTAACAAAAAAAAAAAAAAAAAAAAAGATGTTAAAGCACTGTGTAGAGAATACATTATCAAAGACTGACATGGACTGAGGACTTAAGCTTTTGTTACTGGACTTTGCTCCTTGCATCATTTTCATGATTCAATACTCCTGCAATTTATGTAAAAACCAAAAGGAAAACGGAAAAATACTCCCATGTAGAAATACAACTAGCATGTAAACATTGGGTAGGAAGGAACTCTTAGTTTATCTGCATAAACATAAATACATGTAGAGGGGGGCTTTTAGGTCTAAATACTGGCTCATGAAAACCTGAGGGCTTGAATAGGGAGGTCATTGATGACTGTCTATACATTGATTTAGTTGGACTTTTCCACTGTAATCTGAAATTTCTTTTTTAAAATTTTATTATGCAACTCTGTGGCCAAGAACCACATTACTTCCAAAGAACCAACAATGATAGAGGGGCACATAAAATAATAGTTTAAAGTCTGTGTAAACCAAAGTCACTCAGGATAAAGGCAGAAAGAACACTGGGATTTTATTGGCCATAGATAGCTGCTTTAAACCTCACCAAAAAAGTAACTGAAGAAAACAGATTATTACCCATAAATGAAAACTACAATTATTTCAATTTCTTCTGGCAATATTGCATCTTCAAAGGCAACATAGTAACAATAATAATAATGATAACAACAACAATAATAGTAATAATAATAATAATTTTGCTAGAAATTAAATTGGAAATTCTATATGTCTATTGCAGAGCTGAGTGCAGACTAACAGAAGAATCAATAAAAAAAGGAGGCTGTAAATGCATTGGGCTCCACAAGGAATTAGCAGCACCATGGTGTAATTTGTGGCTGCCACAACAGCAGTTGTTTCAGAGACCCAATTCTTGTTTTTTATTCAGAGAACAGAGATGAACTGGATCCAAGGGAAATAAGATTCTCTCTTAAACTAAGAGTTTCAAAACTAATAAACCACACTTTCAGCCAAAATAATATCTTTATTGTATATTTTGCAGTCTAGGCCTAGGCTTGTACTACTTTTTCCAATCTAGGCTGTGTTGCCCATATGTTATTTAATGCACAGGTGGTTTAAAGCTCTGCTTTTAGGCTGTCATAAACTACAGATGCACCTCATTCACTTCTGGGCACTTTTACACACAACACATTTGTTGTGTGTAACTCAGTGAATGGTTCCTCACATATAGGTAACATAGAGACTAAAGGTTTTTGTTTGCCTGTTCATTATTTTAGCTGAGATACACATACATTTCAAATTCTAGATAGAAAGATCTTCACTTTGAATACTATATGCCATACAAGCCTGGCCTAGACTTCACAGAAAACATCCTTGCCACAGGAAGCTGGTTCCCAGGAAGATATTTGATACAGCAAAATCCTATTAGTTGTGTATAAAACTGTTATTGATTAAGAACATATCATGGTGACAGTCAGAAGAGGGGTTTGGTACTGCTGGAGTGAATAGTCCAAAGGCACATAACACTGAAATAGGATGCCAAGAAATTCCATCACCTTCCTCCTTATCAGGTATAGGTCAGACCCCAGGAGGTTGCAAGAACTCATTTCTGTTTCTGTCCTCATGAAGTACAAAGATGCTCTATCAGCCTTTTTCCATGGACAGTTTTATCTTGTTGCTACAAAATAACATAATATAGAAGCTTAGCAGGGATACCAAGGATTATAATGAGTAGCGTCACCTATAAATAGCTGTTCTGGCACAAAAAGTAGTTATGACCTAGTAAAAATTACTCTCTGTGACACACCAGAAGTGGAAGTATCTTTAAAAAAAACAGGATCACAATAACAAGTGGTGTAAATGAACTGAATTTTTAGTAAAAGATGAAATCCCATCCTCCCAAAGTCTTTCACTTTAAATGACAAATTTTGCATGCTATAAAATCACTTGAAAAGGGCTGAGTTGAAGCAGGACCAGACACGGTAGCATATTTTGGAAAGATTCAGAACTACTAGTGTAGAAATGAAAAGTCAGCTATGATCCATTGGAGGGAATTGCCAAAGAAAGAGGGAGGCTGTGACGCAGAGCACTGGTCAGGTCACACACGTTCAGCTCAGACCACCCAAGCTCAGAAACTGGAGCAGGGTAAAGAAGATTTATGGGACTGCTCAGGGAAGACTGGAAGCACAGAGTGAGAGGAGACCAGCAGATTGCCATGTTTATTTAGGCCAAGCAAAATGAAAGCTAAAGGGCTTGTGCACTGACCAGGGGAAAAGGAAGGAATGGAAAATGCTGGTGTCAGGGGCAAGGGGAGGGGAGGTACCAGCACCAACCCAATCCCCACCACTGACACCAGCCAGTTTTGTGTGGCCCTTTAAATAGTATTAATTAGGATAAGAACCCAAAATCTAGGATCTAGAGAAGATGCACAGGAAGCTCCCTGGAATACATTCAAGCTGAAGGTGCTCTGAAAATCAGATCTGTTCCTTGGTACCTTCCTCACACAGCCAGCTACAGGACATTAACTTCAACTCTCACCATGAATAAAATGAGGCTATTGCCACCTAACACAGCTTTGAAGATCCACACATTACATGTGTCCCAGGTTGCAAAGATTATCACAGCAGTGGAAGAACCACCTTAATATTTTTTATTTACAATTATTCAATTCTACATTACAAGTAATGATTTTATTGATCTATATATTTTTAGTTAAAAAAAAAAAAAGAAGTTGCTGTGGATATATGAATCTAGGCAAAATGCTCCAGAAGCAAATATACAGAAATCTTCTCACTATTCATTATGGAAGAAAGAGTCATGACATTTCAAATAAAATTAAAATATATCATTCAGAAGACTTACAGGTTATGCAACCGCAGCTTCCCCAGAAACAAGAAGAGACTGAAGCAAGGTATCTAAAAGTAGAGCACCTAGTGTTTTACTTTGAAATGTCAAAGTGATATGATTTAGAAGGAAGTACTAGGAAAGGATGCATAAACCAGAAAGCATTACTGTTTTGTCCTTTCATGACACTGCTTTTCTCATTTCATTAAAGTACTCAGAGTCTTAAGATTCGGTCTCTGTTTCACCTAATAATATGTGATACTGTCATGGATTCATTTTCGATCTGTGTTCGTTTAGAAGGGCACTATTCTTTTTTTGACTGAAAATCTCTGGGGACAGAATCTTTGTGAAATCATCTGTCTGATATGCTTAGCCTATGCAGAAGTGAAAAGTGCCTCTTAAATTACTTCAAAATCTGTATAGATTTCCCCCCTATACTCAGCTTTATTAGCTTGAAAAGGGGAGGTGAAGGCAGCTCTAACTTCCCACAGTACAGCTGCTAGCAAATATAATCCACTGGCCCAAGAGTTAAATATCCAGCTCAGCAGGACTTACGACAGCTCCATCTATCATAGCTCATCTCTTTCTGTACGACTGTTCCAACCAAATGGATGCAAAATAATAATTGTTCTAAGCAGTCAAAGGAAAGAAGACAGTGAAAGCATAATATAAACTCTCTGGACACTCCAGCACTTATTGGAAATGTTTCTCTTTCTCTCTCTGTCCCAAGTTAATTTATTTGCTGTTCTTGCAATACTTATTTCTATAGTAGAGACTTTAGAGTGAACATCGTGTTGCAGGTCACACTAAGACTTTCTCACCTGAACAGAGATTACAATAAAGAAAACAGGATTAAGCAGGACTGACAGCAAACTAAATGAATACAGACAGGCAGATCTTGGTCTCTGGTCCAACAGTTGGATGCATAATACTTTTTTTTTTTTTTTTCCAGAAGATGAGCTAGAAAAAACCCAACAAACAAGTCAAGCCAACCCTACATCATTTCCTTATGGTTTTGTCCCTTAAAGAAAGGTTTAAAATGTTCCTTAAATTAATGCCAGAACTAGAGAACATAACCTTCTATTAAGTCTGTTAAGTCTCAGAAATACCAGGGTGGAACATCTACATTTTGTCCTGTGAAGGACACATTCTACAGAAAATATTCAGTTTTTATATAAATGAGTTTCACAGCCCCTGTGAAGGACCTGAAGATTTATTTAGAAGCATAGGAAAGCAACTCCTAAAGCTGTGATCTGAGGTCAACCATGGCCTTTGGGTTCATATGTGATACTGAAAGGTAATTGAATAAACTATCTCTGCATGCTTTGAAGGGATTTTATTTAAAAGCAAAGCAAGCAAATAAACATGTTAACATCCATATAATCAGCACATTTACTGTAATATAACTGCTCATTAAAATGGAGCAATATAATGATCAGTCTGAAAGCTGGGGCTCAGCCAGTGTCAGTGTCTCTTCCAGTTTCATGAACACTGCCATTATAGCAATATTTTCTGTTCTCAGACTAGCTGTTTTACAGCTGACTAGCTGACTGCTACAACAAGGAGTTCAAGATCTGGGTCCAGAGACTCAGCACCAAATCTTGGTTCAGTTCAAGGATATGAAGGCTCTCCACATAAACTCTTTGTATTTCATTGCTATCATAAATTACTGGCTGCTTTACTAACAAAAGATTACAATGACCAGTTCAATGACTGACTGACTTACTGAGCAAACACATGTATACACGAACAAATAATAAATGAAATATTACAGTCTTATGTCACTAAAATATAGGGGAAAAATACTTTGCTCCTTTTTTTCCTTTTTGTTTCTTGAAAGATAGTATTTTCTCCACACAGAGGGGACAGGGTTGAAGCCTTTCCTAAAGTTGCAGATTCTCAGCTTAATCCTATCAATTACTCAGAGGTTTCACCTCTTTTTCTTCCAGACAGCTTGTTTAGAGGGTTTATAACTTTGGAATTTGACACAAACACATGCAGAATGAGAACTACCTGCTTATCCATCTTCTCTTTCCAGTGAATATTTTTTACAGTTTAAAGCTCAGTTAGATCAAATTGGGTTTTGGAAAGGCAATGCTGAATTGTTCCTTTTACAACAGACAATCCTTAGGCTTGTTCATGTACAGAATCTAAAGACCATGAGTCCATTCCAGGACTGTTTATTCTGAAAAGTTACGGCTACGCAGGAACAATTTGTCACATTGGGCTGGAATAATCACAGAGAGAAGCAACATGAACAAATCATCTTGTTTTCACAAGGGCAGCCCAGATTTGTTTCAGAGATATATAAAGCAGACTTTATGAGGAAAGTTTTCCTCTCAAACCTGAGATGGAGTAGTCACAGCAAAGGCAGAACTGATATAGGCATGAAAAGGACCAGAGACATCAGAGGCCCACTGGCTGCACCTTGTGCAGGAGAGATCACGCAGCTGCGTCTTCCCACCTCTTCCCCCTCTCATTCATTCACAGAAATGTTCATAGAATATGTTCATTCATAGAATATGTCCCAACATCACCAGTAGGGTCCTGTAAATCCTTAATTGTGTAAATGAATTTTAAAAAAAATTCTTTAGAAATAATTAACACAATTCTACTAAACAAAATCTTCTTTCTCACAAGTACTTCAGTGTTCTCCCTAGTGCTTTAAATTTCATTATCTTTTTTCAAAAAAAATCCCAAAACTGACACTGGAAGACAAGCAGAACAGCCATAACTTTCCCTAACGGCTTTTTTACTTAAAAGAACTTAACATTTTATTGGAATAAATTATTTTACAACTTCTTTACTTACAGATATTTGTGTCTGAACCATTTAACTGGAACTTTCTAGAAATAATTCAAATTAAGATGGTTCAGATGTCAGGTCTGGAAATGATCATCATAACTAGTTTTATAAAAATAAATTGAACTACAACTTTTACTTACAATAACTGTGAACGGCAGAAAAAGTGCTGAAATGTAATCAGTTTTAGTGGGACTATTTATTTGCTTTCCCAAGCTGGATGAGAATGATCAACACCTTGGAACCAATTAACACATTGCCATGGTGCTACATAACTGGTATTTTCGGTGGTTTAAAAAGCCTTAGCCAAATGTGAACTAACTGATGCATTAGGCCCTTGCTGCCTCGAACTGGCATTTCCCAATCACACTCTGTGGACAGACGGGAGCTTTTGCACACAATGTAATCTCTCAGTGAAAGCACAGAGGCTTTTGCTCAAATGCATCTAAGCATAAAAACTTTCGCTTATTCAACCAGAACGATTCTACCCCTATGTGATCAAGCACAAATGTACTGTTGAATTTTGATCTGAAAGCCCTAAGCACTGAGAAAATTGTGTGTGATGGCTTTGGGAAGGCGCTGCTCCCCATTTTGTCCAGCAGACCATACAAAGATATCCCCTCCATAAAGGGAAGCTGGTCATGACTGCAAGGAAGAATATCTGTGCTGTAACGCATCATTAAATCAAATTAACCTAATCATCCACCTGCTAAGTGAACAAAATAAAAGAAAATCTCATTCTCAGCATGTTCCCTTGCTCACGATCGGCAGGGAATGGATGCATCATGTGCAGAGTTCCTTAATGTCACTAGTTAGCCTGCAGTTCTTTCAAAGCCAAGCAATGTACTTGTTTTTAGTGTTTTAGCACATTTATTATGGCCAAATAAAAGTTCTTTCTCAAAATTACTGTAGCAGAAAAACTGTACTTCCTTTGCATGCTTTTGTCTGTTTGCATGTGAAGTGGGATGGGTTTATTTGCAAAATAAATAAATGCTTAGATAAACAGAAACTACCAAACAAATAGCCTCAAGCAGAAATACTTAATATTGAAGATGTCACTATGGTACTTTTTAGTTTGCTGATGTTGTGCCTCCACCCCATCTGGGCTTGGACTTCCATCTAAAACTACATTTTTCTTTATTTACCTCCTCTTCACAGTGACATGAGGCACTGGGAACTCCCAAAATTTGCTGGTTCGGAGTGGGGACTACTTTGCTTTTCTTCCTTACTGAACCAGCATCATGAAAACAAAAGCACTATCCAAGTGCATTTTTTTTCCCTGTAAGACCAGTTAGTGACTGAACATCAAGGGAATGTGTGTGAAATTGAAACAGGCCCATTATCAGGAAATAAACTACCACCTATGAAAATTGAATCCTAGTCCTACTTCAGTTTTACAGATTGAAGCATCACACTTCTAGCCCTGCAACAGCATTTTTGTTAATGTGTTCTGACACCAGATAGTTTTATTATTCATATAAACATAGTAGCTTTCTTTCTTCAGTAATTTATTTTATCAATAATATACAGTTTTCCTATCTGGTGGAAAAGTATTTTATTTTTATAAAAGAAAGGTCTTGTTTAAGGGGAGGGTAGGTAAGAGAAAAATCATGACATAGTGTCTATATAGGACAATTTACAAGCCATTTTCCTATTAATAATGACATTAAATTAAATCAAATTACATTTGTATTTACACATATAAATGAGGTTTCTTGTTTATGATGGTAAAACAGACAATTGTTTCAAAATACAAACAGGAAAAGTAAAAAGAAATCAGGAATGACTGCAGCTGATTTGACTTCCATTGCATTTATCAGGAAAGGTATTGGGGATGAAAACATTTGAAAAGCTGTGGAAGATATGTATTTATTGTTTTCATTACAGTAAAGAATAAAGAGAAAGGCTTTAGGTTGGAGGATAATTTAGAAGTACTGAAGACCACACCAGAATATCAAATTGTTTTTAATACGATTAAGTGTTTCTTGTGATCCTATTAGCAAGCCTCGGTTTTGGTTCTGTGGGTGTACGTACATATATATCAGTGAGGAGATTAAAAAAAATGCAGCAAGAAAAATGGCAATTTAAAATTACATGCTAAGATTTCTATCTAAGAGTAGCTTTTTCTTCATCCTGGTCATTGTATTTTATAACTGTTAGTGATGCAGTAAATTTTGAAATTAAAATGTGGGATAACACAACTATGCAGAAAATCCTGACATTCTACCTTTGTAAGTAATAAGGACATAATGGAAAAACTAACAAGGAATGATCCAGTAAACAGAAAGTGAAGAAATGTGTGAGCAATAAACATTTTATTGCTCAATTTCCGAACAAACAATAAACACTTGGTCTACATTTCCGATAGGAAAAAAACATTAATAAAATAGGAAAAGTGACTTAAATTTGAAAAATATGTAATGCAACAACCTACTTCTTTCAGGAGTACATCAGTTTCATTAAAAGTTTTGTACAATTTCAACAATTAAAATTTTTGCACATACTTAGTGTCTCCTAGGATGTGTGTGAAATTTACAGTGGAAAAGGTTTTTGTGATCACTGCCGTGGAAGTACAGACTCTATTGACAAAGAAGCAAGGTCCTTTGCCCAAGGTGATCTGCTGTTGCACAGGATAATAGTACAAAAGGAATAGACTGAAGAACAACACAAAATCATCATCCTTAATGGCTTGACAGTCATCAGGAGAATAAAAACCCCACCTGAACAACAACAACCCCCCTCCAAACACAGATAAAGCCCACAGAACAAGAAGCATTTGCTTTCAAAGTAGCACACCAGTAGCATTTGATGCAATCAGGGCCATCAAGGACATCCTCTGTAGCTCTGACTCTGACCTTCTTGAGGAGAAGCAACAGGTGGGGCCAGTGTTTCCAGGGTCTGTGGACATTCCTTGCTTCACACAATGTTGCAGTTCTTGTACAGCGTGAATCCTCTCCTTTCCCCAGAGCTGGCCTGGCAGTCAGGAGTGCAAGTTCCCCTTTCTCTCTCGGAGCTGTGTTTAGGACTTGATCCAAATGGGGAACCTGGTGCCACAGAGCAGTAAGGTGTACGTTCATGCAGTCCCCAAGAGCTCTCCTTGATCTTAGCTGCTGATAAACACCAAGTACATTTTCCTTTCTGAAGAGGCCCTAAAGGTGTTTGGGAACAAATTTTACATGACTTGTATCCCCCAGACTGAATCCCTACAATGTTTCGTCTACATCAAACCTTTTCCTGCAAGAGGTTCACCTGCTATTGCACACAGGTATCTAAGATAACACAGGCTGATTTCTAAAATCAAAAACTTAAGGTCTCCTCTTTATGAAAACAAACCACCTTTTTTTTTTTTTTTTTGGTCTTAATGACCAAAGAAAGCTCACTAAGTTTTATTGCTTTTCAGCATAACACTGAAGCAAGGGATTTCCAGAGCAAATGAGGCTCTTTCAAGAATGTGATTTCTTTGCAGCATTCCCTGCTAAGGACGAGATCTTCACCAATATGGTTGAAACACCAGGAGACTTGGGGGCTGTTTTCGAATCTCAAGCAGACAGTGCTTATGAATGTCCACACACAAAACTTGGGGAAAAGATTTCATGGAATACAATTAAATAAAGAACAGAAACAAAAATCCTTGCACGTGACTGTCAAACTTGATTAGTAATGGCAAAAAAAAAATTTAAAAATTTACAGAACTATCACTGGATATCTCATGTTACTTTAAACCCAGCTGCCCTTTACTCTCAGCCCCTGACCAAGATCTCTCTTATGATATTTGAAGCCCTCCCACAGCTAGAGATGATGTGCACTTAAAATTTTTAAACTGAGGAAGAGCTTAGAAGTTTAAACTCAGGAGAAAAAACTAAAAACTCTAAAGTGAAAGACCAAAACTTGAATATGAGCTTGACCAAGAAAGATATCAGCTGGCTCCACATTTGCAGGAATTACTTTCACATTTTCCACTAAATATATTTTCCTCTCCCTGTCTCTCTCTCACACACTCACTGTGTGTTTTTCATACTACATAAGACTGTAAACAGATAGGATTCAAACTTCTTGCAACACAATAACACGTAACACACAGAGAATTATCCTTTATAAAATTCCTATTACTGTAGGTGAGGATGCTAATCAGCATATGATAGAGGTTGATACAATATTTTAGTTGATAATTAGGATAGAAGCTGGCAGCTAGGACCCAGTATGGGGCTGAGCAATGCTGAATAAAGCTGGATAACACCTAATGCTGACAGGCAAAGGACACAATGGGCCAGCAGTTCAGATGAAGCTGGGCTTGTGAATAGCCTCATATCTCCTTCAAAAGGTCACTTGCAAGCTGGAGCTACTCCAAACACAGCAAGGGTGTACAGGTGACAACTGGTGGCAGAAGACACATATATGTACATATATATCCGTGCATCTGAACTCTACATCTATTTTTGAATGTAGTATGTAATGCCCTGGAATATATAGCATACAAAGAAGTTTTAGTTACTAAATGTTAGATTTCTAGAAATAGACAGAAATTTCGTAGTTATCCTGCTTCCTGAGGTATAACATAAACTGGGTTTTTGTTTTGCAGCTTTCTGTGTTGCCTTACAATCCTCCTACTGCGTTTGATCAGGCTGAGAAACCCAGCAGGAGGGGCATGGGCAGGCATCACATGAAAAGAGAAAAATATGTTACCAGACTAAGCTCCACATATATCTCCATGACAGGTAAACCACAGGGAAGAAAACACAGATCTTGTGTGATCAGCAAACATCTCATCTCAGGTACAGATGCATAGATATAGAGATGTATACAAGTTACTAGGTTGTGCTGCTTTTGTTTTCTCAGTGGTCAGGAGCAAATTAGGAAATCCCCGTGTAAAACATGCCTGAGCAGCAAATAAACCACAGGCCTCTGGCTCTAATAAATACAGATCACAGAAATTTTCTGCTCTGCTCCCAGGATTTTCTATGTCCTTTCACTCCCAGTTTCACAATCAACTCAGCTGCAGGATGGATGGCATGAAGGAAGAGTTTAGAAGGGATGCTGAGCAGCCCAAACATCTGCTTTAGTCTGAGAAAATATGCTGAAAATATCTTCAACATTGAAGATCAAAAATTTTGTCTTTGGGATGCTTCATTCTATAAAAAATGAAGACTCACAGAATCACTATGAAAACAGCAGTGCAACAATATTTAATACAACCTTCTGAAAAACATGGTCGTAGAATCAAAGAATTATAGAAAGGCTTGGGGTGGAAGGGACTTTAAAGATCATCTATTTCCAACCTGCCTGCCAGGGGCAGGGAGGTCCCCCACTAGACCAGGTTGCTCAGGGCCCCATCCAACCTGGCCTTGAACACATCCAGGGATGATCAGACATAGCTGTCTGATCCGATCAGTAAAAGCACTGCCAGTCGTAGTGCATTGTATATACAAATTACTGAAAAAGGAGAGAGTTTTTAAATTTTCATTTTATTAATGGTTTTTTCCTATGAATAATTTTGACTTTCTGGAATAATCTTTAAAAGAAAAGTGGAACCTCTTTTATCATGCAAATGTCAATGCAAAAATGAGAACCAAAATTAAACTACAGGTTACACAAAGAAGAAAGAAACATATCAAAGTTGCTCTGAAAAGCTCACTTCTCCCTAGGGAAATTAAACTTGCAAATGTATTCCTTTTCTTTTCAAACATTTGTCCTTTTTTTTTTCCCCCTTTTTTTTTTCCCCTTTGCAGGTGCTGGTGGGAAATCAGGGAAGGTATTCAAATGTAGATTAATTTAAAAATATACATCTGATTGGATACTGTATAGCTGTGAGCTTTTACTGACTGTAATTCAAAGGCTCAATTAAGACAATAAGAAGAGACTAAGATCAGGCTCTTCTAATAGGTCTCTTCTTTCCATAGAGAGCAAAGATTGTTATTTTAAAAGAAAGGCCTTGTACAGCCAATTCCAATTCCATGTGTGTAGCTGAGACACAGAAATCTTTATTTTTAAACACTCTTCCATTAGTGATGAACAAACACACACACACACACACACACATACACAGAAAAAACCAACATGTTGCAGACACACACTCAAAATCCAATATTTAAATCTATATATTCTGCCAACCTGACACATTAAAATTCTGGCATCAAGTGATTACAAACATTGGTGAGTATCCAAAAGGATTACTTGCTTTCTTCATCAGTAATAACTTATTCTTGAAGTATGGGAGAGAGGAGGTGAAAATCCATTAAAAAAAACCTGAAGGAAGAACACACAAAACAATATAGAGAAGGCACATTTTTCTCTTTCATATGCTTTTGCTGTGGTCACTGCCTGCTTCTCCCTCGTCTTGCTGGGGTCTGCTTTGGGACTGCCAGGTGTGTGTGCAAGCTCTTTAGTTTTTCAACAGCATCCAGGGACAGCAGCACCTTGCTGGAGCTCTGGAAGAGACAAATTGGGTGTATTGGGCCCATGGGGTTGACCAGATCTGGAAGTCCTCTCTCCCAAAGTGTCCCAAGTCTTCTAGTAGGTAATCTGGTGACTCACTCAGTACAGCATCACAGCCCTCAGCATCCTATCAGAGCCTGAGTTACTGCAATGGATTTACACCAAGTGCTGCCATCACCAAAAGAGAGCAGAGGATGACGAGGAAAAGTCAGGCTATTAACAGCCACAGCATTTCCAATATAAAAATCCCCAAAGATAAAGACATTTTCTGTTTAAATGAGGAATGAGAGCAACTCTGCACATACAACTCCCAACTGCTTGTCTTTTCTCCAGTGCCTTTCAGCAGCCATGTCCACCTAAGAAATCCATTCAAACAGAAGCCTCTGGAACCTACCATGTCAGCCAGCAACTGAGCCCCTGCCTTTCCTTTCCAGAAGTCTCAGAGCACAGTGAATGTACATTGGAAGTGTCTTCATTTGCTGTAGTGGAGCAGAGCTGGATGGCACAGGAGCCCTGAGGAGTGGGGGTCAGCAGCATCCCACCTTGAACCCAAAACTCTTCCAGCTGGAGCCACTGCTGAGTGATCCCTGCTCTGTGCTGGAGCTGCACAGCCCTGAGCACCCTTTCACTGCTTCACTACAGCAACATAACTCTATTAAAAATTCACTTCCTAAGTCTCCCCCATGCTGGTGAAAAACATAAGCTAATGCATTCAGAAGTGAGGTCTTCAGAGACTTTATGCTTTATCTCCAGGATTAAATATATTGAATTTAATTATTTTAGTTATATTTATATTAGTAGTTCTTACATCAGAACCCAATTAAACTACTTAATTCTGAGAAAGGAATTATGAGAATGATGTGTTTATAATTTTAATTCTGTTTTCATCAACTTTTATTACTATGAGGTGTTTTGTTTGTTATTGTTCTTAAAATACTTGGTCTTGATGTTTTTTTCAGCAGCAAGTTGTTTTTCTATTAGTGGAACTGTTTATTAAACCATTACAAGGTATGCTCCACGTGCTATTGAGGAGAAATGTCACTGCTCTGCATTCAGGCACAGTTTTACCCTGCTGTTTTATTTTCTGCTACTGAATAACATCTGACTATGATATTTTTCAAATTACTTAGATTTTTTGATCTTCAGTTCTGCAGCAGGTTTAAATTAAGAATCACTGGAGAAATATTGAAAAAATATGTTACTTGGATAAACAATTTTAAACACTTTTTTCATATAATTGCCATTACCACAAGCAAGACTGCCAGCCTTTCTTCCAGAAAGTCCATTGCTTATCACCTCAAATTCAGCAAAAAAAATTCATAGAGGTTATAGGTACAAAGACATACTTTATGCAACACAAAAAAAATGAGTGCCACATGTCTTTAACACTGGTGTTAGAGTTGTCATCTGTAGTTCCTGACTGATGTGTTCTTCCGCAGCTTCCTTGCCTGAGCTTCTGGCCTGCAAAATAGCTTCTCTGCACAATATGAGGTATCTTTGTTAAGGGAGATAATATCCTCTTTTTAAATTTTTCTTATGTTCACAGATTATATGATGCATTCCTACACATCTCTACACAGGTAATACATAGTGTATATGTTTCTATATATAGATAGATGCACATGGATACCTATCAATATACACACACATAAATGTATACACGAGCCCAAAAACAGTGCCTATCACACTTGTAACCCAGATACCATGGGAATGGTATAAAAAAAATGCTGGAGCATTGTAGAAGATGGCAGTATTTGCCAGAAAAGTAAATAGTTACATGTAAAATGTTTTGCATAGAGGTTTATATGGTGTGTCTGAAAGACCAAGCCAGGCTTGAGAATGAAAACATAGAATTAAACTCACTGTCTCCTTTCTGTCTTTAAAGGTTTTACCAATTATTATTAGTTTCTTGTTTGTTACATAATTTATGGACTTCTGGCATTCCTTTACAATACTCTAATGTACATCTGAATTCCTATCACTTACCACTACTTTTGCCCTAGCCATTATAATTTAATGTGACAGTTACTTATTCCACATGAAAAAGATTCATAGAATCCTAGATTCTTCTTAGAAAACATCATAAATTAGCAACAAACATAGGTTTTATAACTTACTTTTCAGCTTTAAAGTTAAAAAAAAAGTATTACTGATCTTGTTAGGGAATGTAGCTAGTGCACCACCTCTATGCTGATGAATAGCTTGGGTTTTAATAGGTAGTTTACATAAAAATTACATGGTGTCTGTGAACAGTAAAATTATTCTAGAATGAAGACACTTAGAGTTACTTTAATGCATTGGTTTAATACACTTCAGCAGCATTCCAACAGCATGTTTTCAACTAGGGAGGAAAGAGTGGGCAATTTTTAATTGCTCAAACCTAGTTTTAATGTAAACTGGCTGTGCTCAGCTGTACTTCATGACTCTAAGGCCTCTTACTATGATGGAACAATAGCATGTGATAATTACCAGTTCTGCCAGAGTGCACACAGCCAAACAATATACTTGATAGAATTCAATGACCTCGAGGCTGCACTGTCTGTGCTCTCATATATAAAACTGTAAATGACAGGAGGAGTAGGAGCTCATCTCGGAAAAGAAAATGACTGCTGCCAACAACTTTCCTCAGCAAGAGCTATGGCTCAACTGGCAATGCTCAGAAGGCATGTTCATTTGCAAATGCAGACACAGAAAAGCAGTGTTAGGCATCCTCAGAGAAAGGACTGTCCTGATCTAGCATGGAAATATTTGCACATGGCATCAGTGGCAAGTATAATCTTTATAGTATAATCACATAAACCATTTGGTGATAGGTCCTCAGCTAAAAAGTGCATAGCCCAAGAACCCCTCCGGTGTACTTCAAGGAGATTAAAACAAGGAAAACTGACTCCCATGGGAAGAGCAAGAGATGATTCTTACTGCAGTGCATCACTGATCTTGCTGGTTATTTGCCATCAAAGACTAGGGACCACTACTTTGGCATATATGCTTCTCAGGAAAAAACGCTATCTTATTTGCTTGTTCTGTATTTGGCACATTTCATTGCTGAGACCATTCATGAAGGAATTCAAGAATGTCCTGGATTGAACAGTAACTCAGAAGTCAGACAGGCATTTAAGTGTTTGGCTGAAAGATGGTCTGTATGGAAGGCTCTGGGGAGACTTTATTGCAACCTTTCAGTACTTTAAGGGGATCTGTAAGAAAGATGGGGACAGACTTTTCAGCAGTGCTTGTTGTGTTAGGACAGGGGGTAGTGGTTTTAAACTGAAAGATGGTAGATTTGGATTA
The DNA here is from genome assembly GCA_013397115.1 of Edolisoma coerulescens. Classification (NCBI taxonomy): domain Eukaryota; kingdom Metazoa; phylum Chordata; class Aves; order Passeriformes; family Campephagidae; genus Edolisoma; species Edolisoma coerulescens. The sequence goes on along the minus strand of VWZW01002478.1, from coordinate 152,923 downwards.
GATATAAGGAAGTTTTTTACAATGAGGGTGGTGAGGCACCAGAACAGGTTGCCCAGAGAAGTTGTGGGGGCTCCATTCCTGGAAGTGTTCAAGGCCAAGCTGGATAGGGCCCTGAGCAACCTGATCTCGTGAATGGCCCATGGCAGGAGGGTTTGGAACTGGATGATGTTTAAGGTCCCTTCCAACCCAAAGTATTCTGTGATTCTATGAATGAGGTGATATTTACATAAGCACAAGACTAGCAGTTGGTGTGAAATCTGTTTTAGAAGTGTAACAAGCACAGTTGTTGCCAGGCTACTTATTTTATTTCAAATGTTGGAAGAGACAAAGCAGACAATGAGTCTTTTCTTGGATGATTGCTTTAAGAAGCAAATGGTCATTTGGGGATTCCTGCTTCATTTCTTTTCTTTTTCTTTATTTTAAGTCAAAGTGTAGCAAGAAGAATCTCTTGTTTTCTACAAGATGTTCACGGAACAGCAATACAGCATCCATTTATGGGACTAAAAATCTTCACATTATTAAGGCATCTGCTGTTTCTCATAAATGCAGCTCTGGGATGTGCTGTCTTGTATTGGTCAGAAAGATTTACAGCAGCCAGTAACTTAATCTTACATCCATTTGAAACTAGCAGAGAATACTCTTGCAAGGCTAAAGATATGTAAGGTAACATCAAGAAAACAAGCATCTGAACAACTACATATTACTAGGAAGTACTATATATTACACAAACATGGCTTTGTCTCCCCTTATGGCAAATAAATCCAGTAATTTTTTCCCTTTAAGATCATAATGGTAACGAACACATCTTTCACTCATTTCCTCATTTTAAAGTTCTCAAAATAAGTGCCTGAATGGGTGACATTACGTTCTTCTCTAAGGCCTTTAGCTGTCGAAGTTCCACATGATTCAAATTATCTTCCATAGACTGGGGAACCCCCAAGGAGGCAGCAACAGATGAAGCATCATCATTTTACATAAAATGCCCAAATCTGCATCTTTTTAAAATAACATCAATAATTTTACTTTTCATCTTTCAAAATCATTATGTATGAGAAGAGGTTCTATTTGTAGGAAATACTAAAATAACCTGGGAAGAGAAGTAGTATTTGAGCAAAATAAAATTACAATCTCATTATTTTGCAGTGACCGGTCTCAGCTTGATTTGTGTGGGCGATGGATACTAATGAAGTTGACAGGCTACAGAGGGAAAATTATCAGATAGTAACTCTTAAAGAAACTAATAAGAAATTAAGATCATTCAAGAGTCCAAATTAGTCATAGCTTTCAACATTTTGTAAAATCAACTCAAACCCTCAATATCTCTAGTTTTGATAATTTTGAACATACAAAAACACAATGTACCAATTCATCTGCAAACAAAGAAGTAGACAAAATTTTAATCAAGAGACTGGAGACTGGGAAGAAAGCAATGAGAATTAAGGATTAATAAACCATGAATGATTGACACAGGCTTGGACCGGAAAAATCAGACATTTCTTGTGTAAAAAACCCACATTTTTTAAAAAATCCTATTACTAGAAAGTCACTAGGAGGTAATCTTTATAAACCTCTGAGGATGAAGGACAAAGGCTGTGCTACATTATTAGCTCCCCTTAAGTGATCTTGCTACTTTTGTTTTGATTTTCGTCTGAGTTTAAAGCTGGTCATTTTTTTGAGGTAATACTCAAACCAAGCCATTGACAAGACATTTTAAAATTTAAGGAGGAAGTGCAGTTTGCCAATAGCCTTCTAATGTCTCTCAATAGAAGCATGCACACCTAAGTTAATGACCCCATTATTTCATTACTACCAACCAGAAACTTTCCTTATTGCAGCTTCAATAGACCTGCTGGCACTGCTTATCTGCTCATCTGGGAACACCTTCTGTGCTGGAACAGCTCAGCAGGCAGCTCTCCTAAAAAACTCTGGCATTTTCAGGGAAGGCTTCTGGACCTGAATGGCTTCACCCAGACACCGAGGACAACAAATGTTTGTAAAACTTTAATTTCAGTGCTGCATTACAGATCATTGGAGGCTTGGAGTTGTCTGTGGGGTAAAAGTGTATGATGGCTGATCTATGCAATTCCTTGATATCTTGTTTCTGTCAGTGTTTCATGTGGACAGAACTCTACCGTCGAGACAAAATGAGACATTCCCTGACTCACCTCACATGTTCCTTGTGATTCAGCAGTCATAAAGTAGCCTCTTCTTGAAACTTCACTCTATTTTCTTTTCAGTAAGTCTGCTTATTTTAAACATCTGTGTAACTACTAATTGTACCAGAACTTTATCAATAGTTGAAACATTTATTATATTATTAACATATATTATTAAATTTATTCTATTAATATGCTCTGCTATAATTGCAGCAGAAGAACATTTAAGAACTGTACCTTGCTCAAAATGCAAGGATTTATTCCTTGTTATTACAGACATTATTATAGAGGACATCTAGAGATCTGAGGCACCTAAAGGCAAAATAATAGTAATAATATCTTATTCTGTAATCTTATTCTTTTTCTGGGCTTGATTCATGACTTCTGATTGTCTACGTTAGCAGTACTTGACCTTACCAATAATTCTGAGATCGTAATGGACTCAATTCTTTTGAAAGATGTTAAAAAAAAATAAAAATGAATAATTGGTCTTTAAAAATCCTTGAGTCTTTCACAACACAGAATGACAGCAGCATTGCCAGCCTTCACTTGAAGGATGCGTGTACAGTCGTTTCACACTGCACAACCACTCGGGAATAATCTCACAAAATGGTTCAGATAAAAGCTACTGCCTACAGAAACGTACCGATTTGGGTAACAAAGATTACACAGTGACAAAATGGGTGACACGATTGACCTAGCTGGACCCCATCCCTTTCCCTGGTTCCTCTGGCTGCCTGCAACAGGAACTGCCAGCAAGCAAAAGCACTGAGCACACTTAGCCACTGTGCACGAAGTCACACACCACCTCTGGTTTCACTCTTTCTGAGCCCCTTGAACAAGGTCGGAGTGCTGCTAGCAAGGAGAAAAGAAGCATTTGGTGCATAATAAACAGCACTGTTAATCAAGAGAGAGACTTTCCCTAGCCCTTGCCCAGATGCACAGGGCTATAAACAAGCATGTGAGGAGTTTTGCTCTTTCGTGCACCCTTTGGGCAAAGCCAGGCTTTGGGGAAAGGAATGACTGCTCTTGTATCAACCCCTGAAGTACGAATTTCCCCAGAGGTACCCTGGAAATGAGAAGCAGTGTTTCATCCACAGTCCAGGCTCACATTGGGGTATTGGGCAGCTGAAAGAAGCCTGCATGCTCTTATCTCTTTTGGGCAGAACCTCTCGTAACTAATGTGTACCAGCAAACATTGCCTGACACACAGTTTAGCTTTGAAATGCTGTGGAGACGCGTAACTAATCACCAGAACAGTCAGGACGTCATCTCTTCCCCATTCCCTGAAAAAAAATCAATAGAACAGAATTGTGCTCTGAGACTAATTCAGTCCCATTAAACACCAGTGTAAATATCCATGCTTTTTCCATTTAAAATGCAATTCCAAATTAAATTCAAGCATCAACAATAATGCTTGGATACACAGTGCTCCAAGAAAGTACTGCTCATAGCATATCTGCTATTTTTGCATTAACTTCTGTCCTAACAGTTCTAATCAGGAGTTAAGCAGAGAGGTGAGCCCATGAGAAATTATAAAATTAAACCCTGAAACAATTAAAAATATGCAGATAATAAACTACTATATCTGTTGGTCATTATTGTTACAACTCTTTTGTTTTTATTCAAGAGTTCATCTAAGAAATGCTCAAGACAATTCTGACTCATTGGACAATCAGACTAACTGCATAAAATACGGAAATGAGAGGCAACCAAAATAAATGGCTGAGGTCTGAATTTTCCAAACACTACATGAAAATTTGCACCCTTACACCTTTTGCAAAACGACCTCCTTGTTAACTGATGATTTCTATAAGAAGACAATTAGCTTACAGAAAACATTTTTTTTTTTGCAGTTACTAAGTGTGGTTTCAGTTTTGCAATGCAGAAGTGACAAGGTTAGAGGGTCTGTGTTGGTATTTTTTGGGTGGTTGCATTTTTTTGTGTGTCCAGCACCAGAAAAGAGGCTGTGGCTGGGAAGACCAGATTTCTAATTCATATAATAATGAATTCTACCACCAGCAGCCATTTCCCATTTTTTTGACACAAAGGACTGTAGTAAGTGATTATTCATCAGTCCCATCTGATAAATGCATCCAAGAAAGAATGACAAAAAATTCCCATTTTTAAGTGAATTGAAGAAATAGGCAAGCTGCCAAAGAAATGTTCTTATGCACAAACATGCACATACATGTACACACAAACAAAGCACTTCAGAAAAATTCTTGGAGCACACTAGAACACAATCCTCTCTGTCATTGACACCTACTATTATTTATTCACAGTTTTTTAAGATGGAGATGAAAGGATTGCTTTTCCAGCATCCATCCTTCGATGACTAAATTTACAGTAGCAAAATAGTGATAAAAATAAATCTCTGAGAAATGCTGCTGTTTTAATTCATGATGTTGTATCATCCTGAATAATCAGTCTCTATCTGAATATTAAGTTGGATTACATAGGAGTCACACATCTATTTCTCTGAGTACAAGTTACACCTTCATGACAATTCCTTTGGACTTTTTTTATTGTCATTATTAACTGCTGGAACTGTCTGATCTTTTTACCATAACTCAGTAGCTACTGTATCAAGTATGACTTTGAAAATTTGATTGCCAAGAGCTACTGCCCTATTTACAAATTTTCCAGTGTGGTAATTTTCCAAATAAAGGAAGATGTTGTCAGTCACTGTAAACTACATGGGACCTCATTACTGAGTACAGACATTCCAATTAATCTTAAATACATGCAGTGCCAAGAGAGTAATTAGCAACAATAAATTGCTGCGATTTTTTAAAATAACAATTGCTCCTACAAATCTCATTAACGCTTCATAAACCCCAAAATAGCAAAGTGTATTATTTACTAGTGCTATTTTTAAGGACAGTAGTTCCTTTCTGACTTTCATCAGTGAGCAACCTAATTTACAAAGTTAGTCTTTCTAGCAAACTCCTCCATAGGAGTATAAAGCACCTGAATTTTGCAAAATCAAACATAAAAACTTATTAAGTGCAATAACTAAATTTGCTTATGAAGCCTTCACTTGGTCCCTTTGTGCATTTGCAGTTTGATACAATCCTCAGTTCTATGCACACATGCCTTCTTTTTCTCCCCTTAAAAAACTATGTACTTGATAATAAATATTTGTGTAATTAATTCACTCCTTCCTTTTATACCTGTTATTTAGCACAAAATCTTTACTGCAAACAATCTGCTTACTTGTCGTGGATGTTGATCAAGGAGGCATGCTTTAAATTTGCCTCCACAACTTCCTTGGGATATGAAAGGGTATTGTCATCCCCATTTTACAGAAGCAAGAGCAGATCAAGCAAGAAAAGATTAAGATTTTTCTGCTTTTAAAACCATCAGCAAAAACATGCACTTTGTTGTGCAGAACTTCTGCCACTCTGTCTAATCTGTAAATGAGAAAAATGAGGAACATGTGACTAATGACCATTACAATGTTTATATCAGGAACTGTCTCGTGCTGTGCCAGCAACAAAAGGATTAAGAGAGGCTATTCATCTATTTGGATGATGCTAATGGGTTATCCAGCAATAGGAAAAGGTTCAGGGTAAGATGGGAAGATGTGGTTGCCACAGAGAAAAATATTTCCCTGCATGAGCCTGTCGATTATGGAGTGGCTAAGATACGAAAGAACAACTCCTGTAAGGAGACATACCAGGAGAAGGTAAAGCTCTGTGTTCTCCTGCATCCAAAACCATCCCTAGAGCTGCAATGTGGACCACAAAGCTCATAGAGACAGGCAAAAAACACAGCAAAGTGATAATTCTTTCACTGACGGCACAAGCACAGGCACACAAATTTCCCCGGCCAGTGCCAAAGATGGTGACACCAGAAGGAAGCAGAACAGCAGCTCCAGCAGCTTAGAGGAGTTGGGCAGCACTGCCTTGGTCACCACTGGGTGACCACAGCCCAAATGACAAATCGTAGTTGTAAGGACTGAGGCTTGTGACCAATTGCTTTGCACTATTTTGAGGGGAACACACAAGCAGCCTGCTATGCCCTGACTCAAAAGCAGCTTGGGGTATTCAGCTGTGAAAGTGGCCTTACTAAAGTGGCAAACTGGGCTGTGAGAACTTCTTCTCGGATATCACACTTCAACCAATCTTTTTTTTCTTAATTGAACCACTGTGGTAGCTGGGCACAAGAAGAGCTGGGTAATAGCTGGTGGCTTCAGGCAATAGACACTATTGCACATCATCCTGTATCATTTCCTCCTGTTCAGTCACAGCTGATCTTGTAGCAGCTGGGCTCTCACAATTTTGTGAAGACTGGCCTGATGAGAGACTGAAGAACACATTTCACTCAATTGCTGAGAGACAAACCAACCCACAAACCAAGAAATTGATTTGAAGCTTTAATCAAAAGAAATGAGAAAAGGCTTCACATAGATGTGTCTATACCACTGGGAGATGATTCTCCTATAATTTCAGATTGCTGTAAGAGAAATGTGGCAGGCCTCAGCTAGCTTTTTTTTCCCTTTTTTTTTTTTCCTTCTGGGAGCATTTGAAGTCTAGGAAGAGAAAGCTTAAAATCACAGATGGACCTGTTCCTCCATGACAAATTTTGCACAACAGAGTCTCCAGGAAGTCCAGCTGGTACCAAAAGTATTTACAGAAGGCGTTTGCTTAAACATGGCAATTAATACTGCTCCCTTACTCCCAATTTCTGAAGAGACAAGGACAACATGAAGACCCATAGAAGGACACCTTACAAAGTTTAATAATGAGACTGCAAGAAAGAGAAATTATGATATTAAATTACTTATAGGATCATAGGATGCTTCAGGTTGAAAGGGACATTAGGGGTTCTCTAATCCAACCTCCTGCTTCTGGCAGGGTCAGCTATGAGATCAGACCAAGTTGCTCAGGGTTTTATACTGTTGGATCTTGAAAAAATCTGTCAAAAGTTTAAAAGATTCTCATAGTCTTCTATCTGTAGAACTTTGAAGTGGAACCCAGTATAGATCATTTAACAGAAAATCTTAACCTCCAGCATAGGAGCGAATATTACATTTGAGAGATGCCTTCCATGTCTAAGATCTAAAAGAGATGCAGGGGTGGAAGGGAGAATTGAAAGAATAATATTCAAAGAGCTTTCAGCTATGTCAGTTCCTCTTCTTCAACCCTCACTTCCCTAGAAAAAAAGAAAACATCTTTGCACAGACTTCGGTTCCTGCAGTGTTTGATTTAGTGACTTGCAGTAAAAAAGGTGCTAGAACTTAAGACATTTGCAGAAACTGTTCTGTAGGCACTACATTTTTAATGCTCATGATGGCTCCGATTTCTATTGCATAAAGCTAAATTCCATCCCCAGGAAGTCAGATTTCTTTAAGAAGAGTTGCTGAGTAAGTTTTGTGTTGAAGAATACAGGCTGCATTCATCTTTTCAGCTATAAGATTAGGTGAAAAAGGCCTAATCCCAATAATAAAAACTCATCAGTAATCCAGTAATGCCTAAGAGCACATTTCCTTCTGTGTTGGTTTACACTAAGTAGCTTGACGAGAAAATGACGTTCAGGAAAACTGGAATGAGACTTTGTGCTACTTAAAAATCACAAGACGAAATTGTTAAACACACAGAAGTATTTATTGAGAGAGCTAATGCACCTATTTAGCAGAAGGACTTCTTGGAATACATGCCTTTTCTTGGAATTTGCTGCATTTTAAGTCAGTCTGCTGCTGACTATCTACTTTTGTTTAACTCTTGGTGTGGATATCAGTATGGAGTAAGTGACCTGAATTAATTCATATATTTTAGGGACGCAGGATTTTCACAGTGAGTGTTAGGATATAGTAACTAATATAAATTAAAATCTTAGTGTCCTTCAGGGATTTTCCAGGGCAGCCCATAAGAGAAAGTTAGATTTGAAACCTGTGTGAGCATAATAGTAGTTAATGATGCAACTTTATAACACTGCTCTTAACACTGTCAAAAATCCGCAGATATTCATCTAGAAGGAATATTCCTTGGCATAAATACCCTCCTTCTTTTGTTCTGGAAGCTGATATAAAATGGTAGCTAGTGTCATTAAAAAGTGAATCCTGTGCCACTTTAATTCTTTTCCAGAGTGGTCTCTGCCTGGCAGGTCATTTCCTTGCAGGTCATTCCTCCTGGCTTGTAACAAAGTCAAAATAAAGGTGTATTAGAAAAATGTTTTACTGTGTGATTAAGATATTTTCAAGACTAACTTAAAAATTCCTCTGTTCTCTCTCCTTTAACTCCATCTTTCTCTGATAGCATTTATTATTAATTGTGACTCATTTTTTAACATGGAGTTTATTACCTAGTTTGAAGGTTGTTTGAAAGACAGTATAGGGAAACAAAACAGCCACGTGGTACCTCTATTTTACTACCAAGTGTGACAGGAGACTTGAATATCTGACCCTTTTATGTTGTCTCATGATGACCAGGTGTCAGGGTTTGAGACAAATTTGGAGGAAAATATCATTTTAGTCACTCTAAGACACCAGGTTTTGTGCTACAAACACAGGAGTCTCATGAAATGAGACTGATAGTGACCATAAGAATTTTGGCTGCTGCTGTGCTCCCTCTGCAGTGCCTGTTATCTCCATCCATCTCTTCCCTACACTTTGGCCATACCTCATCATTCATTTCTTGAACACCCCTCAGACATGGTTTGGCACCATTAGAGTCAGGCCCACTATTGAAGAAGGTAGGTGGTAGGCAATGCTACTGAACATTCTTTAGCATCCCAGTTTTGAAGCAAAAAGGACAATTGACTCACCCAGTTAGAACAGTGTTATTGCAGCATCCCTCTTTTAGAAAGGGAGACTTCTCCCAGGAGCTGTCGAAGTATGAAAGATTATTTTGCCTTAATAAGGAGGCAGAAGAGGTCTAGTCATACCTGTTCATTGAAAAAGCAAAACCATGTTTAACCAACTTCAACAGTTTTTCTTCTGTTTTCTCACAGAGTGTCTACTTTCTGTGGTTTTAATTCATTACCCAGAATATCCATCTAGGAGTGATGCAGAAAATCTTTCTACCTTTCCTTTTGGCTTTCTCCCCTGTTACAAATGAGGTACTAAATGCAATCAGCATCCTTATATATCTCTTTAGTGCCAAAATAATATATAAGAGCCAGCAAATAAGAAAGTGGCTGTTGAACCCAGCTTGAGAAAGGAGTCTGCAAGGCATTTGGCTGGTGGCACTTAATCTATAACACGAATGAAAGATGTGATCTCCTGCAATCTTCTTCTCTCTCTCCCATTTGTAAGAGCTGAAAGATAGTGCCCTCGCACCCGGATCCCTCAGAGACAGATCTTACTGACTGAGTGATACACAAGAGTGTCTTCCCCTGACACATAGTGCGGATATGCCACAGCATAATCCACTATTCCCTGCCCACTAAATGAACGCTCAGTGTCTAGGGTGCTTGACATCCAATATATCTTTTTCAAAGCACACTAAAGCAAGCAGTCCAGTGCAGCAGCAACCCTTTTTCTTCAGAAATCTGGGTTTGTGTCTGCCCCTAGGAGGAGGCCAGCTCCCTTTGAAGGTTTTTATACAGCATTTGTATGGAATAAAAACATGGAATACCTTAAAATATCCCTTCTTAAGTTTTGCCTTGCTGCAGACAGCCCTTGTGACTGAGGCAGTGCCATCTCTGCACTAGCAGATTAGACCACAGCCCCTTTCTCCCACATTGTGGTTACTTGCTCTGATCATTGATGACTGAAAAAAACCCAGGCACATGCATCATCAATTGCACTTAGTTCATGAATCTAGAATGAGGGAGAAATCTCAAAAAAACCAAACTACTGAAACTTTGGGGGAGTTGGGGTCAGTCACTTTTGCTGCTTGATGATTTTCAGGAGATGAACCTTTTATTGGAACAAATAAACAACACAAAAACTTAAAATTTGCTATAGAAGCTATTTATGTCCTTCCAGAGCCCAAAACAGTTTATTCTTGATGCTAAACCAAGCTTATCTAGCTAGCATAAGAGGAAGTACAATACACCTCTCATCTATTTAGGGCACCTTAGATCTCACCTCATGGGAGCAGTGCACAAGGGCTGCTTCTGCTTCCTATGAAGCAGCACTACACACCAGAAAACGTTACTAAAATATTTACCACATCTTATTCTTTCATCAAACTTAACAAATAGTTTTAACACATTAATGCTGTATTAGTATAGTGAAAGTATGTGTGTCTCTATGGATGATGTGTTGTACCTACATTTTTAATATTTTTTTTTCCTAATGTCTGCATTGGGAATGGTGCCAGTTACTGCATTTGAAAAAGGACATTTTAAAATGTAGTTCATTAGTTCTTGACTAGTGTTAAAAATGACTCTCTAATGGCTGGGCTCTGTTCCAGCAGATAATGATTTTCTGTACCTAGTCCCACTTCTATAAGCTGTCCCATATGGATATGGATGCTGTAAACAGAACTGAAATAAATAGATTGTTTACTACTAAAGCTTTATCCAGTAGTTTGGATAACTAAAAACCAAAGAAGGTGACCAAACTTAAAACTGAATTGTGTACAGAATTGTTCAAAGACACTGTTCAAACAGCCCTGTTAAAATTATTTTTATAGGGGTGCTCTGTTCACTCCTGGAGAGTGAAAAATACCTGTTGTTTAGTGACATCTTAGCCTTGATATACAGAAAGAGAGTCACACACACACTCATAACTATCAGCTTTCTGGTGACAATCTGGAGTGGAAAAGAAAGGATTCTGAAATATCATCTTGATGTTAACAGCAACTGTACTTTGTTTCTTCCTCCTTCAGCTGACTGCAGATCACAGTGTCACAGTGGTTCAGCAAGAATGGAGAGCATGGTTCAACGAGGGTCGAGTTCACCTCAGATCTCCAGATCAGAAAAGAGAATTAAGAGACACGAGGCTGGACTGTCAGTCCTGTGAGATGCTATAGAACACACCTGGGTCAAAACAATCAGATCTAAAGTAAAGGTGCTGTTTCATTGGGAAATTTTTATTTCTCCATTTACTTATCTTGAAAATCATTAATTACCCCTAAAGGTATTCTTAGTATGTGCAGAGGTGCTTCTCAAAGGCATACAAAGCTCTGCCTATCATAAGAAATATTTCATTTTTTATATTATATGAGCTACCCTTACTGGAGCACTGAATTGCTGTAAATATCACCTCAATTCAGTGTGAAACAGTCATTTTGTAGCATAAATGCTGAAAAAAATGATGACACAGTAGGAAAAACTATTCTTATATTCCACATTTACCCTTTCCTCAAAGAGGTCAGAGATAGAGCTGTAACCCAGAAGGTACTAGATGGAAAAATATAATTTTCAGCTATATCTGAAAACAGTGATCCCAATCATATTTGTCCACAGGCAACAGTACTGATACAGCATGAGAAATAGGCAACATCATCCTTCACTTCCTGTGAAAGTCCAGGTTTTATTTTTATGTCTTTAATTTCCTATGCCCACAAGCAAAGCTGAAAAGTCTTGTACGCAGCACACTGTGTGTGACCCTAGGATAGAGAACAGTGTATTTAATATTTCCCCAACATGCATCAAAAGATCGCTTATGCCGTGTCTTAACTTGCCAATTCCTCTTTTTCATTTCTCATCTCAAAAGTGATGAGCTATGATTTTCCATATTTCTATTGTGAAAAAAGGCTAAGAATCAGGAGAAAGAATTAAAGTTATGTACTTGGAGCACTTCATGCAAAGATATAGCTTGTAATTAACAGTTCTAACTCAGTATTGAAAGTACTAAAAAAAGTCAATTTTTCTTGGTGTTTCGTATACAGTTATCTCTGAAAACAGAAAAAAAGGTGTTTTCCTTTACAGCAATGTAACATTTGAATAGTCCTATAAAACAATATAATTACCCTGGCTCAGCTGTAACCTTATCAGATCCATCTGCAGACCCTCAGTGCAGTTAAATTTAAGAACAAATGACAACAACTCTTATAAGCACTTTTCACATGGTTGTGACCAATTGCTTATCTGAAAATGGATTCAGCTCTTTGGTTTTGGGGTTTTTTTTTTTTGTTTTAAGATGCTCTCTTGGTTCTTATCTGGAAATAAAAATCTCGGTCTGCGCAAAGTAGTTCAAAACCACCCTCACTCTTCTCCTGTGCAAGGTGGGATGGTGTCCTGAAATTATAAAGCAGATGCTTTGGGTGAGAGTCTCTGAGCAGTTACAATGCTGAAGTGAGAGAAGGAGCTAAAAAAAGAGACAAGATGACTAAGGGGGTTTCTTAAGATCATCAAAAATACTTAGGATCAAGAGAAATCCACCAAATTGTCATCCACCAAATCCAAAATTCACAACTGCAAACAATTATGTGGTATGTGGATTGCAACACTCATGTATTCTGTGATACTGCAAAATAACACAATAGTGGATCACACAATCACAGGATATGTAACAAATTGCTTCGTTTATGAAGATTATATGACAGGACCATGAGTTTTCAAAAGACTGCACTTGGTGACCAAGTGTCTTTTATGTTCACTTTTCTTAATCCAGCCCCGTTTTACCCTTAGCTCACAAAATGGAAATACCTTTAACAGGATGCCCCATTGGACACTACTTGTTCCTGGATTATTTTCTGAGGTATTTGCTTCACTTGGCTGGCCTAGAAAACACCAGCTGGGTGTGTCTCGCATTGCCTGGGTCACAGCTAATGGATTTGTAATCCAAAAGCCTCGTTATTCTACAGTGTCTGAAAACGAGAAAAAAGTCTTCTGAAAAGCCCAAGGAAAAACTAATGAAGCAAATACAGAAACTATGAAATCTGTAAAGATTCATTAAAAATGGCAAGAGCAATGCTACTTAGACAAAACTTTCAATTAGCAAAGTTACTTTGACAAGACAAATATGAGATTTTCAAAAAATTTTCTAAGATCTACAAACAGTAGAAAGGTTTGAATGTGGAAAAAAGCAATATAAAATGAACAACAGAAATGCGGAAATCATTATATTTAAAGCTAGTGTGCATTTTCTGCTATAACAACTTTAAAACAATTTAAATCTGAGGTTTCAGGGAGGTTATATATTCAATCCTTCTTCTTAATCACAATGTTTTTCAGAAAATGTGAGCCAAGTATGAAAATCTATTCTTTAGTGGTTCAAGGAAAGAATAAGTAGCTTATTTCACTGCTTGAGTTGATAGACATAATATTTATCTTTGAGTATACCTAAGGTCATAGGCTTATATAGGAAGATATATAGGAAAATAATTCACATATTTTACAAAAGCATTTTCTAACAGATTCCTTTTTTCTGAGTAGTTTATTTCAATGATGTTCAGATTCCAACAATATTTTCTATCCCTTCCACATACTTTAAATAACACAGTGCCGTGGATGTTTCCTAAAGGAAGATCACAGTAGCACACAAGAGGATGAAAAAAGAGCAATTTAAAAAATGTTTTTTTTTCCATCTGGGTATGTGAACAGTTACACCTACTGCACCTGAGTGCACTCAGCTCTCCTAGGGGAGATTCAAAACATGCACTATTTCACGATGTAGAAACATTTTCTGACTTAACACTGTAGAGGGATCACTTATCCTTATAATAAATCCACTCCTGTTCTCTGACTTAAGCTTCTCATCTGTTTGATGTAAATATCATTCACTCCAATAAAAATCTGCCAAAATGAAGCAATACTCATTTTCGTGACCTAAAGGATGCAAATATGAGAGGGTAATGAAAGGTTACATTACTGAGTGTGAACTGCAAGGGCTGTACACAGCACACAGAATGAAATGTCAACACAGACGGGATTTCATCATTGATTTCTAGCAATAACTTCTTCAGAATTTAACACAAAACAAAAGGGTATTATTTACTTTTTATCATGAAGTCACAACCTATTACGAAAAAAAAAGAAATTGTTGTCTTCTAATTGAAGGCAAATGTCAAACAAGAAAATAATTTACACCAAACAGAACTTCTTCCTCACAAAGCCCTTAATAAGAAGTCTAAGTACATTTTTCATTGGCATCTCTGCTCCTCCTCTCAATTTGTGGCTAAGCCTTAATTTTTTTAGACTCTTCAAAATAACAAAGCATCTCTTCCATTGTTCTGGAAAAGACCTGCAAAATCATCAGAGAAAACTGACTGTACCAAGGAAAGCTGCATCAAAATATCACAATACAATATTTTACATCACTCAAAATACTGCCTGATGTTCAAAATAAAGAAAACAAAAGTAATTTTTTCCCATGTAAGATATTAATGTAATTGTATAAAGCAGCAGGTTAAAGACATCCAGAGAAAAAGTGAATTTTAAAATCAGCATTTTTCTCTAAAATCTAACATTAAAATGATTACCAAGCACAGAATGTGTTTATTCCCCACATCATTATAACTATTTCAATGATAGGCATCTTTGCAAAAGAAAAACAAGCATAAATTTTAACAAGGCTGCTGTTAACTGTACTGGAAAAACACTAAGACATGAAAACCTTACTGCTAAAGACTGGCCTAATTAACAGGCCAATTTCATTACCACAAGTTTTCAAATCTGTGATATTAATTAAGAAACAAAAGGAGACAAATGGCCTGCAAAGAGCTCTATCTGCCTTCTGGCCTACAAATGAGCACTCACAATCTGTGTAATCAATACCAAGAAACTCGCTGGAATTAATGCCCAGCCTCACAGCTTTCTGCACCAGCTCCTTCATTTACCTGACCTTTCAGGTAAATGTATCCTGTGCTTCTCAAATGACTAACTTGCACCTTTCATTACTTTAATCATTGACCTGAAAAAAAGTATGTAAATTTCAGCCTTTCTAAGGCCACATTTAGATACATCCACAATTTCAGTATAGAAAAGGTGTGTCAGTAGCTTGATGGCTGGAAAATGGTCAGGCTCTAGTAAAATAAAAATTATATTCTTCACTCTCTTTCAGCTGTAACAGGGCTGCTGCTTAGTATGCCCCAGAAAAGACTTTACATGTTATATCAAACATTTTCTGTTATAAAATAATTGGATCAAATACCAAAGTCCCAAGTCTTCTAAAACTGACTGAACTTTCTTGAACTTCAAATCACCAAAAAAAAAAAAGAATGAAAAGTTCCAGAAAAGCAATAAAAACATCTGCTTTAATAAGACTTGTCAAAAAAATTTGTAGAACCAATAGATTTTTCTGAATGAAGACTATGAACAATCTAGCAACTTCTTATAGTCATATCCAAAATGGCTATTTTTGATAGAGTAAATATTAAGATCAAATTTCAGATAAACTTTCCCTCTATGTTTCACATTTGTAGATGTGTCTGTGAAGTGAGGGAGCATCATTCCATTGATTCAAATGACTCTAATTACAGAAAAACTATCAAGGCTCTTTCTTTTGTTTGTTTGTTTTCCTGTTTGTGAGGTATTTTGTTTGTTTCTTTAATTTGTTGTTGGTTGTTGTTTCTTTTATTTGTTATTTTTGTGGTTTTATTACTAATGGTTCGAAGCTGTGCCAGTGGGCGTTTGGACTTGACATTAGGAAGCATTTCTTTACTGAGAGAGACTCCCTAGAGAGGTGGTTGATGCCCCCAGCCTGTCAGTGTTTTTGAAGCTTTTGAAAAATGCCATTAGCAACAAGCTCTAACTTTTGATCAGCCCTGAATTGGTCAGGGAGTTGGGCTAGGTGGTCATTGTAGGTCCTTTCCAAAGGAAATATTCTATTCCATTCTCTTCTAAAAGTAGGCATTAAAATTTTTTATATAAAAATAAACATTAACCCCTCCAAACATTAATTTATCATTACTGTATGCAATTAAGGAATGCCAGCCCCCAAAACCACTGACTCTGGAAAAAAGTTTTGAAGACATGACTGGGGACAGCTGGTGGTCAGGAGCCACATTATGACCAAGAATGGTCTCTAGAGAACAGTATCTTTAAAGCTTGTGCTCCTGATCCCTTAACCCTGCACAAGCCTGTCCCAGCTGAAACATAAGTTTAATCAGGGATTCTACTCATGCATCTTCTTGATCTTTCTCTCCTCTCCAAAATGTAATATAAGCTTGATATTTAGGTAGAAAATGCCAATATTGTTTAAATTTCCTATGTATACTTCACACAGAAGTATTATATGACACTTTCAAAAAAAAAATTAATCTGATGAATTTATAGTGTTGTCCCTATCTTCAGATACATGCTTGTATTGTGTACAAAGATTACTGATTGGGTAGAATGAGCAGTGGAAGTCTTGATCAAGAGAATAAAACTAAATTCAAACCACATCCTTCATGTGGAGTTGACAACCACCACCACATCCTGCTTTTCACTCATAATGTTCTCTTCCATTTTCACAGCAGAACTCCTGAGTTCACACAATATGCTCAAAGGCAATCCATGACAAAATTACTTAACTTATTCATTAAAACATTTCCTAAAAATTCACTGTAAACCAGGTTATTTTCATAAAGATCTTGTAATCCTAAACTACTGAAACTAGGAATATGCTTTTTCATTTTTTCCAGCAATTTTTTACCTTCTTTGTTCATCAAAAAGCATTTTCCCTAGTGAATTGACCCCAGATGATGCATGCCTCTAAAAAATATTTGATCGAAAGATGTCAAAGAAGCTTACATTTTCCAATACAAAAAGTGATGATAAAATGCCAGGGTTGAGAGCACTCAAAGATTCTAGGGGAAGATATTGCCTGACATACTCAAACAAAAATCCACAGATAGCAGAAAGCAGTTTCTGCAAAGCTGAGTTTTCCATAAAGTCACTTGTTCTATTTTTGCTCTTTTTTATGGAAGAAAATAAAACAAGATCCTCTTTGCATCCACTAAAAAAACAAAGCTAAAACAAAGAGTCAAACTGACAGTAACAAGTTATAAATTATGTGTCACAGAACATTTTAAAGCATCACATTTTAAAACATTGATCGAGAATACCGCAAGATGTTGCCCGATTTCTTAATTACATATAAAAATCCAGGGATCTTCAAACAAGTCAGTAATTATTAAACTTCCACTCATGATTTATTATTTTTTTTTGATTACGTTGCTTTGACATGTTTTTATTTCAAATGGTAATGAATGCTTTTTATTGCAGTACATGTTGAAGCTGGGGATTCCAAAATATTTTAAAAACATGCTAAATTCAGACTAAAAGTTGATTGCACCTTCCTCAGATCAAAATCAGATGTGGTGCAATCCCCAACTGTTTTGTTAGGATGCATTTAGTCACAATGCTACAGTTAACTTTTTTAAACCAAGTTCTTCTAAATAAACAGGTTTCAATCAAATTGGTTTTTAAGTCAAATGTTTATACTTGAGACAGGGCAATAAGCATGGTGTTGATTTAATTTACTGCTTTTTTTGTGTTGTTATTTGGTACTTACAAGAATCTGTTTAAATATCTTGTGTTTGTTCATGTCAGGTGACCAAGAACTGTGTAAGGCATTGCAAAAGATGAGAGGGAGACCAACAGCAAGCAGCTAGGGATGGTTACTTGGAGAGACTTGCATTTGTAGAGCACCAAAAAGACAAAGCAAATGAGCTCACAGAAGAGAACAAAGTATTTAATACTAATACAAAAACTTGTCTACAAAAATTAATTTGGCCATCTCCCTTGTTTAGATCTAACACTGGACACAGAGCTTGTTTAAAGCAGTTCAAAAGAGCTAGAGATTTGAATTCAATGCTTCTCAGTGAGGAGGGTGGGTTTGGATTCTTTTTTTAATTGTTTTTCTTTAAATAGTATGACCAAAGGAACTGTGTTTCTTCCACATAATTCAAAGTAATGCTTCTGTTATCAGGTCACATCTTATGAGTCTCCAAATAACATGCAGCCCATATATACTCCATCCTTGAGGTCTGGCTGGTAAAATACTTACTATAACAGACACAAAGCTGTCTTTCAGTATTTGTGAAAAAAACCACAACCTGATGGAAGATTTCACAGGCCTCATCAAACTAGTTTGTGTAATACTGATCTGACTTACGAAATAACTCAGGTAATACCAGAATAATGGAATACCATTAATCTGTATTCACTGACCACCTCAGTTGTTAATTCCTGTGATGAAGTTCTAACATTTTCTGTTCTTGCTCATGGAAGCTAAAAATGGAAAGAAAACAGTAATTTATTAAAGAACTGCCACAGCTTTCCTGTTTGAGGAAAAACTGAGTGAAGGTTGGCATTCAGGCAAACCAAAGATGAAAGGAGACGCTAATTTGGAGTAGGCTGATTTGAAATGCAAGGAATAAAAAAATTATTCGAGGACACCTTTAGGCAAAGTTTGCTCTTGCCTTCCTTATCCACAAAGGAGCATCACTGAATTCCCCAGGAGGCTGCATAACTCGTACTGGCACCCAGTGGGGTGAATCCCTGTACTTATGTGTGAGGCAGAAGATATAACAACAGCAGAACTCTGTATCACCATTAGCACAGTGGCCGCTTTGTGTTGTCACAAGGTCTCATCCAGGCAGACCAGACTAACCTTCCACCAAAGAAAACAGAACTACATGAACTGTATACCCACCTCACAGAAACAAAAAAGAGAGCTTTTAATACAGCAAGGGGAAAGAGGAGCCTTTCTGTGTGTAAGCACGTGTATATTTGGGGTACTGGAACTGAATTATAAATCAAAGATGCATCAGTAAAATGTCATAGCAAGAAAGTGTGCTGTAAGATTTTGTATTTTCAATAAATCAGAGACTAGAGACTTTTTACTACAGTGAAAGTGACTAAAATATCAGCTAGGGACAATTAGATTGCCGCATATTAACTGACATTTTTTCAACACCCTGTCTGGTCTGGTATGATGAATAATCCAGGGTCCCTCTGAAGCTAGACTTTTACTTGCAGGATAATTCCACCCATTCTATTTCCCCCTCTATTTTTTAATGAATATTCTAAAGAACTTGCTTTTAATGAAATGTCCCAGTATCTACTACTCTCTGTGTTACAACCTTATTCGTTTAGTGTGTGCTTCCTACAAAGCTGTTTAAGAGGAAAGAGAACTGATTTCTTCCTTGATGCTTGCCTTTTTTGCCTGTCTCATCACTTGCTTTTTTCCCAGTCACCAAATTCTTCACAAAAGCAGAATTCCAAAGACAACTACACATGGCACAACTAATTGTGCAGTGGAATCCCAGGCTAGCTCTATTAGTGAATACTAATACAAATGGGCACTAATACCAATGGAGTGCATATGAAACATTGAATTCACTGTTACAGGACAACAGTATCCATTAATCTATATAAACAAACTCAAATCCACTATCAGATGTGTGTCCCCAAAATGGCTACAGGCTGAAACCTCTCATCAGTTTGGCTGTAGTAACAGGAGTGGCAATGCCTGAGGATCACCCAGCTTCCAGAAAACCAAACTGTCACCTGACTGCAACAACTGTAGCTTGCCTGATTTACAGGGAGGTCCATTTTCTTTTTTAACTCGTATCTCTGTGAAGTTTGCCACACATTTCCACTGTCTCTTGTAACCATCTCCCTATAACACAAGCGCTCACCAGGTCCTGGGCATTCCTGGCTCACACAGGTGAACAGAGCTGTCTCTGGATCTTCTCCAATGCACTTGTACATGTAATTCAGATCCCAGTGGTCTGCATGTTTTCTTTTGTCTCTTTTTTGATATATGGTACTATCTCAGACCCTCTTCACAAGAGATTCTTCTGAAAATGTCGAACTTTCAAGTTACAGTGCATTTCCTCAAATGTTCTCCAATGTTTATGATCACTTTTTGCTTTAATGTCTGAATCTTATTGGTCAAATAAGTTTCAAAGTAAGCAGCACTATGAGACATTTTTCTTTGTGTTCATGTCCTAGGGAACAACAGCCTGGAGTATCCAAGAGCAATGGCAAAGGAAAGAGCCTCTTGTCAATACTGTTAATTTCTGGGTTTACTCACTTGGACACGATATTCACAATATTCCAGACAATGCAATTTTAGGCTGACCAGCTTTCATTCAACTGCAATGACTTCTTTATACCAAGGACTTATCCAGAACGATAACCTGCAAGACTGGCCAGTGAGTGACTATACTAGAAAGTACTTTGCAACTGCTTATAAGACAGAGAACCTGAGCACAAGTTATTTGATGTCAAAAGTAAGTTCTGGGGAACATCAGGCTATCTAGATTAGTGCATGTCTGAGTGCAGGTTCATTTCTGAAGGTTACTAGAGAACCACAGTGAGTGTCACTTACACTGAAACTGCTCTCAAGATGTCAAAGGGAAGGCAGTGAAGACAGTGACGAAAAATATTCCTTATGGCATATACTGCATGTCTACATGCCATGGAAATGTAACAGGAACTGAGCTGGTAGGAAGACTCCTAGCTGAGTTAATAATCAAAAAAACCAAATAAACCAGTAAATAAAGACGAATATTCACCCCTCTAGCCCAACATGATATTCTAGAAGCCAGTAGATCATCTTCAGAAATTACTTTGCTAACCATTGGTTAGAGACAAAACTATGAAGCCACTGCATATCACCGCAGTGCACCTGTATGTAGCGCTTACAGTCAGGTATTTTGGAAACACATTCCTGTGGTTATGAGATGTAAAATGTCAGCACAGCACCATACACCATTACAGCACATGAATGTCTAAAAAGATCATGTATAATTTCCCTTGAAAGTGCTGATTTGCATGCATAGATACTTCAGTTGCGGTAGGAGGTCTACATGCTCTTCTCTACCCGAGCAGAAATATAGTTCAACCTCAGTGGTAAGGAATTCTTCAGTAAACTTTATAACCTCATTCCAAACTCTGGCTGTCAGTAAACAGCTTTGCAGAATGACAGTTTAAATCAAGAAAATGTCACATGTATAGTAACAGGTCCAATCTTGTCTGTAAATTGTTGCCTGTGGTTTTGAGAAACACAGTAAATTGCTGGCGATTTGCAATGAGTCTCACTGCAAGGATAACTTGGCTTTTGTGCATTTAACAAAGCATTCTTAAATTATTCATGCATATCATTCAATGTTTGGGCAATTTTGAGAGTCATTGATTTCAGGAACCTGCAGTGTGCCTTTTTATTAGATAAACATAAATCTTACATCTGACTTTTGCTTCTCAAGTGTAAAATTGGAAGTCTATCCTGGTACCAAAGATCTGTAATAGATTTTAGGACTCACTCATCAAGGGTAAGTGGAGAATATTTTTTCCCCACACCCAACATATATAATTGTTTAGACTATCTTTGTATAGTACATCATGTACTTCAGAGTCACTGGCATCTGCAACATGGTGATCCCAGAACACTACAGAACCCATGTCCCTTTTAAAAACACAGTGAAACCAAGATTGTCTTCCATGAGTCAAATACCTAAGCAATGTCTGTCTGTAAAGCAAGGGATAAAAGAAATACATAGAGGTAAAATACACAGCTCAGGGTGAAAAGCAATGGCATGAGCTGGTGGACAGCGCTCTATGGAAAAAGAACATCAGAGCAAACTGTCTTCTGCCCTGGTAGATGGATGAGGTGGGACCACGGATGGGAAGAGAATTAATCTATTTATGGAAGGACACAGTACGAGAAGTCCTGAATACACAGGATGCCCTCTCCACTCCCTGGAGAGGCCACAAGACTCATTCAGAGACAGTTTCCTTCCCAGCATTGCCACTGAGGCAGAGTCTTCAAAGGAGACACTCCACCCTAGCCCATGGGAGGCCCGTGGGAAACCTGTGACTGCACCCCTGAGAACATATTGCAGATGTCAAGGTAGCGTTACATCACTGCCCTCCAGGGGCTTCCTCCTCAGAACAGGTAACAAACCTCACTCTCTCTCCTTTGAGGTTACTTAGCACACAAGAATCTTTTCATGAAAGAAATGGCTGAGACAACGAGGTCACATTTTTGTCTAGTCTATATGATCAAGGTTTCAATGCATTTTTCTTTAGCTATGTCAGTTTATACGATCTCAGCAGAAAGCCAAGAACTTCGAAATTTTAACATTTCACAAAATGAAAACCTGATTTTTTTCTCCTAAAAATGGTTTTTACCAACAGCCCATAAGCAAAAATGTGCAAGCATTGAAATAACTACGTTTGGTTTTCAGTACTATGAATAGCTATCACGCCATAGCTTTCGTTTATCATCCTGCAACTTGTAATCTCCTGTGTTTCTTTTCATCTACAGTGCAACCTGACTTAAACAGTCACTCAGTGGACTGACAAAATAATTTATTAAGGCAAGTGGAATTACAAGTAAAAGGAAGTGATAATTCTGCTAGAAGGAACACAACCCCATGAAATATTAAACCATACTTATTCGATGCACCAACTTATTTTACTGTTGGCAAAACATTTAAACACAGAAACACATTTATGTTTCCATGCTAATAAAAGGACTCAAAATGCAAGTACTAAATTAAAACACAATCTATGTCAGAAAGATTATTTATTACACTATTCACAACCTTGGTGATGTGATGTAGCAGGACAAACTGTAATGACTAAGCCGTAGAACACCAGAAGCAACATATTGTGCAGTCTTTTTCACACAAAGCCTAATACTAATACTAATACAATACAAATTTCTTCACTTCTAAATCCTTTTTGGGTTTTAAGAGTGGCTTTAACACTTAGTGATTTTTTATTCTCCTTTATGAGGACGATTTTTTTTTAAAAATACTGAATGTTTCAGAGATGCACCGAAATAGTAAACTAAGGCACATGTTTGCTGAAAAAAAAAGAAACATATAACACAAATGTCATGCATCTACATATCCTTCCCTGACTTTTTCTGACTCCAGTTCATTGAATTTCTTTCACCTCCTATTATCTATTGGGAGAAATTACAAAGCAAAAGCACAACAATCACAGAAGAGGTGCCACAATAATATATACAAGATCAATACAAGCAAATGCAACCTAGATTACTCAAAAAGGCTGTTAAGAGATACTATTAGGCAATATTGTAATGGGCACAATACACAAACAGAATAATATAGATAGTCCAACCATCAGCACTTATTTAATACATTGTATGTCAAACCTTAGCATTCATTGCATAAGACAAGATTTTGGTACCTGATGAATTCCAAGGGTTTTTTTCAGCTTTTATGTTAAAGTCCCCTCCCCTCCTCAAATTTTATATGTGAGAAGTGGAGAGGTCTATGGATTGCCTCTTATTTTAATGCTGATCCTGCAAACTACTTAAATGCATGGTAAGCATGTGAGTAATTTTATTGAGTTTAATGAGACCACTCATGCATTTTAAGTTAATCTTGTGTCTGAAGCAGCAGAAAAAGCCCCCATACAGAAACAAAAGGAGTAGGAATACACAATGTTACAGGACAATAACCACTGTAATTTGCACACACTACCCATGTGCTTTAGGCTACAGCAGGTCCTTGGAGGGGTGATGCTCTTGTTGCCTTTCTGAAGCAGAGTTTGTGCACATTAAGAACACAGGAAAGACTTCTCAATGAGGGAGAATACATTTGTTCAAAGAGAATTTTTCCAGGGACAATACAGGAAGAATGGATGTGGAGACTTTAGGTAAGTGGCACATGGAGTTTCAGGGGTCAGTAAGTTAAGGACTGTTCCAGGTTCAGAACTAGGATGCTCTGGATGACGGACAGAAACTGGGAAGGAATACAATAGGATGTCTTTCCATTTTCCTCCACTGTGATCTTCATTCTGATTTAAACTAAAGACAGCAACTATGGAGCTTCTAATGAGAGATTGCAGCAATGTTTGTCTTGGCAGCACAAGACAGGTCCTGTTGCCCACCCTCTTCTGGATACTTTTTATAATTTCTAACGGCACATATATACAAAAATTTAATTATGAAACTTTCATCCTTTGTGAATATTTTAGTCAATGGGTATAAAAGCTTTCAGTGTCAGACAAAACCCAAAAAAATACACTGATTGTGCCATCCCATTCCTCAAGAAACAAGAACAAAAATGGCAAAAATATTTCAGTCAATACAAATTAGAAGATACATAATAGAGAGTATTTAATGGTGAAGAAAAATAAGTCAAGTAGAATCCATGCTAGCAAGGTTAAAGGCAGTAAAATCTTGTTCATTAAGCTTATTAGGAACAAGAGAAAATATAGACCTTCTAATAGATGTTTACTGTGATGTTTTTTAAAGAGGCATAAGAAGCAGACCTTTTAATACATTCTTCTGTTCTTTTTTTTCCATAAAGAATGACAAGAGGAGGAAAAAGCATTTTCTAAACCACTAGTAAGAGGTCTATGAATTTGTAACTCACATGAAACCTTTAGGCCTGGACGGCTAGCAACCACACAAAAGCTCTGGATATTGAGGTCCATGAATGCAAATAATTTAATTTTCAATACATCTCTGGAACTGCATGAGACTGAAGAATTTTAAAGCCTATAAACGATTCAGAAAATGCACATGTATTCAAGGATCACGAATCTAGCTTTAGTCCCAAAGCAAACAGAGGAAAGATGACATTAAAACAGATGCTTGAGATCCAGCGAAAGCAGTATAATTGATGTCAGTCAATAAAATTTCTTAAGACATTAGGACCTCTTAAACAAACTCTATTTCATTGCTTCCAGAGGTTCAATGTTGAGTTGACAGGAGCTGCAAGAAGGTAACATACTTAAGAGATCTAAAAGGCATTCACAAAACATTCTTATTGAAAAAAAATTGAATGGCAGTACCTTTTAATGGACTGAAAATTAAATAGATTGAAAACTAGCTAATTAACATAGTTTTCAATGGAAATAATGGCTGAATAAGAGTGTTTCTAGCAGGACTCCCTTGGGATTGATATATGCTCTGATGCTATTCCACATTTTCATCCGTGATCTAGAAGTACATATAAAATTCCTGCTTGCAGTGGATATATTTGCAGATGACACAAAGAGAGGGAGGAGGGTAAATAATGAAAAGGCAGGCAGCTGTACAGGGCCATCTGGACTGCTTGGTAAGCTGGGATCAGTGAAACAAAACCCATTAAACTATAGGCAGGCACAAGCAAAATTATAGAGCCTGGAAATAGGAAATACAAGTCATGACAGATCTGTAAACTGCATTCTAGAAAACAAAATGTTTGGATAAAAGTTAATATGATCCTGGGATGTTTAAGCAAGCTGCCTAGCTACAGATGAAAAAAGTGATCTTACTTAGACATTCAGAAATTAGTATCCTAGGATACTGATGGTATTACTAAAATCTAGGAACATTTTAAAACTCTCTAAATATCTTTTAAAACCATTTGGTTATTTCATGTATTATAAAAAGGTAAATTTGTGTCCCAAGCATATTTTAAGACGTAGACATTTGCACAAATATTAGCATATTGTATCAGAGTAAAGGAAGAAGTTTTCAAAGAAAATGATGCCACAAAATTATTTGAATTTTTATAGGGAATCGCAACTTTAAAATCATTATATAAAGTATACTTTTGACTAATCAGGTATTCAATTGATTCATAAGAATAAAATATATGCAAACTAAACCTAAAATAAATAAAAATATCAAGAAGTACCTATCAAAAAGCGATTATTAAGAAATTTTAGGTTTTCCAAAGTAATTATTTACACTGATTGTGCAAATGTTTTCAGGGTACGCAATATCCACATGCCTAGAACATTTAAGAATAAAAATAGCTACCTCATGTGAAAAACAAGACATAAGGATGGAAGATACCCTGAAGCAAACACAAGTTACAACTCAGGGTAGATGTGAAGCATATGAAAATGGTCCCAACAGAGCATGAACTACTCTGAAGTTAAGCAATGTACAAATGCATTTGAGATGAAGATTTAGTGAAAATCAGTTCCTTCACAGCTGGACATGTATGTAGCTTTTTCCTCACTGACTGTAGTATTTTATCCAACAGCCCACCTTTGAAGTGGAAAAAATAAGAGCACTTGTGAATGCCCTGGTAACAGATAAAGAGAAAGAAGTATCAGTCAAGATGACATGGATCAAAAGGAAAATAATCTGTCTGGGCAAGCTGGCTAGTAGGTTGGTCATATCTGATCAAACTGAGGAAAATTACAAAACTGAATTAAAAGAAAGATGAAAGAAATCCAAGTATCATTGATAATTCACAGAAAGTCAAAGTAAAGTGAATCAACTGTGTTATATCTTCAAATAAGTCATCTAGGGTTTAGGAATAACACCTCTGTAGGAATAACACCTATGCCCCTTGCAGCAGAACCAGAGACTTCAGTAGGCAGTTCAGAGAGTTTGAACTGTCTCAGCATAAAATATATCCAAGCCTTCAAACATTTTTGAGATAAACAAGGAAAATCTTCAGCCAAAACTTCCAAATCAAACAGGAGCTCTTGATCTACCAAGGAAGACCAGAAAAAAAGAAAAGAAAGAAACTGCTTCTAAGCATGCGGAACAGTAACACAATAACACAGGGCAGCAATTCTCAGCAGATGAGTATAACATATTCTCCCCCTGGAATAGAATAGCTCTATCAAAACAACATTTTAAAGAACTTCTACATGCTCTCTAAAGATATAAGCAGAGAGGGAATCTAAGTGTACAGAATGCAATGCTGCTATAACATAGAGACAATCAAATTACTCACAAGCAGCATTTGCCCTTGGAAGACAGTGTTAGTCAGGCACTGTTGCCATCACTGTGACTTCTCTTCCAACATTTCTGCCTTCCCCATTTGACTGAATAGGTCAAGAAGACCCAGCATTATTACTGCTATAGTAAAGGCACTCAGACAATAAACCTCCTAGCAAAGCAAAGGGCAGGAGGGCAGCTAAATCCCCAGTAGGATTCTCTCACCCTTTCCCCATTAATCCAAACTGAAGAAGTCTGCTCAAAGGAATGCTGATACTCATAAATAATAAATTCAGTCACATCATCAACATGAGCAAGGAATTTCCCTGAAGGACAGCTGAAAAAGAAAGAGAGTATAATAATCTAGACAAGGAACAATCCCTCCAATTCCCTTGTGCAATTGAAAAGGAGTTCTCAAAGCCCATTCACCTTACAAAGGTTAAATAAATTATTAGATGAAAACCAGATTTCGGAGGTAAACTTGCTCCAAGATTCAAGCCTCAAAGATTAAGAGAATACTTCCTATGGCCTTACAGAATCAAAAACCTTATTCTAATTAAGACAATTTAACACAAAACAAACATTAAGCATTCTACAAAAGAAGAAAAAATTGCCAAAACAGACATGTTGGAAATACATTTAAGGCTTACCCAAGGTTATGGTATTGAACCAGAGTTTTTTTGTTTGCTGAAGTCTTCAAAAGAAATTAATACCAGGAGTAAAGGCAGGGACGCTGCCATCATCATCCACCAAGAAAGAACCACTTAATAGGAGCTGAATGGCAAAATATTTTTCTTCCAGATGCTCTTTTGAAATATCTAGTGCAAGTCAGGTTCATGTAGGAACACCATACTTCCAAGGTGTGTAAAAATCAAAGGCAAAATTACAACACCAGACTCCTGGACCGAAGTAATTTAAGGAGCGTGTTAACAAAGAAAGTTCAGGATTATGTACATATAATGACAAGACACTAGAAAAGAGTAAAGAATAAGGAAAACTCTGAGTGGATATAGAGGATCTACATAGTTAGGAAAAATCTCCTTGGTTTTCAAATGTAGATCTATGAAAAGTAAACCAAGCTTTCTCCCTTGCTTTTCTTCTAAAATAGAGTTTATGTATCCCAAAGGATATAAGTACAGTCACCTGGATGACATCTAGAGATGATAAACAATAACCTGATTTTTATATTTCTTTTCCAGTTCAAAAATAAGACCATGTTAACATATCTAATTAAGTAATATCTACAGAGGGGTCTGGACAGGCTGCACTGATGAGCCTAGGCCAATTTTATGAGGTTTGACAAGGCCAAATGCGGAGTCCTGCCCTTGAGTCACAACAACTCCAGGCAGCTCTACAGGCTTGGGGCAGAGTGGCTGGAAAGCTGCCCAGTGGAAAAGGACCTGGAAGTGCTGGTCAATAGCCAATTGAACCTGAGTCAGTGTGTGCCCAGGTGGCCAAGAAGGCCACTGGCATCCTGGACGGTATCAGAAACAGAGCGGTGAGCGCAGTGATTGTCCCCCTGTACTCAGCACCAGTGAGGCCACACCTTGAGTGCTGTGTTAAAATTCTATGCTGTTCAATTCAAGAAGGACACTGAGGCACTGGAGTGAGACCAGAGAAGGGCAACAAAACCAATGAAGTATCTGGAGCACAAGTCTAATGAGGAGCTGGAGAAAAGGAGGCTCAGGGGAGACCTTATCACGCTCTAGAACTACTTGAAAGCAGATTGCAATCAAGTGGGGGTCTGTCTCTTCTCCCAGGTAACAAGTGACAAGAGAAAATGGCCTCAAGTTATGCCAGGTGAGATTTAGATTGGCTATTAGGAAAAATTTCTTCATTCATAGGGTCGTCAAGTATTGGAACAGGCTGCCCAGGGAAGTGGTGGAATCACCATCCTTGGAAGTGTTCAAGAAATGATGTGTCAATGTGGTCCTTGGGGACATGGTTTAGTGGTGGATCAGGCAGTGTCAGGTTAATGATTGAACTTGATGACCTTGGAAGTATTTCCCAACCTTAATGATTCCATGATTTACGATTATGAAGTCCCATAAGAAGCACGTAGCATGTTTAAAACTCCCATGAGATTCAGCATCATAATTTCTGAGAACTTTTTCAGATTCTACTGTCATCAACAATAAATGCCTTGTACTTTCATCAAGGTCTGTCTCATGTGCAAATTATTACAAAAAAACTTAGTTAAAATTACATTTTCTTCTTAACAAGCATTGTCTTCTAATGGAAGAAAAAACCCCAATCAAACAACCTATGAATCTGTGAAACTCCCTTCAAAACAGTTAAACCGTTTTCAAACTAGACATCAATTAAATAATTAAATGCAAATGTTTATTAGAAGAGTGATGAAATGATAGATTTCCCCATAATTAGGAAGAAGTCCCTACTTGACCAGTGTCAGAACTAAAATTCCAAAGGATACACTATAGCAGAAGACACAGTGCACAGACATTATTGGCAAAAAACATACATTTGACCTTAGCAAGCAACAAGTAGATCCCCAGCAGTCACTCATCTAAGAAGTTAGAAGTTGCTGCACAGACAGCAGATGTGTCTGATCAAATGTCTAAACAAGACTATGATTAAAAAAATAATCAAAATATCTTTCACTGCAGATTTGTCAGAAGGGCATCAGATTTTCAAAGAAGAAAATCAAATACCAGAAACAGTCTTCCCATTTCTACAGAAAGAGCATAATAATCACTACAAAACATATCCAAATGTCAACAAGTAGATAAAATAATTCCCTGAGTAATGAAATCTAGGTTCACCCTTACCTGCAGATGAGTGTGCCATACTTGCTCACAACCAAACCACAACTCAGGGAAATTTCCTTTCCTCACTCTATGTACAATTAAACTTATTTCAGAAACACAAGGTTAGAATAGATGACGAGATGGTCCTTCCTGCTCTTGTATTCTTTTATTCCTTATTCTGTATGTTTTTGGTTCTACATGTAAATACCCAGGACTTTTTCAAGCCCTTTGCTACAGGCTTCAGACACAGACCCTAGGTATGCAGGATTTACCCTCTCTGCATCTCTAGCCATGGCAGCATGGATTCCTGGATCACAGGAATTCTTTTTCATGTCCAAAGGTGTCTTTGGAGAAATATTGCAAGCTACTTGAGTTACTTACCTCCTTGACATGAGCTGATATTTTAGCGGTTTTTTATTCCTTTTAAAAATCTTGAAGATCCTAGAAATTAAGCAATGAACTCAAACAAAGATGACTGTGATGTTTGCACTAATAAATTTATCTGTGCAGCTCTTAGCTAAGCAGATATATCATTATTCCCAGAGTCATTTAATATAAATGTTATTAAATGGATTAGTAAAACAAAACAACAGAGATATTACCTCAGTTATTTAGACCAATAAAGATGGTGGCCTCCACTCCAAATATTAACATTAGAATTTTGCATCATTAGGGGTTATAAAAGAAAACCAATTCTGATTGAAACATCTATTTTAATGATGCTCATAGTACATAATAAATTGAACCGCTGTAATTGTCACCTGAAAGGATATAAAATTCAATTTTTGCACCATCTGGAATGTACTCCTGATTAAGTTGTTCAGCAATGTGATTGTATCACCCAAACAAACTAATTATCATCAGAATGACACATTTTGCAGTTTCAGGGACATTTATCTGCATAGCATTTATTCTACACCATTTTTTTTCCAGGATGACCTTACACTCAAATAGTGCCATGAAGCTACTGCCTGTTAATTTTCCTTT
Organism: Edolisoma coerulescens; assembly: GCA_013397115.1. Taxonomy (NCBI): domain Eukaryota; kingdom Metazoa; phylum Chordata; class Aves; order Passeriformes; family Campephagidae; genus Edolisoma; species Edolisoma coerulescens. The sequence continues at coordinate 122,528 of VWZW01002478.1, read as the reverse complement.
CAAAAATAAGCATATTTTTCGTCAGACCTTACACAATGCGACACCTTTACACGGTAGAGTAAAACAGACTGAAAAGCAAATTAGTTTTGGAACATGAAATCTGGAACATCAAACTCTCTTCAGCTAAACAATCACAAAGTCTCTTCAGCTACAATAGATTCACACATTTCTGCTCTTCAATTTCCTTCTTTTCCTTTGCCTTTTTTTTCCTTTTTAAGAGAGCACATATTAAGTCATCTTTTGTAAGTCATCTTTTTGTCTGAGAAACTTAAATTGCAAATAAAAAGAAAATGCTATTTCCCATAGCTTCATCATTATGAATTCACAGTTCATAGCTAATTCTTCTCTAACTTTTCATGGAAACAGTCATTGCATTCTATACAGAAACTACCACACACAGTTTCTGCTCCTGCACATACTGATGTCAGCCTAACACAACATCAAGAAATACTGTTTGCAAATACCACTGAAAGGCACCCCAACAACAAGTTAATCTATAATTAACAGTACCTAACACCAGCCAAGGCCAGAGCAATTATTTTGAAATGCTGAAATGTTGTTTCTGTTCAATATTACACTGCATAACTTCACAGTAAATTGGTTTCCAGGTTTATTGCCAAAGTAATTAAAAATTCAAAAGGTTGCTGTTTGTGCAGAACATTATTGAAAAGTATTAAATACAATTGAACCTGGAGATTATTTATTTTTATAGTGAGAGAACAGTAGGATGGGAGGAGCAACTTGAATAAGGAAGGTCATATCAGAAGTTCATATTTTAGCAAACACATTTCGGTGGAACCTCTACAGTGGGAAAGGGCACAAGAAAAACCAGAAGGAGGCAACTGGTTCTAAAAACTTTTCTTTAAACCAAAACTTCTTACTTCCGAGAGCTGGTTCAAAGAAAGAGCGAACTCCAAAGGAGTTCTCTATTTACCAGAGTACTATTTAATTAGCATTCCTCCTTTTCTCATGCCAGAAAAGATTTTGAAACATTACTTAAAAACCAACAATTTTTTAAACCCTTTGGGAGTAATAAGGTAGAGGAAGGAGGAAGAAGGTGAGAGGATCCAAACCTCAAAGAAACAAACCCAACCTTTTCATCAGGTTTAATTTCTGCAAGTTGAATTTTACTACTGCATACAGTCAGAAGAGATTATATTTAACTACTGGTATAAAATTAGTAATTTGTAATGTCTAAAAATTGCAGAATGCCGACAGCTACATCCAGTGCTTCAGCATGATCCGTCACCGTGCACATCTCAGCCAGTAGCAGCTGATGGCATCAGCTGGAGCAAACGAACATCCAGTAATGAGGAGAATTAGAAGTTAAGGGGTGTGTAGAGAGATGGTGATCTAAAGGAAGTGATGATAAATAAGAGGCGTGTGGGAAGAAATTCTCGGCTGAGCTGTACATGAATGTATACACCATGTGCAGCAGCGAAGAAATACACTATTATCAGTCTTCCCTTGCTCTCAGTGAAGGCAATGATCTGTGTTCAACTGAAAATCCATCAATAGAAGACACAGCACACAAGTTTTGTCTGTAACAGAGGCCTAATCTCTACCAAGAGTGAGCAGCAATGACAGCGTTGTCTCCCTCTTGTTGTCACACAGCTGAACACCAAAACCCCACCTGTGCACACCCAAAACCTGCTGTCAGCCTCTCAGGAGACTTCACTAGGATCCCTTATTTTCTGTGTCCCTACACACCTTCTGCCAAGAAAAGCCAGAGACACCTCAAGCTCCCCAGCGGGAATGACAGTCCTGATGAAATGTTTAAGACTCTTAATTAAGATGAAGTTTTGAGTCTTCAACTTGTACTCATTTTTTAAATTTAAACACTCCTACCCTAAACCATCCGTGGGCACTCACTTGGGTTTTTATCCTGACAGAGGCTTGTTTCTACAGATCAAAAATAGTGGAGTAGAAGAGTTGCCCATTAGTAAGGCTTTGTAACAGCTTTAGATCCTCTTCAGTGTCCTTATAGTTAAAAAGCTTCTCCTGACCTCCAACTAAATCTTCTTTGCCACATGTTCAGCAAATTATTTCTTGCTCTTCTTCCCAGTGGATATGAAAGAAACCCTTCCTCCACACAGAAGTCACTTACATGTGAGCAGACGTACAATGACCTATCCTCTGCTCTTAGACTAAAGAAGTCCTTCATCCTCCATCTATTGATTTTCCATACAGGTTTTATGGATGCTGCCGACTTCTTTCCTGAGCTTTTTGGAATGGGCAATTCTATGGACCTAATTATGATGCTAATTAAACCAAAACAATGGTCTCTGTTTTCTCACTTACATCAGCACAAGTTAGAATGAGAATCACTTTTTCTTTCATATTGTTAATCTAAATTCAACCAATGCTCTCATTTCACATTAAAAAAAAAAGACACAAGCCCGAGCATACACCATAACATCTCTATTAATAAAAATTAACATTGGTTCTGAGCTTAACTTACTCCATTTGAGATGATTAGCTATAATTGCACAACAATTAAGGATTGACTGACATGCACCAGATGGAATAAATTGGATTTCACAAGTAGCCAGTATAAAGTCCACATAATTAACCCTCATTCTGATATACAACATTTTGTTTGGAAAAGAGTCCTGGGTTTCCAGACTCTCAGCATTTTAATAAGTAAATTATTACTCCATTTTGTCCTCAGACGGAAGAAATCATTAATTTGATCAGATAATTCTATCCTCCCACTACAGATACATATAATAATTTAGCCTATAGTTCTGTCTCCAGCTTAATAAAGTTGGATGGGAGCCCTACAAACTTTGAACATCCATCGACCAAAGTAAATATTTCTAGGGAAAAAATACATGAAAACATATTGTTTTAATAAATGACACAAGCAAGATTTCCTGCGGCTTCAGGGTTAAGGCTAATGAAGTTGGCGTCACAGGCACATCAGAGAGCTCACATTCACTCAATATATAAAACTAAGGACCAGATAATAAACACAAGCTGTTTTAGAAGCAGTTTCCTACTGAATATATGAGTGTGTGTCAGGCAAATCCTTGGCCAAAAAAAAATTAGAAGAGTCAACTGACACAGAGCTCAATTTTGAGATCAAAACTTTAATCCAGAATGAGGCACGGTTCAGACCAAAGAAGCATGCCATGGAAAAGCCATGCAGAACAAGCAGAAATGTCCTAGAAAAAGAAAGCAGCTCATCAATGCTTCCCAGCTGCTTAGGTAAGGCATATGAAACAACAGGAAAGGTGTGCACAGTACCACAATGCTGCCATACATTTACTGAACAAAGGTTTTAACACACGGAAAGAAGTGCCAGTAACTTACAATTAAACACAAGCAGTAGAAAAAATGGTCGATCAAAAAAAAAAAAAAGCTGGAATAGCAAATGATAAATACAAATGAACACAACTATATTCATATTGGACCTGAAATACTGGAGGGATGTACACAACAGAACTGTTAACTGTACACTCTAAACAGATGAAGTCTCCTTTGTACTGGAGTACACAACACCATGTATTGCTGCAGATGGAGGGCTGGATTATACACATTAGAAATTATGTGGCCTATATTTAAGCACATTCAAAACTTCAGAAAAACAGTTTGTGTTTATGTCTATATGCTTTAAATTGCCTGTACTCTGGAATGTGACAATTAGAACTTATTTTCATTTCAAGACACAGAATGAGATCAAAGCAACTAATGAGCTCATGTATGGATGTAGCAATCTGGAATTTGGCAGTGGAGATTTAAAAGGTCATGTTATAATAACAGCTTTGTTTCTCTCATATGGAATGGTTAACACTAAAAAATATGTTTTCAATTTCAGAAAAGTAGTAAATGAAAAATAGACAGGCAAATTTCATTTATTTCATACAGGCAGTTTCATCCCTGCTAAAAATAGAAAAAAAAAGTTGATACAAATAAAAAAGGTGTATATAGGTATATTTCTTCTATTTCTGATCAAATACAATTTCTTTAGCCTCCCAAAAAACATCAAAATTTTATTTGCGCATCTGTAACGTAAGTGGAAAAGGATCTTGACCTATACATTGTTTATAAGGCAGTTAAAGAGGAAAACCACTGCTCATTAGATTTCCACTGACAACAGCCGGCTGTGGGAGAGCTGTGTTTACCCCCCTTTAGCACCTGAGATGACTTGAATCCACACCATCCTTTTCCCAGAAGATTGCCTTAATCTCCATAGTGTAGCTGTTGGAGGGTGCTTCCACAGCTCTTCTGTGAGGCCTTTCCTCTCGTTATGTGATAAAACAATATGATATTAATTGGAGTCAGGACTGAGATCCAAGTGAATTCCTTCATGCTATACATTCCTACAGCCACATATATAGTACTTCAGTTCCCAGCTTACCCCTCTCCACCAGCTTCCTCCTCTCAGGCAGACCAATTCGGCCCTCCAGATTATTAAAATCAAACTTTGGTGGGAATTTAGGTATGTAGATACGCATAAAATAGCTTCCTTTTTTTTTTTTTAATTGCTTGAAAACAAGAAATGTGTTTCCAACTAAAGTATACCTTTCAAGTCACTCTGATGATGAAAGAAGGGAAAGGATCAAGTCACATACACCATATTTGACACTGGGAGTGTTGGTTTCATCATTCCTTATCAAGAAAAGTTCAAAGTTCTTGTTGTACTAAATCCATAAACTTTAAATTAAATACCAAATTGTTCCTTAAAAAAAAAAAAAATTATCAAGAAAATTACAATTGAAGGTAACTGAAGGGAAAATGTTTCAAACTTTCCCAGTAAACAGGCCTAAATTACCCATGTCCTTCTTATTCTCATTCAAATTTTTCATTAACTGCAGTGGAACTTCCTGGCAGAACTCAAACAGCGAATACTCAAAGGAGATCTTCCACCCCACTTCAGGAATAAGATCTGAGCAAAATTTCAGCAGTGGTGGGTTTTCTATTATGACATTTGAAAAGTCTGTCTGCATTGTGTGTGTACTCCATGCGCAGATATTGAATTAAAATTACAATTTATTATTGTACCTAGTTATATTTTCTGAAGCATTCATGATTGAAGACCTAATAAACTCACAGGACTTTAACCAAGAGCTTATTCATTCTGGTCAGAGCAAATGCAAACATGACAGTGCTTAAAAACAAACAAACCAACAGAAATCACTCACCTGCCAGACAGCATTACAATTTTCCCTGATAGTATGTCAACAGAAGTTTAAAATTGTAATCAATCTGTATTCATTCCAGAAACACAGCTTCTTCTTTTTTAATGGAAAACCAGAACAATAGGAAGAAAAAAAAGTGAATATTGCCTGCCAAGATTTCAATGCTGAATAAACAGCCACACTTGGAAAGCTTATTATGGTGTTTGATTTCCCAACCACAATAATGTACTCTGAGAACAGCACTTTTCTATCATGCCTGACAAAACGGGAACATATTAATGGAAGAAATGACGAATTCTTTTAACTAGCAGATTGGATAAAATGTGGGTCCCACTTAAAGCTGGTGTGACATACTAATCAAATTGTAAATACCCAGGTTTCTATGCACATGGGGCAAAAAGACCTTAGTCTCTTGATGGCTTCATCATATCTAGCATAATTTTCAGAAAGACCAATAAATGGACCCAAAATACCGTAATGTACTGAAAAAGTTTCTTAATTCTATCATTGCTAAGTTGGTCTCGATACTCTTACCTTTGGCATAATTTATACAAGAGCAGATAACTTCCATGGAAATAATGTTGTGCCTATCACCGTGTTGAGAAACTGCTTTTCAAACGTAATTATAAATGACAAGATAAAAATTCCACAAAAATGTTGAGATTAACTAAAGTATACACTAATAAAAGGGAGTTTTGTCAACTGCCAAGTAGTATTTTTGCTACTGTTTCTCTGCATTGTGATTTGTCATATATGTTAAGCAAGAAGAGCAAAAAGCGAAACACAGAAGTGAAACTGGAAGATGAAGGACTTCATACCTGCTGATTTATAAACCTCTTAACTGAGGATATGATCAGAATCCCTTGCAAACAAATTCAAGGGTCTGACTAAAAGCTTTGCTTCACTTCCTAGGCCCTTAGATAAATATATTGGTTATACATAAAGTATAATAGTCACTACAAAAATAGACATGACCCAACTAAATGAAAGAATACAACCTCTATGTATCATGAGAATGAACAATTATTTGGCCATTCATCATTTCTATGTGTTGCTCTTCTGTTCATCTAATAGATTTTTAAGTCAGAACATACCATTAGGATCATTTATTTTGATCCTCTATGAAGTGCACTAATTTCCTCATCAAGCCTGTGACTTCTCACGAGCTACATGATATTTGAAGGAAAAATAAACGGTTGCAGCTTTTCATTATGAAATTTTATCACCAAAGGAACCTATCACTGAAAGCTTTAATTTTAATGGAATTTCTACTGAGTAAATTAAATTTTATTTCTTATTAAATTGGTTTCACCAGTTTTCTGTTTGTTGTCAGCCAAAAGCTAGGAGCTTTAGTGCTAGCAAGTACATAGCTCATAAATGTTCCACTCTGAACTGAGGGGAATACACAATTCACAGAATCACAGAATGGGTCAGGTTGGAAGGGTCCACAGTAGGTCATCTGGTCCAGCCTCCCTGCTCAAGTAGAGTCTTCCCAGAGCACATTGCAAAGGACTGCATTCTCTAAAAACATTGCATGAATTAACAGTGATGCAGTTCATATCACTAGATCTACAACCAGAAACAGTGACATTTATTCTATTAGTAATGCTGGGATCAGCATGTGCCATGGGCATACTGTGCCTGATTTAAGTATGATTGTGGTAAACAAAGATCTGTATCATCTACGTCCAACTGGAGGATAAAAACGAGCAGGTCTTGTACGAAACTCCCTGCAGACACAATGCTAAACATAACCTATGCCAACAAAAGTGCTACCTTGAACGAGCACACGTCTCTCGATAATTCCAGCAAACACTTCTGCTCTAATCAGATGATTGAATAAAGAATTAGTGACCTAGAGCACTGAGTGTCATGTAAAGGAAAGTTTTATTCAGATGTGACAAAAGTCAGCCTTTGCCATTTGTTCTTTTTTATAAAGAGTTAACATTCTCACTGTGAGACGAATTTGCTCAACAAGTTATTACATTAACCTTCTTAGTAATTTTCTTTATCTGCTTTCAAAGCAGTCTTGGAAATTCACACTTTTTATACACACTTGAAAATTCAACCAAAATGACACTGCCTGCTTTTCAACAATCAAAAAGGACCTCAAATTTACAACTGAATACCTTCCCACCTCTCACCTTGGGATGGTACTTCAGGAGGCAACTGTAATTCAGATTCATTGCATTTATGTATTTCAAACCCGTGGCTATGTACTAGCGGGAGAAGTTCAAACATTACAGTTCTTGTTGGAGGAAAACTCTGAAGATCAAATTGTACGTTCAAACAACCACATTTTTCCTCTGTGGTTCCAGTCTTCTAAAAACTGAGAGTCCTGCTGTTGAAACGCCCTCCCGTAAACCCGAAGAAGGATAAGTGACCTACCTTAGAAAGCCCGCCTACTTCCAAATAGAAGCAGATAATGAAAACATTCCAGGTGACCCACAGGGCAGTCCACACCGTGTACTAAACACAAAGCCGAATGAGAGCAAAAAAGAGAGAAAAATAAAATGTGAAGATGAAACGACTTCATACTGAGCAGATCAATAATAAAAAACTGATATCAATAAACATTGTTTTCTGGGAACAGCCAAGCACAGAGAGTTCAGGAAAGGAGCTCCCCCTGCAGAAGTCTCCTAAGAACCACCGGAAATTACAAATCCGATATTCATTGCTGTATTAAATAAATACCAATAAAATAGATTTATTCTTTACAGTTTTACACTACCCTACTGATGTCAATTAAGTCTGAAATGCTGACTTAAACACTAGTTTTGGAACAACTCTGAGTCATTTTTAAATCATAATTTAGCTCTGTTAAAGGAAGTTTCAGTTAAATACGATACCATAAATAAGTAAATATTATTGAAATAACATTTAAATATTACGAAAAAAGGTGCAAGAAAAGAAAAACCACAACCAAACAAAACAGAAGATCTACTGATCCGGTAATCTAGATTTTTTCCTTTTTAAACAACTAGGTAAAGTGTAAATCTGATCTCTTGAGAGTATTTCACAGTAAAACATAGTTTAATTACATTAAAATTAGCTCACTACTTCTCCAAGCCTTTTGCCATGAACCTGGTCCTACAAAGCATGCTTAACTGTTGAATGTATCCATATCTCTTCTGGGTTCTCCAGCATTGTACTGAACTCACACAACACTCACAGCATGAATGGGACATTAATTCGTGTACTTAAATCATCTTTTGCATTTTAACTGTCAGCACAACAGACTGGCACCATTTCTTTACAGATGCACTGTTTACTGACATAGAGCTGTACTCTATTCCCAACAGAACTCTCCAGGAACTCCACCTCAGGAGCATTTCATCCTGATGGGCCAAGTGTCCATGCAGCCATGCTGGAGCTACATCCCCCAGAACAAATGCAATGAGCAGCAGCACGGCCACTTCACACTTACACACTTAGAACCTTCACCATGCAGAACTGCTGCTAAGGGCTTTTGCAAGTCTGGTTAGCTGTGGCCGGATGAGGGTTAGCATCTATTGTTTTGCTTCAGTACAATCATTAAAGCTCCACATACTAATCTACAGTGCATTGCACAGGTGCCATCAGTTTGGCCTTCTTGAGCAATTTTGGGTTATGTTCCCCACTTCGTTCCTCTCCCGGTCATGTATAATGAAAAGTTCAGGTAAAGAGGGTTGAATGTTTCCCCTCCTTGATTACTGCCTCCTGCACAGGGCCATTTCTGTACACCAAAAAGGTCAACTGCTTTAATATAATTTCTTCTGGGGTATGTAGCCAGTTGGGCAATTGCTATGGCAATAATAAACATTAATAAACAAAACAAGAGTAACACTCCTGGGCTGTTTCCTCTGTCTTACAGAGAAGGGCAGTGTGGCAGCTGAAGGCTGGGTTATTACAAAATAGACAAAACTGTTGTGGTCTCTGAGCAGTATGAGGTCTGTATTACTCATATGACTAACTTAGAGTATATCACATTTTACTACATGTGTTGACTTTGTAGTAACTCATCATCAACTACCGATTTTCTAACATTTATATTCAGAACATTACGTGCAGAGTGTTCAAAATTAATGAACAACTCATACAATCCCAGTTGCATGTAAAAAGCAGAATTGAGACTATTCAGGAGAATTCTCCTTTTTAGGAAAGAATTTTTTTATCTCCCCGTGAACTAAATCTGTCACCACAACAAAAGGAATTCTATTTGATCTGCCAGGCCAAGCCAAATCTGTTAATGGCCTCATTCTGTCCCATGGAACTCAGAATGACAACTCTGTACTGTGCAGGCAAAAACTGCCTGAACCTGCTTTCCCAGGCCAGGCTTTGCTGCTTTACACAGTTAGGACCAGTTCAGTTCCTGATCCACCATGGGGATCACTGAAAGAGAGTGCAGGTGCAGAGCAGGTGTACACCTTGAAACCCAGCTGCTGTGTATGGAGAGGCTCTTCCTACACTCTCACTGAGCTGCAGAAATCTAAATTTGAGCTCTATTTGCTTTGTAAACATAATAATTACATTATATTCAGTAATTAGTACTATATAATTTTTTTAAGTAGGAAAGTTATTGTCTTGAATATTTTTTCCTTGCATAGTTTCAGAGGTACTTAAGGAAAGGTTATAAGATAGCAAAGGCAAGAAAGCAAAATTAGGAAATGTCAGAATTTGGGCTGTGTATTCCAACTAACTTTTTTATTTTGTGGCTGTGCAATACAATGCAAACATTAATTAAACCATCACACATATATTTTTATTTTAAAATAAGATCTTACCTCCCCTAACATATTTTATGAACAGCCAGCTCAATACTCCTTTCTCCTTGTTGCTCAGACCCTGCTCTGAGGAAAGAATATTAATTTCCTCATGAGGTTTACTAAGATGCTCATCGCTGTAATGTGTGAGAGCTGCACAAACATTAACTAATTTATTTTATGTTATAAGGGAATGATACAGCTCTCAGAATGCAAATGATGTTCTGATACATGCAGAGATTACATTCAGAAGTATTCATAAGCATCCAGCCTGAGGTCCTCAAGAGTTCATTTTTCAGAATGCTTGAGGTTATACACTCAGTTTATAAACTCGGTGTCAGCTCCCTGTGGCTGAGCATGCAGCACTTGTGCAAATCAGACCCACAAGGTCCCAAGACAAGAACCCAGAACACAAGGGGAAAACAAAGCGCGTGACAAGTTTGGTTAAAGTGACTCGCTTTGTGTCAAAAGAGTGGTTGAGAGCAGAGATAAAACTCAGCTACCCAGCACAGTCTTCACAGCAAAAGCAATCCTTTTTTTCTTGGTGGCATATGCCTCACTCTTCCCCTTGTCTTCTGTTTTCTGAAAGTCAAGTTTCTATTCTACATCTGTGATGGCCACAAAACGCCCAAATGTCTGTCCTTTCTACTGAAACTGAGGCAACAACATAAGAATTAGTAGGTGTCTATCTAGTTTGAATCTGCAAATATATAAAAGGATCACAGTAAGACTGCACAGAAGGGCTTTAATAGCAACTTTTCTAAATTTTTGAGTGTTTCTTTCTGAAAAATTTGTAATACTTTCTGACATTATATGCATTATGTGAATTTATATGTATATACCTCCCAGGTTAAAAAAACCCCACCAAGCAATCTTCCATTATGTGGCATCACACTAACACCTGTTTGAGTCCCTAAGAAAGGTGTAACTTTTAGATCCATGATGCAGACTTCCTTTTGCTGGCAGAGCAACACCCCGAATTGCCATCCTCTGTGTGAAGGGACACATAAGGCTTGCTCGCAATTTTCTCTCAGGGTAGGAATGGTTGAGGTCTGAGACATCAGGTCCACACTGACCCTCAGGTTTCATTTCCCTAAGATACCTAACCTGTTTCATGATCTGACCTGCCATTCAACCTCTCCCACTCCATGTCCTGAACATTATCCTGTCCATCTTGCTGTCTCCTCACTCTTACTTCCCCACACGCAGCGATTCCTGCCTAGTTCTTTGGCCAGCCACATTCTGCCCACCCCAGATCAGCTGGCCTCATACTCAGTGTCACAACTCTCACCACATCTGGAATGAAGAAGAAATTTTCCACACAGGTTGAATCAGTAAGAAGAGTTGGTATCTTTATTTTATACCCCATATGACGCACCACTTAAAAATCACCTGGATGTTTTTATAACAGATCCCTTCCAGTGGAAGGACCTATGACCAGGTCATAATCTTTGCTTATTTCTCTCAATGATGCACTACCTCTTTTCTTGCTTTTGGTCTTTTGCACTAAGGATTGTACAGTATGCAATGTGAGGAAGTATTTGAAGTCTTATAAATAATGTGGAGGGAGTACTCACTAAACCTTACACGTGAAATGTCTAATAACTTACTGTCTAGCCTAGTAGGGTCCCTTCAGAACCCCTTTCATAATGCCAGCCTCTCTACAACAGTGAGATTTCTACACCTCTTTTGACTCTACAGTCATATTGAACCCAACGCAGAGGTAGATTTCATGTATCAGTGAAATACAACCATTTCTAGAGTTAAAATATTTGCATTAGATGGATACAATGTCACAAAAACAACTGGTTAAGGTAAAAGAAAAAAGGGAATTTTCTGAATATTACAAGGATTGTGGGATAAGTTTAGCTTTAATGAATAAACTATCTCAAGAGTATATTTAAATCTGAAGTGCAGCAACTACTCTGACAGTGTCATGGCATTAGAGGGAATGAATGTTGGCTAGGGAATACTTCAAGTGAAAGAAGCAACTACCGAGTTGTCAAATCATCCCCCTGTAATACCTGGCATCAGTACCTGCAGAACCTTATTAGCCATATTTACGAAAGATGGCAAGGGAAGTGACATAAATCAACACGACGGGGCAGTTACAACACAACACTTACCAGGAAGGATATTCAATGAGTAATTTTGGAAGCCTAAATATTTCACATGTGTTTTCACTGTCTGTATAACATTTGCTTGAATACTGTATGAAGTATCCTATTCAGCCTTTCTTCTGCTGTTCTGGTTTTTTATTTGTTTGGGGTTTTTTTTAAGAAACTCTCTCATGGCTTTTCAACTATATCCAGGGCCTACATATATATTATTTACTGGAATGCATTAAGGCAATTAAAGCAGAGATTCCCACCATAGATTCACCCTATATAAGTGCATTATTTTCATCCCTCACTATTCATCACATTTTTTTCAGTTTTGGGACTGGCTTGTGCAGTTTTAGCTATATGATTTTTTATTCAGAAGCCTTTTGAAGTCCCATATCAGAAGTAGGAGAGAGGGAAAATCCCCAACTTTAACAAGTATGCTGTTATCATCATTAATCAATTTTAGCAGCCTGAAAATCTTGCTGGTGATAGCAAAATCTATTAAGAAAGGAAAAGCATGAACAAGGAAATGGATCACAGCAGAGCTCTGGAGCTTCATGACAAGAGTGTAACAGCATGGTTAGAACTGAAATTCAGCTGTTTCTTTCTTCTTTGCAAATGTTTGGGTAAGTTTCAAGTGAGCTAAAATGGGAAAATTAGGAATCAGCTCTGCACTTTTATGTCCCCTGGGAACTTTGCACTGATTTAATTCAGTCACAAAATATTCAAATACTGAAAATAGCACATCCGCTTAGTGAAAGGACAAACTGTTCACAACATTTATCTAAATTAATAATTAATACAAAACCTATTAGAAATAATTATTGGATTTAAACTAATTAGGACACTTGGAGTCAATGCTGTCGCTCCCTCTCTCTCTGCTTCCTAAGCTCTGAGGACTTGGAATTTTAGGTATGAGCAAGTGAAATTCCAGATTTTTTTCAGAATCAACATCCATATAGTCCTGTATCTGAAGGACTGTAGACAGTGAACATGAACCACTATCTTAAACTACTTGGAATGGCAATCCTATTCAACAGAGGTGCCTCATGTATCAGCCACTGCATGGCAGCTCTTAGATAGTGGGGCATATTTTTGATAGAAAGCTCTCATGGCAAATTTTATATCACTCAAACTAATTTCTTTATTCAGACTTTTAACCTACAATGGCTATGCTTATGCTGCAGCTTATGTGGTCACTAAATCCTGGTGATAAACTGGCCAGCCTGGGTTCAAAGGCAGTGGAAGAGTCAGAAGCATGCAACTACTACTGTGTTTATCATTTTCTATCGCAACCCTCACCAAACTCCTTGGCTGTACGTACCTGCAACAAAAGCCTGCTCAATTGTGCCTTCAGAAGCAGTTTCATATTTGACTTCAGTATAGATGTGCTTCAAGTTATGGCCCTACATGTATTATATTTATTCACTTACTTTCCCATTCCTTACCTATGTTAAAATTTGAGGAGACAGAACATGGCATACACAGCACAGGATGACAAAGTGAAAGCTTTTGTGTAACTTCACTTGTCAGGGAAACCTTCAGGCACAGACTTCATTGCACAGAAGGTAGACCAAAAACATTCTCTTGAGGTTAAACAATGACTCTAGACCTGGTCAGATGAAGTCAAGATCACCACCAGAGTATGACAGATTATCATGATGACAATTTTTGCTCACATGTGCCAGATTAATTTTGTGGAGACAGTTTACAGAAGTAAACCATTGTATCTGACATAAGTCTCTCTTTACTTCAATTTTTTTATATTGTGATGGGATCATCTGCACTAGTTAAACTGATTTCCAGGGAAGTGTTACGGAAAAGACAATGGATACTAAACATAATTTTCTTGAAGCAATTAGTTACTTTTCCAGTTAAACTGGGTTAAGCTTAATCTAAATCAGTAGTTTCATCAACCAGAGTACATAAAAGCATCACCAAAATATTTCTTCAGCCACAGACACAGCACTAAATTCTTGGGACACCAACCACTAACAAATCCAGGGGCTTAGATGTGGCTGAAAGTGCAGCTATGGACATGGAAGGCTGTGAAGCTTCTCAATGAAGCCTAATTCACTACTCAGAAACTGGGTAAGAATGTCTCTGCATTGTGTTTAATACTGAAATTCAGGACTCCACTGAAGATTTGCGTTAAATTATGGATACTGAAAAGGCTTTAGCAGGGAATTTCTTCAGCCTTCTGCAGCATTTTGTGAGAGTTCTGTCTTTCCCACGCAAATTATTTTAAACTATGTTACAGTTTTGTAAACTTCTTGCACCTGCAGGTTGTTTTGCAGTATTGTTATGGTTCTAACTAGAGAAATATTTAGAAATGGGTGTCTTAGAATTTGACCAATCCCCTCAAGGGGTGGATGGCCAAAGGGCCAATTACCTTATGCCATTTAACACACTTGTGCGAACTAACATATAAAAGCCTTTGGAAAATTATTAAAGTGCTTCCTTTTATCCCTGAACCTTAGATTTCGTGTGGTTCTTCTCTCGCTGTCCCCGGCACAAGAGCGACATCAAACAGACTTTGTATTTAAAGTCAGCAGTAAAAGTTTACTGCTGTAACAGGTGGACTGTCACCTTTGCCTTACTGAATACAGCCAGTATGCAGCTGGCACTGGTAGGGGTCTTTACTGTCAGTACCACCGACTCCTTCTGGGGCTTCAGGGGACAGTGGACAAAGCTAAGCTGTGGCTGGGACATCCCTGGGCAGCACAGCTTCTGAGGAGCATGTGTTGGGTATAGCCTGGAAGATTCTCAAGCTATAGCTCAACATGAACTTCAAGCTGGTGTAACCCTGCACTGCTGTAGAAAGACTCCATGCACTTTTCTCCTTCCTCTGGTGACTTTCTCCCATTTCCCCTCTCCCCTCTCTTCCCTTCTGCTGGAACAAGCAAAACACATAAAAGAGCTGACCTACACTTATATTAACACCAGTAAAGAAAATAATTGTTTTTCACCTGGATCTGTTCTGACATTTTACCAAGTGGCTGAACTGGTGCCCGTGCTGGTGCAAACAGAGGAACAGCACAGGGACTAAAGGCAGCAGCTGAGCAAAGGCAGTATTGCTTATGCTGCCTTGAGGTATCCACTGAATTCAACCTGAGGACAAAGCTGAACTGACCAGTTTGGAGCTAGCAACAAGAGAAGTCTTGCAACTCCTCCTTTCTTCTCCACCTCCACACTGCTGTTCATAAACACGCAGTCCCAATCCCTGCCTTACGCCAGCCCTGGCAACCACTGGGAACCTCACAGACTGGATTCAGGTCACCAGTTTAGCTAAAAACTTTCCACTTTTTGCTAGGTTGGTTTTCTGACAGCTTAGAAATGGAACCGACTTACTGACAGGTCCAGTTAACTCCTGCCAGAAGTGGGGGTGAGGATCTGGGGAAGTGTTCAGTCAGGGAACAGTGGGAACAGGAAGATATGACAGCCACCCCCTTCTGCTGGTGTTGTGAGGTTGGTTACAGACACCTTGTGTTACAGACACCCTTCAGACTTCAGCACTTGGCTCAAACTATTCCTACTTCACTGTAAACTCTACGTTAGTATGGATATAATTACAGATCGTTCAGAGAGGCAGTGATGGGATGAAGAAGAGGGTAGTCACAGAATATTCTGAGTTGGAAGAGACACACAAGAATCACTGAGTCCAGTGCTTAAGTGAATGGCCCACACAGGGATCGAACCTGCGACCTACGGCATTATTAGCACCGTGCTCTGACCAGCTGGGCTCTAAAGCCTTGAGCTTCCCCAGTAATGAGTATTGGCATCAGCTAGAGCTCTTAAATATATGCTTAAACATAAATCAGAATATGAGTTCAGTTAAATCAGCATAAAGCATCTTGCTGAGGGGGTGTTTCTTTCTTTAATTATGAGTTTTCTACCTCTACTTTAAAACAACTTTTGTATAGCCTAAAATGTTCAATTACATTCGAAAAGATATAGAAACAGTCAACATCTGTTGCATTTCATTTGGAAATTAAAACAGAGCTTGCATCATTGAGCAGAAATGCTGAACCTGAGGGGCAAAAAATTTTGCAGTGTTGCACTTCAGACATGAATTTCCCACATAATTTTACAGTTGCTTACACTCGCTTCTTATGTATAAAATGGAGAGCATGAAGCAGAAAGGTGAGTCATCAATACACGGATGCCCAGTTCTTCAACCACAGATAATAGAAAAAAGTGTTATTTTTCATATAAATCCATTTTCAATTCATTATAGTCTGCTTGTAAGCTTAGCTAACGAGTATAATCTTGGATTCATACTTTGTTCACTTTTTCTTTTAAGACATGACAAAGAATTAGAGAATTCCAGGCTTGACTGGAAAAGACGAAGCTTTTAAAGTATTTGTTTAATGAGTTTTCCCCAGTAGACATTTATTTCATTCCTCTGTGAGGAAAAGGAAAGATAACGTTAGCGTCTTAAAATCCATTACTGACAACACAACCACAATGTTCCAAATACAGCCATTACCAGGTAAAGACATAATATTCATCCATTCAGCAGAGAACATGGGGGAGGAACAGAGATTTTTTTTGTTGGCAGTTTACTTCACAGCTTTGAAAATTCTTTTTATTCCTGGCTATATTGAGATCATGGGGAAAAAAAACAGCTGTGAAGCTTCAAGTTACAAGCATCAGAGAGAATTTACAATAGTTTAGGGTCAAAGCCATAAATACAGGTTTTGACAAAATTACATGTAAGTGAGGAGGAGACTTCTTTGGAACCCATGTGTCACAAGACCAAAGAAATTTCTACAATCCGTGCTTCTCCCTGCTTGAGAGAAAGATGTAGCTAAATATTACATGGCCATTGCAAATATTTTTTTAAATCACCATCAATTATGCTTGTCTATTGCAAAAAGAACAACAATTTGTATTTCATTTATTTATTTACACATAGTCTGATTGACTTGTACCATAGTCATAGTTTTGGCAGCACTTTCTCCAGATTACTTGTTTTTTTATAATGTCCAAAATCTCAAAAAATCCACTTAGTGTCCTAAATTTGCAAAAAGACATGGAGACCTCTACAGTTTCTATGGAAATACCATCTGGTGTTTTGAAACCAAGAAAATTCTGCTTTGTAATACGACAGGTTTTAAAACCAATTGCAAAAAAAAAATTAAAAAAAATATATATAATAAATGAGACTTACCACGACTATATATCGAGGCCTAAACTGGATGGTTCCAAACAAACCCAAAATGACAACTATTATTTGCAGGAAATTGCCAAGGATAGGAGCCCACTGGAAACCCAGGAAGTCAAAGATTTGTCTCTCTAATGCTGCCAGCTGTAAGAAAACACATAACATCCACTTTTTAATTATGGGTTGGACAGTACTCTTGACATTTTCTTATTTGCACCAGGCTTCACCAGCGAGTGAGCAAAGTTACGCAAACCTTGCTATTGCTTCTGAAATACCATCATGCTCCCTCCTTTCCCCATGTCTGTTTTCTCAGACTCAGTCTCAATTAGACCTGACTGCAAGTTCTTCAGTCTGTTCCTAAAAGCCCAAAAGAGCAGAGCAGGCCCAGATGAGTCCCAGTTGTGGCCACTACGATGCCAGGAGCTCCTTAATGCAGGAATTAAGGAAGACTGCTGGGAGCTCCTCACTACCCGAGGCACAGACGTAGGCTCAGGGGGTGAAAGGCAGTAGAAAATGTTGGAAGACCTCAGAGCAAACTGCTTCAAAACCAACAGCCAAATGAGCCATCTGCGCTCTTCAAAAGCTGCTACGTTACTTTTGGGCAACTACAAATCAGAAAGAAATGGTGGCAGCCTAATAGCTCTCATCCCACTGTCCTCATGGCATTTTGGGTCTGGATTTAGCTGGGTGTGGAAAAGGAGGAAGCTGAGAAGCGTCAACCTTCATCCTTGCAGCAGCATGTAATTCTTACATAATTCTGCATTTCTGGACATTAGGCAAAAAAGAAAAACAAAAAGGCAGACATAAAATTCGACTGCAAACACATTTGCTGCTCATTTTTGACAATCCAGTCCACTGTTCTAAACATAGAAAAATCTACTTTCTTAGCAGCATATTTGTTGAAGTTTTAACTAAGTTCAATATTTTTGCAGCTGTAGCAAGATATTCTTGAGCAGCTAAATAGAAGCTCACTGAGAAACAACTGAGTTTTTGTGCTTGCTAGAATTTATTAACATCGACTTGATTTTACTACATTGTTACAAACCCTAAAATTTACTGAAATATGCACTTACAATATTTATAACTGAGACAGATGGAGCAAGCATGGCTCTATGAATACCAACCAAAGTATTATCATATGTGGGTATTTCACATAAACCATTTCATTTCACACATTATGGCCAGATTCAATCTTCACCTGCAAGACGAGGCTAGGTGTCACTGAGAGCAGAATCCATTTTTTCTGTACAAAAAAACCTCCCTTACAGCAGACATGAAAACCACATTCTCTATGCTGAGGTTAATAAAAATGATAAATCTAAACAATGAAATGAAAAAAAGTTGAATCATCAGCTTGGTGCAGCTCCTTTGAAATCAGTGAAGTTACATTGACTTCTATCAGCTAAACATCTGGCCCAGCATATATAAATGAAAAATCACACAGTACAGTACAAGGGTGCCCCAAATCCCATGTGCAAGATGGTAAATAAAGAGTTTTGAAAGCTCTTGGCACAGGCAGAACTTACAGTTTATGGTCTAACAACAACATACTGAGAGTCCTGTATCACACAGGAAGGCATTTATGACATCCATGACCAGAGCCAGAGACTTTTTCATTCCCATTACAAGTGGAAATCTTCTGGGTCAGCAAAACAGCTAAAAATTTCACAGACCACCAGTTTTCAGAGACAATGTGTCTTCTTCCTGGAGCCCTGACATTACCAAGCAAGCAGAGGATGGAGATGTCAAATCAGACTAGGATTTGCTTAGTGCTACCTCTGCCCTGACATTCACTGAAACTCTCCTGCAGCTTTGGTCTTCACCTGCACCAATAAACTGAGTGTGTCCTATCACATTCCCAGCACTGAAGGCAGCTGGCTTAGGATTGTCTCCATTAAAGTGTCCTTGGCTCTGAAACAGGGCAGCTGTGTGCAAACTATATACTTACCTACTCAAACGGCCCTCGGCCACGGGTGAACTCTTTGGGAAGACCGGTGGTCACAATAACCCTGGTTAATGTGACAGAAAACTCTAATGGCTCACCAACATCCACAATGCCCCTTCCTGGCTTCTCCCTAGGCACATGAGAATGTGCTGGTGTAGGGAGCAGAGAGCTTGCCCAGAGAGGGTATTGAGCAAATTCACTTCACACTGGTGGGTCACTGCAAGACATGGATGCCATTACGCATTTTACGTTGCTTTGAAACACCTAGAGCTATCTGAAAGACAAAGTCTGCAGCACAGATATGGATACTGCAGCACAGATATGGATACTGCAGCACAGATATGCATGAAGCTGTTTAGTATCTGTCCCTTCTCAAACTGACCGTTGGGATAAATTTTCAGATCAGCACTTTAAATGCCTGAAAAACGTAATACTGGAACATAAAAGAACACAATCACTGCACTTTGCCACCAGACTCCTGCTAAAAGGCTTGGTGTTCAGCTCACGCCTAAAATGGATCAGATAAAAAGTTTGCCTTCACGTGCATCTCCCTGATATCTGCCAAGCAAGCTCTGAGTACATCCACTGGGCGGGTATGGGTTCCCACAAAATAGCGCAGTGGCCACAAGTATATTCCCAAAGATGAGGGTGCACATGTGTATATTCACCATAGACAGAGTTACACACAAAATTATTACTCTTTGCTTGGATTACTCTGGTTAAGGCACCCACCACAAACACAGAGAAATAAAGTTCAATTTCCTCTCCTGCTGCCTACAGAGTTATTCATTCCTCTCCTCCCACTTCCTATCCACTAGGATACCGAGGGAAAGAGCTTCTCTTTGAAGCTGTGTCACAGGCAAAAAATAAAAATTTGTATTTCATGAGTCAATAACAGAGCACAAGCAGCAACATGAGTCTACAGTCTATTGCTTATGGCACTTACACAAAACTGGGAGAGCTGCTCATATTCCTTGCTTGCAGGGCTCGCTCCTTATTTTATATACAGTGACAGCATGAAACCACTGAAGGAATCCTGGAAGCAGGATGCCAAGCATCATTCCAAGTACCATTCCTTCCCCACTAAGAAGTGCTTTCACCATCAGGCTATGCAGAGAGACCTTCCTGCACAGCTGAGTCTCATTTATTTTGCTCTTGTCGCCAACACAGAGTAATTTGTCTCATCCCTAAAGCCCACAGAATACATTATCAGGGGTGGTGCGGGGGGTGAGGGGAGTCTAAAGAAAAGAAAGAGGTAGGAGGCATGTCTTTCCTCCTCAAATTACTACTCTGTTCTAAATTATAACACCTTGCAGGCAACGCAGGCAGAAGTTAAAAACCTTATAATTCATGATCATGGAAGAGGAAACATATGGAGTTCTGTTTTCTTTATACCATGAGCAATATGGGCTGAATAGAGGAAACATCTGAGTGCTGCTGTTCTTATGTCTAGTATTTCACCCAGCAGAGGCCACAAGAAGCAGTGACGGCCACAAAGTTTTTAGCTCTGTGCAAATGAAAAGGCAATCCCTAACAAAGGCTGTGATTCAGGTAATTGATTGGACAGAAATCATCAGAATAAAGGAAAGGAAACAGGCAGCTGTGCACATTTACAGGCTGGTTTTGCAAAGATATGAAGAGCCCATACTGTCGATGTTTGCCCAAATCCAAAATCTCTGTAGCCATCAGTGGCCACCAAACTAGCCTAGATTCTGTGAAAGATGGTTTCAGGTGGAGTTATGTGCATGTGAGTACTTCAAAATGTTACACCAGAAACATTTTGATTATAAGCAGGCTGTTTTTCTCAACATGAGTTTTCTTTTTCTCAACAAGAAATTTTCTCACACGGATTTCTAATTTCATCACCATTTTCACATTCTTCAGAAAACAGCCTAAAAATCTGAAACCTAAAGGGAAGGGACAGGTTCCCAAAATTAGCTGGCTCAACTTCTCCCATTGCTAAAAGACAGATATCAATTTAGTAGGGCAGAGGAGCTCGAGGCTGGAGCTGAGGTATGGTCGATGTGACTGAGGTCCTCTGGGGGTTTACTGTCATACCAGTTCCCTAACTGGTTGGGAGAGGCTGCACCTCCACTACTTGGGACAACTAAGACAACAAAATTTGGGAGTGTCCATAATAAATTGTTGTTTGATACTCTTTTTTTTAAAATGAGTAACATAGAAGTGGAATGAAAAGCCAAACCTTTCTTGCAAATAAAAGAGGAGGGTTTGTTTTGGCAACTTAAATACTACGTGTATGTTTTTAATGAAACCTATGTCCAGTTTAGTGAAATATTTTAATGAGAAGTTATAAAAATCTATCAAAGTTGATGGGAAATAACATTTCCTTATCATAACAACACTTGGAAAAGGATACATGATATTTCTTATTACTGCTGGCAAGGGAGCACTTGGTTATTTAGTCATCATCATCACTGACAATCTTGCAATGTAAAGTGCACAACTCGGGAGACCAGGACTAGCAGTAAAAGGCCCTAGTGGGACTGCAGCACTTCACTTAATGAAGTCTTGGTTTTTGCCTCTTTGTTTCACCAAGTCTTCCAAACATTTCCCATTTCCCACTTCCTGCAGAGCACAAGGAGAAGGGACTAAGCTGCAAGATGGGGCTGCAATAAAGTCACTCAGGGTGAACTTTCTCTTCCAGCCATGCTCAAACCCTTTTGTACTAAGAGCAGCAAAAACTTCAGGTGAACTAATCTGTTTGAATACTGAGCTCCTTCACTTAGAGGGGTCAACCAGATGTGCAGCACAATTGGAACCTCCTGAAAAGAAAAAATAGTGAAACTGTAGCATTAATGTTTCACAGGCAGCTTAAGGCAAAGGAGTAGCAAAATAAAAGTCAGCAATCAGCAATGCTGTATAGGATCTGCAGAAAGAAATTAGCAAGATGTTCCTAGTCAATAGAGAAATCAAAAAACATTTTTGAGAGAAGGCTTCAACAGGGTGCCCTGTGGATTAAACCCCTCCTCTAAATTCTCAGGTCCTATTATACTTCAAAGTATGTATCAGAAGCTGACTGAGTGATGAGACACCACAGCAGAGTTACAAAGTCAACTTTTCAACTACCTGTTAAAACTCAATTTTCTCTTCTGTCAGAAACATCACAGAAAACAGTCCATTTTACATTTTAATGGAAAAGTTTTATAAATGACATGTTAGTTTGAGATTAATAAATAGATCCAAATCCATAAGAGAAGTCACTGAATCAAGATGAAGAATTTTCATATGTAACATCATTTCATACAAGAAAAGACCTAAAAGTGGCTTGATATAAACAAAAGACTATAACATGGCTAAATGTAAAAATAAAAGGTTAATGATACAGCTGCAAATTTGATAGCCTATGAATTACTAAATTAACAAAACTGGGAAGTATAATCTACTCTGCATTTGATATTAAAAAGTTGCTTCAATCTGTCATGTAAGACAATCAATCCCAACAAATTATAACAACCAGAAAAATATCAGTACTATATCTAACAAACTTGTATTCGAGAAATCTAACAAAAATCATAGAAGTAAATATTTAATAACTGGAGAGCTGTAAAACTATATAGCTTTGAAATCCTTTTTGAATTAAAAACAATTTTACAAGCTAGGGGAAAAGAAAAAGAAAAATTATTACGACTTCTCAAATGGACACTGTCACTGTTACAAATGGACTCAGCTTTCAAAAATTAAAATAGTATACAAAAAATGGTGATTCAAAAAATTACAGTTCATAGCATTCATTTTCTAAATTCAAGTCAGGAATTATCTGAAATATTTGAATTATGCATGTAAAACTCAGAGTTGGCTGATGCTGCTAATAATTATCACAGGAGAAGTTCCAGGGCACAGCTCATCATCCATACTAACTGCTGGTCCTAAGGATAAAGATGTTTTCTTCACAATTCTCAGCTTCATCTTATGGTCATAAATTTAAGCTGTGGCTTCAGGAGGAGTTTCCTGGACACGATGAATTTCTGAGGACTGTTGTTCTTTTTACCATTACCACTGGTTCCAGTGTGCTGTGCTGAATCACAGTTTAGTCTAGCTTGGCAGATGCAGCTGTTAAAAATTAAAGTGGTTCCCAAGCCTCCTCCAAAGAAGCTCCACCTGGAGCTTTAAGTGCCCTCTGTTCTGAAGCCCCAGGATGCCTTTGCTAAGCTTAGCAGCACAATCACCTTTTCCTCACAACCTATCCTCCTATNTCCTCTCCTCTCCTCTCCTCTCCTCTCTCCTCCTTCTTTCCCTCGCTTCTCCCTTTCTTCCCTTGTGCCCAGAGTGGTGTGCACTCCCGAAAAGCTACACACCCACACAAGGAAGAGGGCAGTGGCGAGGCAGGAGAGGAGCAGTGGGAGCCTCCTACGCCACCTTGCAGCCTGCGCGTTCATCTGGAATAGACAAGACCTTGGATGAAGGTCACTCTTAGCACTAGCCACACTTGACTTAAAGTCTGTCTTCACATTCCTTAGTGCTCTCAGGTGTGCATTTCTTTTTCCTTGACAGATGTTCCACTGAGAAAACATTTTTGTAAAACCTTGGGGCAAATGCTCAATGTTCACATTTGGAAAATACGCCCTTTGTAATTTAA
Source organism: Edolisoma coerulescens (assembly GCA_013397115.1). Lineage (NCBI taxonomy): Eukaryota > Metazoa > Chordata > Aves > Passeriformes > Campephagidae > Edolisoma > Edolisoma coerulescens. Next base: position 98,828 of record VWZW01002478.1, on the reverse strand, counting down.
GGGGAAAAGACATCAAAAAGCTGCCAAGCTACTCTGGATAAAAACCCAGCATTGGAGAGTAGAAGACTGATTTGCCACATGCTAAAATCCGGGATTTCTAACAGGAAATTAACAGGTGATGAAAGAAGAAGGTTAAAATAAATAATGAAGTAAATAAACAAGTTTCATCAAAGGCTGATGGTAATGCATAAACCACTTTTTACACAAATTTTACACTCCTGCTGTGATTTCAGAATTTTACTGACAGGCTTGACTTCAGTAGAAAGGAAGATAAGACTTAGCATGAGAGAAATGCCAGGCTTTTAATGCAGGGGAGAGCATTTAAACCTGAAGTGGAAGGGAGGTGTCAGATGATCACTCTTAGCTGAAGAATGCTATTTAGCAAGTTACTGTTCCTCAGCTAAATATTACAGCCTCCTTATCTGCAACTTACCATCTTTCAATAGAGGCTTCTTTACCAAAGATGAGTGTAGTCTGTGTCACAATTAAATGTTTAACTTTGACTTAGATCACTTCTTCATAGCTTCAGTGACAGTTAAAGGAATCATCTGACCACAGAAGAAACTCTCATTAGATTTTAAATGATCTGCATTCACTTGTCCAGGTGAAATACTAGCTTCTTGGTGTTTTTAAGATGGTAATCCCTTATAACAGCTCACTAAATACATTTATAAGACTATGTGTCGTGGAGGTTATTGAATGTCAGGAAAGATTCTGAGTAAATCGCCAATATTTATAGTAAGTTCAGTTTAATGGAGCAAAGGAGAAACTTAGCTTTCTGACAAGTAATTGTCAGAGAAGAAAAAAACCGTGATGATCAAAAGTGCCTTTGCAGTGTTGGTCAGACAGATAGGTAATTGGCTGTCACTTCAGTAAGTTTAAAAAAAATATAAAGCAAAAGAAATATATGTGCTGAAGGAGCTCTATAAAAGAGCAATAGCCAAGATTAGTGAAGGCCAAAGCATAAAAACAAAGAAAAGAAAGGCAGGTTCAATAAGAAACATGTTGTCTTTTTAAGAGAGCCTGTGCTGCTTTTCAACAGTGAATGCTATTCTAATTCAGCTGTTCAACTGATATGGAAAATACTCAGAACTAAGTAAAGGTCTTTCCACCACCCTGGTAACTGCTTTGGTGAACAAGTTCAGTGGAGGGTGATGGTAGTGATAGCACGTAATATTGCAGAAGACACAGTATTTAACAATATAATAATTTTTTTCTGAGGAGAAAAAGGTTTCACTCCTCAATACTTTACCAGTTGTTCTTTGATAAATGTTTAAGAAAAAAGACAGGTAAGGAGAGAGCAGTATATGTTCAATGATCTTTGAAAGCCAATATACTCCTCTAACATCTCAGAATCAAAAGACCCCACTAAATGAATGGCAAAGAAGTTGATCTCACAAGAGAATTTGGACCACAGTATAAAAAGGAGAGCTGGTAAATTTCAGATCTTTAAAATCTATAAATGTAATTAGAAGGTGCTGAAAAGATTCTTTTCTCCACATTTTAACAAATATATATATATTTAATGTCACTATTTCACATTATCAGGCACAAAACAAAGGTAATTCTTAACAGAAAAGCGTTTTCCTAGTTTTGCGTACTACAAAAGCCTTGCAACTACACTGGTGATGTGCAGGGAGATTTTGAGTGATGGATTTGATATGATGTTGTTATATATTTCACCAAACTGAGCCCAGCCCTCCAGTTTTGTCTCTGACAAAGCTCACATGAAGTCAAAAGAAGCCATAACTGCATCAAGGCTGCAGGATCTGGCTCAGAAAGGCAATAGCAAATTATTTGAGAATCTCAGCATGAGAAGAAGAGTTTGTTGATATTTATTCTGCAGGGTCACCTGACCGCAGTGATATAAAAGGTGGCATCAAATAGTCCCAGTTCCCAGCACACTGCGAGTGCCAGGGTAATATACCTGAGGCTGACAGCTACATCTGTACCAAAGAGACACCATAAAAATGCAGCTACAGTCCATGGGTAGCTACGATAGGGAAGAAGCCAGCTATTGTAATAAAACCCCGTAGCGCCAACTCGTTACAGCACAGTGATTTAAGATTGAATTTCAACCCTCCAATGAAGCTGTAACTGATCCCAAAATACTAAAGTCAAGCCCCTTGGCTGCTTGACCTATAAAATCTTGCAAACAGCTGGAGTGAACGTGCTTATAATGGCATTTAAGACTCCCTTGGTTGTTTCACTTAAATGCCAGCCCTCATACAGCAAAAGACAATGTAAGAGATAGTTATAGGTTAAAGATCTTTAAAGATTTCTAACTTAATATGAATGAAAAAATCCATGTCAAAAGATACTAGAAAGAATGGAAAAGCAAATTACAGTTTTCTTCCTCAGTGCTCAGGTTTAAGAAATGGTGAAGTACTTACTGACTAACTAACAAAAGTGAGAAATGAACATGTTTACTACTGCTTTGAATTCCCAAGGCATAGTAGGCATGGTAAGGAGGTAGCAGATAAGGAGGTAACTTGATAACAATGAAGCTGGCAGCCCCAGAGCCCTCCGAGATTGTGATGACTATGGTATCCAGTTTAAAAAAAGAAAAGAGAGAAAAATGAGAGAAAAATGAGAGAAAAATGAGAGAAAAAGAAAAAGCTGGGAACATTTGCTGCAGGATCTGTACCCAACCCATTGCTAGCATGAAGAGTCTGACTGTGAGGGAAGAGAGGCTGAGATGGGCACCCAGACTGCAAGGCATAAGAAGAATTGAATTCCCTGTAAGGTAAACAGGTAAAACAGTATTTAGAGCTTCTAGTAGATGAATGTCATCCTCCTTCTGGCCAAAGAACAACCCTTTACTCTTACAAAATACATCTCTTTTATGATTCTTTAAAGCCCTCTAAACCCGTGGTTTAATGCAGGTTTCAAAAGAAGACAGAAATTAAGCCAGATGGAGCTCTCCTTCCATGACTAAGGAAGATACACGTTCAGAGCTCACAAGGACCCGGACAAGTTGGAGAGTTAGTTCAAGCTCCAAGTTTAACGAACTAAAATTGTTTGAGCTTTGGCATAAAATACCAAATGGCACAAATTGATTCCTGCCAGATCCTGAGAAACATAAGGTTTCCCACAGGATGATGCATCTTATGTTTACTTTGTGGTTCCAAAAGTGCAGTGTATCTTCAATCACCAACTCTCTCCAGGCAAAACAAAGTATTAAGCCAAGGCAGCCAAGTAATAAAAATCATGTGCTGGCTGTTACCCCTAATTTGAGCCGCAGCACAGAGCCTATTTCCACAGCAGGCAGGAGTTCAGATGTCTGCCTGGATAATCTTTCCTTTTTTTTTTCCCCCAGAAAACTTCTCTCCAATGCATTTCTCGAATGCCAGCCATAGAAAAATAGATGAACAAGATACTGCTTATATTTGACAGCTGCACAAGAGGAAATAAAGCAGTTTAGCACCAGCCCAGAAGTCTGATGATGTGTCTAAATAGGCCCCCGCACTGCAGGTCATTCACCTGCTGTCAAATGCCAATTTCAAGCATAGCAGCAACACTCATGGATCCTTTGACTCTGTCATTGCATATGACGAGATTGCATTGATGTTGCCATTGCATTAACAAGAAGGCTCTCTGATACTGGATCATTTCATGTTGTCATGTAAAATACAAAAATATCCTTCTTTGTTTACAGCATAGCAAAAACACCCCTCCACTTCCTGAGTTACTTGGCCAGGAAAAACGGTTGGGATAGGACTGAATAGCAGCAGGACAAATATTTTGACCTCAAGTTATCTGAAGTAATTCATCAGTAAAGTTTATTGTATGAAAAACTTCCAATAGAGGGCTATGTGGGTATTTTTGTCTCATTTAGACATATAAGTATATTTTGATTAAAAAGAATGGGAAGTCTGAGGTTATTCTCAAATACAAAAGAATACTCTAGTAAGAGGTGGGTGACAATGCAGCCATATCTTGCTTTAAATCTCACTCTTTTACATGTATTCTACAATCTGGCCATTCTCTTGTAGAGATAAAACTCCAAATTCACATTATTTTCTGTGATTTTGTAGCCTCGTCCCATAGAACGGAGAATGAAATTCTCTCTATATATAACTACATGTACGGTTTACTAGGAAGTTGTCAACAGAAACACTCGTTCTGGGAAATGATTGTTATAGAGCTACAGGGAAATAAAAGATGTCTTTTGGGTCGTCTAAGCTAGATTCTCGGATACCAAAATTAATTCCACTCTCAACTCCTTTCAAGGAGTTTAATTTCTACAGAAACTGGCTTGATTCCCCTAACCCTTCTGGAATGCCATTCCAAAATGTCATTGTTCAAACAGGACCTGTTTCACCTTGAATTCTTCTTCCCTGAACATGTGTGGCCAGCATTCTTCTAGACGTGCAGACAAAGTCTCACGTGTTCCTTTTCCAACGGAAATACGTATTTTCATTTGGAATCAAATAAGAAGATCTTGACTTTGGCTTGTTACAAACCGGTAATTCATAGTTCGTAAGAGAGAGGGGTGAATTATGGTCTGAATTTAAAACAAATATTTAGAAGTAGGGATGATACCTTTCAGGGTCATTTTAAAACTCAAAGGTATAAATATACAAGTGTAAAAGTTCTATGTATATTATATACTTGGAACTCTTTCATAAAACGAGTGTTCAAATTGTTTAATCTTAACTTTTTGCTCTGATTTTAACAGAACTTAATTAATCTCTCAGTGACTTACTTCCATTTGTCTTGTTATTTCCATTTAATCCTCCAATTTCTGCTTTTTCTCCATAGCAGTTGGACTGCAGTGATTCAAAAAAATATATCTAGCCTTGTCCTTGCAAACCAAAGATGCAGTAATTATCTCCCTTTACCTTCCCAATTCCTGCCACTCTCTACTAGCCCCACTGCTGGTATTCCAGTACGCACTACAAACAGATGATAACTAGTGATGTTCAGCGGAGCTCTTCATTTATCTCAGTGGTGTTCGCTCTATTTATCCCATCAGTCAGACCTTCTCCAGCAGCTCTTTTGTCCATTCCTAGGCCAAGACATACCCATACTTGTCAATTGTCTCTCAAAAGGCTTGGAGCAGAACAAACAAGTTGAGGAAAGCAGGGGGCCTACCAGAATGTCACAAAAAGACACCAATGCTGTTCAAAGGCTGGAGGTAATTATTCCTAATTATCCAGAGATGCTCAGCAAGACCACACAGGCAAAAATGAAGACAGAGACTGATCTGAATTCATGCAGTATAATAGATTCCCATGGTAAAAGATTTCTCCTTTGGATTTCAGAGTACTGATCCCAAGGATTTGCAAAATTCCTCAAATGTTTGTCATTTTGTGTTAATGCTATGTACATAATGTTCCTATACAACTGAGGTGAGAACACAACAGCCTTAATTAGTTGCAAAGTATCACACTTCTGTGTGCTTTGCTTTTCTGAGCTGTAGAACAATAACGTTTCCTCCAGACTACTTGGACTGCATAGGTTGATGCTGTGGAAATACCTCCTGGCTATCATTCAGAACTGCGCAAACTGCCCCAGGGAACATCAAGAGATTGGACAGTTTTACAGGAGACCAATGTTTAAGTTAATGCATAGGTCCTACTTGAGCACTAGTAGAGTAAAAACGGTTCATGGAATGGTTAATGTTGGAGGGGACCTCTGGAGGTCACCTGGTCCAAGCCCTCTGCTCAAGCCAGCCCACCTAGAGCCATTTCCCCAGGACCATGTCTAGGTGATTACTGAACACCTCCGAGGGTAGGGCCTCCTCTTTGGGAGACCTGTGCCAGTGCTCGGTCACACTCACAGTAAAAAGTTTCCTTTTTCAGTGCCTTTCAGTATAGGATTTCTAGTGAATTCATCAGATGTGCTGTGACAGTCTTCGTGGAAAAGGCGGAACTTTTAGACAATACAAGAAACTCCAAGGCTTGTTTCTGTCTTCAAAACATGCTGGTTTTATTGCTGTGGCAGATCTGATACAACTAAAGCAGCACCAAACTTATAAACTCGAGCAAGTTAGTTTTCATAAGGACAAGAGGAGACAGTACCAAGTAAGAAACCAAGACAAGTTTAGAGCAAAGGCCCCAGCAGAACTCAGAACCTGGAACCCGTGGTTGCTTCAGTTACCCCAGTGAAGCCAATAGGGTTCTCTAGGAACACATGAGCTACAAGATGACATAAATCATTGAATGGTAAATGTGCTAAATGGTGGAACTGTCAAAATTCACCCTCAGTTCTATGAGATAAGGAAGATCTTTAAATTGTGTCTGGAACTTCACAGCACTATGCAATTTCCTCTATTGAATCATGATGTTAACTTAAACAAAATGAATGTCAGATGAATCAAAATCTGATTAGAGATACTTGCAGTAGAGAAAATTGTAAGAACAACCAACAACAAACCAAGTTGATAAGTGAATAAACATAAAATATGGATCAAAAAATAAACGTATCTCAAGCATCTGTAGGAGGAAGACAGTATTGCTGGCTCCATGGCTGAAAAAAAATCACACTTGGGAAAAGCAGCTGCTGCCAGAAATCTCCAGCATTTCCTACCACAACTATTGGGACCATAGGCCACACTGAGACTTTTGGAAGATATCATCTAGAGATACTTATTATGGAACTATTGAAGTTCCTCTTACTGACAGCACATGCAGTTGGAGCACTGGAATGCCATTTGTCTCCTCGGTGAGCAGGTCATTAAACATGCCTGAGGATGTTTTCTTTGCCTGCTTTTCTGCAAAAGACACAAAGTGCATGCACATAGTTTGCAGTGCCAGAAAATACTCTCACCTGTCCAATATGCAGAAGGCTGGAGAGCATATCTCTACCGTATTTGACTTTACTAAATTTTGTCTGCTTCAAGGTTTTGTCTGCTGTTTCCCTCTAAAAGTAGAGTTGTGGTCTTGAAATTTCAGTAGTATGATTTAATTTCAAGATTCAACAAAAAAAAAAAAAATAAAAAGGAAATGATCAGTATACTCCAAAATCTTATTTGAGCGCAAATACTACAGAAAGTGAGAAATTATGATGACCAAAACTATGATTATGAAATAGGTGTGTTTCATCTTTAGTGTAATATTTGTCTGAAAGTCTTACTGCTGTGAAAGTCATTCTTAAAAGTTACTGAAAAGAATCTTTGAAAGACTGAGTGAATAAAAATGTTACTGGCCTTCCTTCCTTACTCACATTTTATCTACCCAAAATAGATGGATTAGTTCAAAATGTGAAGGGAAGCCTTTAAACCCAGGGAAAAAATCCTGCTGCAGACCTTCTGCCTCATTTAATTTTACTGTGCGAGCTCAGAAAGGGAAGACCGTGGAGAGAAAATATAATGCTAGGTGTCTTTGTGAATACCAGTAACCACATTAGGCTGTCACACACTTATACATCCAGTGGATTTCAGTCACTGTAGACTTATTCATTCCAGCTTCATCTCCCTGGAGAGAGACACCTGTTTTCAGCAGGGCTAAGCAATCAGTCTATGACAGGAAGTTTTCAGACCCCAGGGAAGGTGTGCTGTAATCTCTTTTTTTATCATTGCTGGAATAGGCATAAACACAAGGTGAGCCTGCCTTATCTGATGCCATGACAAGAAATGATAAACATGCATTATCTTGCAGGAGCTCCAGAGATTCAACAATCAGAAAAGAAACCTCTTTAATCCAGTGATTCAGCAGATGGGAGTAATATGGAGAAAGTTGACACAATGAACACCTACCATATTTCTCTGTGGGAGGCAAGTCCCCCATATGTCTCTTATGTCTCATCTCCTTTGTGACTTCAGAGTTGGAGAGGCTGAAAACATGTTTATTCCTGCTTCTGCTTGAGCTGTCACATCTCTCACTTTGTCCTGCCATAATGGTGCCTTTGCACATTCACACACCTCCCCTGGGACTCGCTGCCCACTAAATCCACAGGTCTTCCTTTCACTTCTTTAGGACCAACGTGTCTCCTGTGTGCCTCCAACACACTCCTCTGTAAACTCTTAACCACAGTGATTGCTGCATCTTTCTATGACCTGGGGTATATCCCATCACCTGCTGTACTAAGTATTTCTAATGGATTCCTTGAGTTTGGGGTAAACCATACACACCTTAAGGTGCTGGTGGATTCATGTTTGTCAAACAGCTTGGATTCCAAAAATGGGCAGCAAATATATCCCATAAGTTATGTTTTGATATGCTCAAAGGTGACAGATTATTTGTTCAGAAATATACCACAACATGGCCGCTTTGATCATTAAATTTAAACCTTACATATCTTATACTCCTGCCCTTAGTTAAGAGTTGATGTCTAGCTGTTCTGTTCTAGGGTTACTTTGGACACAAATACCAATGACGAATTTTAATGACATGCCTCTACTTTCACTGAAGAACCAAGGCGAACCACAGGAGCCAGGAAAGATGCAGGTTACATTGGTTTTTGTGCCCGTTGCACTCTGCCATCTGCCCATCCTTTATCCCCTACAACAGAAATGTGGGGAACAAGATGCTGTTTCGTGCTCAAGAGTCAGCTGCATTACGATAGGAAGGGATAAAATATTTCCTACTGCAATTCTTTGGTAAAATTAATTAAACAATAACCCTTTTTTATTGTAAATGGGCAATATAATAACACTGACGGTCTCTGACTGTCAAATTCCCCCCCCCAAAGTCCCTGTGTGTTTCTTGCACTCTTTCCCTAAAAATCTGAGCACTTTTACAGACAGGAAAATGGGTTACTTAAGAATGTGCTCTGATTCAGTCCGACCATTCTTATGTTCTTGAATGTTCTTGAATTCCTGGGAGTAGTTTATTGCAATCTCTTACTACTTCCAAGGCTATTGCAACTCAATAAGATGAATAAAATACCAATCTTTATCTCCATCATGTAACTACTTACAAAATACAGTGAGAGGCTGTCATCACTACTTTCATTCTCCACTGTGAACTCATCATATTCCTTCATTTCAATGTATTCTTCTACAAAAGCAAGGAAACTGCTGCTCCAATCGAAATACTGTTTGTATTCAGGTGAGGACACGGAAGCATGCAAAATATTTATCCAGTACACAAAAAAGGACAAGGACAGAATCCAAATTCACTTTCTCAAATGTAATTCAACTTTCTCATGGATTACTTGCTCATGGTAGTTGATTTCCAGGTCCACTCTTAAAAGTATCTTGCACACAACTGATCCCAGGAGGCTTTTGATTTTCAAGGACTTCTACTTACTCTCATACTCAACCTTCCTATTTCCCCTACCACTGTTAGGCAATAAGTACTTATCAACCATTTAATGCTGTAAAAACACAACTCTAAGATGCTGCAACACAGCTTGCACTTTTTATTCCAAGCTTATGTCTTGGAAAAGAAGAAAACCACACAAAAGAGTAGTTATGGTTTGGCACCACAGGCACACCACAGAAAGCACAGAGTAGCCTGCTATTCCCACCTCTTTTTGGTGGTATGGCTGTATCCTGTGTTTTAGTTCAATTTGCACTTGCACGACCTTCTATGAGACTTCCTGTCTTAAAATTCGAAGTTTTTAATATAATACACACAATGCACGTTAGGATACCTGTTAGCTATATTGCTTATTCTGCAATGAATCCTTGTTTAACCAGGTAAGATACCCATCTTCTTTCTATTTTTCTCCAGAGTCAAAGCAAATCCATGTCTTAAAAGCAAAGAATAAATAAGAATGATACGACAGGATAAAGTACAAGGCATGCATGTTCTCAGGTACGCCTTTAATCTTCATTTTGACTCCCTAATGATCCAACTTAAGGTGTATTTTCTCTAATCCTAAATTCAGGATCCTACTTCTGATACACAGTATATACCCTAAAGTGCCTTGTGGTTTAAAAAACGTGCTTGTTCTGATAAGCTCTTTGTAATGCCCACATAAAAGAATTGAATGCAGAGCTGTAAGAATGTCTCCAAGCTCAACTGTAAATTAAAGCTGTCACTTCATATTGAAAGCCTGGAGATGCTACCTGGCTTTAGGAACACACAAGGAACTATTACCTTTCTATCATCTTTTTCTCTTCACATACTATGTTTCTGTCTTATTGCAAGCATTTCTTTGGGAATAAAGATCTTCCCATTTGTTTTTAGTGAGGATTTATTCTCATTATACAAACACAGGATTACACCATGAGGCCAAGATTTCAATCATAAATCAGTGAAAAATGCTGAGTTTGTCTACTGGGAATACTAAATCATGACTGTGATTTTTTTTTTACTGTTTGCAAAATTTATGTAACTAGATTATGTTGCTGCATTACACTTTAATCCACCTTCAGTGTTTATTTCCTTTTTTCCATGGCATTAGAAGTACCATTTTGCATTCCCATCCTAAGTTTGTTAAGAAGCCAGTGAAATAAGAAAATATTTATCCCAAAATGTTTCACTGAAGTCACTCAATCAGGTCTTTGAAAGAGCTGGATGCAGAACAGAGTTCTTTGATTTCTATTTCTAAGCATTCCCTTCAATATATCCCAAAGTATCCAAACCCTTTTCTAATTATTATGGAACAGCCTTGTAGGTAAAACAAAGGAGACACTTACAAAAGGCTCCTGCCCTTCTCCCCATAAAGCTGTGTATAATCTGTTTAAGAAACCTGGCATGAGACACGAAGTCAAGTCATGCATGTTCATGCAAATACCCAAATGTGCAGGGAGTTAGTTCATAGTATATACCTATACAAATTGCATATATATGTTAACATACATGTTTGTGTTGTGTGTGTATACATATATATATATATGTGTGTGTGTGTGTGTGTGTGTGTAATTAATTCAGTGTCCCTAACTCTTTGGATACACAAGCAATTGTACAGAATTCATTTTGAAAGTCTGGCCCAATCACACATGCAATTTATCTAGATTCAAAATAAGTTACCTTTTCTGAATAAAAGAAACCCTGCAAATGTTATAAGTAGGAAAATTATAATAACATAACCATAAAGTAATTTAACCCAAAAGCTCTTCCCTCAGAAAACTACTGGGTTCAGTAGAGGATGCACTCATGTGAGGAGGGCAGGATTATGTCTGATGTCCTCACAGCAGCTCCCATGCCTACAGAACCACCCAGAACGATCAGCATGGTCCCCACACCAACACTGAATCCAGTCATCTGCTGTGAGGCCCTTATTCCAGGGAGGAGAATGGCCTTGTGACTTATCTCCATCAAGCATCAGGACAAACTCACTTATGTTAATTGATGTCCCACAGAATCCAAATCCTGGAGATAGCCACAACAGCAGGATAAGGAAAAGATGTGGGCAGGAGGTGGGGACCAACTGTTCAGGGAGCCCTTTCTCACCATAGCTATGTGCAGCTCCAAGCAATTTCCTGCAGCTGCAGTCAGCTCTGCCAACAGGGCTTTTTGGCCCTGTACAGCATAGTTGTTATAAAGGCTGAATTCTTGCATCAAATACAACTCTTCAGGTATTTTCTAATTTCACTTGTTCAATACATTTTTTTCTCGTCTGTTTACATTTCACACTAACTTGCTTCCAGTAACATTGTAAAATTGGTTCATATTTGGTAAAGTCTAACATTGCCTAAGAATTAAACTCTTGTATTTGAAATAAAAGAGTATTTCGAAATCAACAAGGTTTATGTACTACATGTCTTCTAAAGTAAAAGATGACCTTTCAGTGATTAACTTAGGGTACAGCATTAATTTAGTAGATCTTTTCCAAGAACCTAATGTTGAAGTTCTTTAGAAAGAACTTAACATTGAAGCTCTTTCTTAAGAACCTAAATATCCACTTTGATGTGAGGAATTGTTTACTAAAATTGGACGGTCTCATTCTTCAGATATAATGGTAACTTGACATAAGGCAGTTACTCAAAACATAAACTCTTCCTCAAAGATGCTCTCTTTGCCTGACCAAAAGCACTCTAATTAGCCTCATGCTCCAAGATAAAGTCCTTCTTGGCCAAAAACGTGTCAGACATAGTAAGTTAGAGTTCTTCTCCCAAGAGATGTGATAAACCCATTTTAAAAGCTACTGCAATAAAGCTGTTTTTTTAGTAGACATGTAAAGGTACCAGGTCAGACTCATGCTGGATTTTTAAAAATACTCAAAAAACAACTGAACAATCATGACATAAAAGTTGTATGATTCTAAATGCTTTGGAGGCTCAGGGCTTTTTGGAGACAAGAACACTACAATTTCAATGTTTATCTTTGTTATTTACTACTCCCACCTTTGCATTCCTGTAAATCTTATAAATTATTATATTACATAACACTATAATATTATTATTCTGTTGGTCATTGTTGAAATCTTTGGCAACCAAAGATGGGACCCAAAACACTTCTAGAACCATTAGAAATACACTCTTTAAACACAATATTCTTAACAGAAATCCCCGAGGAAGTGGTTACATTTGGAGAAGTAGAGATAATGTATTATTAGTGCATTTGAGGAATGCCATATAATTTCCGTGCCACTTTCCACACCACCATTCTTGATAGAAATTTCATAAGGTGCCCAATTAAGCACATTGCTAAGCACTGAATATAAATAATATGAATAATTTCCTTAAGACTCCTTCTAAATTATTATTATCCAGAATCACCTCTCTTCTGGAACTTCTTTGGTGATCCAAAAAATGGTGAAAAAAAAGATCAGATCCTGAGAGAATTCCTCACCTAACTCTTTCAAAAACTCTGAATGAAAGATAAATGCTCCTTTCAAAATGTCTATCATTTTAGTATTTAGTACTAGGCATTCTCTCAAATTATCACAGGATCAAAAAAGGTTTTATCACCATTATCTTTTCAAACACCTCTATCATTTATTTCTTTCATTTTTTCCCAAAAATGTGAAGAAATACTAAGAGATCACTTCTGTCATTTTTCCATTTTTAAGCCATTTGACTATTTTATCATTGCTCAAGAGATCTGCATCACTGTTAACATCCATTTTGCTTCAAACACATTAATACTGACTTCCGTGCTCTATTTCCATTGCCACAGTTTTCTTCTGTGCCCTCTTTTGATGATTTTAGCAATTTTTTGACACAGATACATATTCTTCTGCTACATACTGGAATATGTATTGATCTTTTCCTGATGTACTTTCATCTTCCTTTCTATGTATGTTTAAATGCTACCATTGGTTACAATAAATGTAATATTTTTTGTGTTAACATAAAGCTAAGCGAAGTAGGTTTTTTCATTAAACTGAACCTTCATTTCTTGAGTTTTAAGGGAAACCAAAAGGAAGACAAATTCTTTCCCAAGGGCTAAGATGTACATTCCGTGGTTTAGACAAAAACACAGAAAGTTGTATAATGTTAACACTGTATAGCCATTTGGGTTTTTATACATTGTACATTTATTAAACAAAGGACGTGAAAATGAAAACTTTCAGGCATTTCTAGGTATGGGGTCTTTGTCATCATAGCGTATCATAAATTTAGATCTCTAGAACTTTTTACAGGAATGACAAATACTTGTAGAATTGTTAAAATCTATTCTGCCCTATGATTTTATAAAGTAACTGCACAGGCTGTCTACTAGAGCATCACAAAGATACCATGCTTTGGTCTTTCCTCATTATGATCCTGCTGCATTTCTTAAGCTAAGCAAAATAAGGAGATGTACTGGGAAAAAAGACTCTCTTATCTAAAGCTATTGCTTCCTCTTTCCTTTTCAGGCAATTTCCTTTATTTCCATATTAATGGATGGCTACAGCAGGTTACCAATCACTAATCAGTGGTGAACCAAGCTTTCGGTTGCCAAAAACTGCTTTATGCTGGCAGTATTTCTGGTCTTATATTTTATTGTGGACCTCATGACACAGCCCTAGGGGAACTAAACCACTACAAAATCTCTGCTGATATAAGTACGTGTGTGCAGAAAAGGGCAGACAGGGTGAATAATAAATAGCTGCTGTTAAAATATCATATTTAATACTATGAGATGTACAACTATAGGTCTCAGAGCCCATATTTTTAACTTTTACTGGTCTGCTTTTTTTGCTGCTACTTCCATGGAAATGCAGTAAAATGTCAGACAATATTTACTAAGCAAGTATCTGAATCACAGTTTAGAAAGAGGACAATAAATGAGTTGAAGGAAATACATTACAGTCAAAGGCCTGTATTTCAAGGGAATTATTCTTCACCTGATATGAATCATGAAAAAATTATAGGACCTTGTATTTGGTCTAGTATCTGTAAAAATACCATATTTAAATAAATTGGTGTTGTCACTATGATATAAGAGAAATCAAAGCTACTGATGAAACCAAGATAAAACACCAAATCCAGAGACCAAACCTATTGAAAGGTCTACATCCAGTCTCAGCTCATTTTCCATCAGGAAACTGCACAACCTCATTTATTTAAAGGTTAAGACAAAATGTATTAAAGTTAATGGAACACTTGCGTTTGTTTAAAGACATAAACTCCATCAGCAATAAGAAACTTTATGCCAGCAGGCACCACTTGTAATTAGTTGTACCCCTGGATCTCAAATTGGGTAATTTGGGTTAAAGGCAAACAGATGAAACCTCTCTTTCCTAATGCCCTATGGTGAAAATAAGAAAATTCTGTCAGCTTGGAAGAATTGCCCAGATGTGATGAGATCTCAGAACCAAGTCATGCTGAGATGGCAATATCAAGGAAAATGCGCCGAGTCCACTCCCCACTCCCTGGGAGTAAGTCAACACTACTGCTCCCGGCATTATTTCTCATACATTAAGTATATGTTGTGATGATGAAGAAAAGGGAAAATAGTTACTGTCCAAGATTCCTCTGGTGACTTAAACAACATTTTGTAGCAGTTGACACTTCCAAAATGTTGTGGGCTGCTGAAAACTCTTTTGTCCCCTCCACAATTGCACATACTAACTTTGGCATGTCTATAATTCCCATCTAAGAACACTTTTATCAATAAATTTTAATATTATAAATGCTTATGAAGAGAATTTATGGTATGCTGCTCAGCATACCACCATCTATTACAACTAACTCTCATTCATCAACTTGCAGAACTACAAATCTGGTGCTGGTTGAAGAAATTGATATGAGCATATTCATCTCTTCCTACAATGGCACCCATGAAGATAGAGTTGACAGGGTAAAGGATTGATATTTTGCGGGCTCTGATTTCAGAGAATTTGAAGTCTATGTTAATCCTGATGTGTAATCAATACATTTTAATTTGACTGTATATACTGGAACATCTATTCAGCCTGGGCATGGTGTGTGTCCCATATGTATTTATTTTCAAAATGTCAGGATGTGCTTGGGAGCAGGTGTGGAACAGTCCCAATTTCCTCTAGAATGGGGAAGATGCTCTTTAGAATAAAGCAGTACAAATATCACAGTTGTTACATTGAAAACCTTTAAAAGGAAAGCAAAACAACTTGAAAACCCTCAAGATCTATTTTGGCAAGCCATGCAAATGGCATCTGTTACAAGGAGATTTTACACTGGTGCACTTACTTCGGACTGCAGGGGTTAATCAGAAGTTTTGGAGGTTAAACCAAAAGAACCACTCAAATTGAAGGCTAATTGTGTTTTCCCTTTCAGCCCAGTTCTTAAGTGACTCCTATTGGGTCATGTACTTTCAAGAAATTAGACTAATCCAGTAAGTATATTTCTGTGTGAAATTACAAAGGGGTTTAGATATGCCTATAATGATTCTCAGATAATATAGCCAATCTAATGGCACAGACTGACACAAGCTATTAACTACACGAAGTTCTGAGTATCTTAGCTTCCCATACTATGGAGTTCTACCCCTTTCACATGCACAAGTCACAGAGTGTTATTCGTATTGAGACTGATTCTCATACATGGAAGAGGATGCTTTACACCATTGTGGCATTATAACATAAACATGGTGTAAATACATTTTATATACTACATAGAATTGAGAAGCAGTGTTTCTTTAGTGTTTTAGGAGTATGAATAAGTTTTATTATGCCCTCTCTTCAAATGGGGGGGGCAGTGGGGGCAGAAAATCATGGGCTGCAGTTTTGCTCAAACTTCATATGGGTGAAAGGAGATAAAAATTACATCTTTATATGTTTATGAGAGA
Organism: Edolisoma coerulescens; assembly: GCA_013397115.1. Lineage (NCBI taxonomy): Eukaryota > Metazoa > Chordata > Aves > Passeriformes > Campephagidae > Edolisoma > Edolisoma coerulescens. The sequence goes on along the minus strand of VWZW01002478.1, from coordinate 82,794 downwards.
TAAAGATTCCAAATACATAAGAAGCAAGTAAGGACTTGTATGCTCTGCATCAAATAAGGAGTGAGTGATATGAAAGCTTTAGCAGCTAAATGAAGCAGATGAGCAAGTGTACATTTATGTTAGGCTTTCTGTGCTGATGTTTAGTAGTTTTACTACAGAGAGAGGTAAGCAGCTGATTATTATCCCCCAAGAGCGAAAAGGAGGCCGGTAAGCAATTATTCTGAATTGTGGTACGAGACAGAATGCCTCCCAGAGCTATTTGTAGGCTGATGCAATTTACATACCATTGTTTGCTCAAGCTTGTGCTCAAAAACCACTGTTTATCCAAGGTAATATTGTCATGCGTGAGTGGTCAGGTCCGAAACCGAACAAGCTTTCTTGTCTCATCATCTCCTTAGCTGCTTTCAGAGATATTCTGCAGCTTTGCTGGTTGAAATGGAAGATCCTCTCCTTCAAACAAAAACATTGGCTGAAGGAGCAGTGTTGTTTCTGGAGTGTTGGTGGGAGACAAAAGGAGATGTCCATGCTGACTGTTATGGGACACTAGGAAGGGAAGAAATGGACCAAGTCTTTGTCTTCCATACATTGGGATGGAAATGAGGCAAAAAAGAAAATCTAATTGCATTTCTGAATAACAATATCTAGCATTTTTAATATTTTTCTGTTTTGAAATACTCTAATATTCCCTTGTTCCTGCCACGATGGAAGCTCCTCTGGGTTCCAGATTCTTCCTGAACACACAGAAAGGGGTCTGGGTGAGCAAGCAAGCAAGCATGGATGTAAACAGGCAGCAGTTATGTCATGTTTCCAATGGAAACCTCTTAAGAGTTCAGTGGAAATCTCTCCAAACAGTCACATTCAATGATTCTTTTTCATTTTTGTTTTCAGAAAAGCTTTAACCAGCTTTCAAAAATCCAAATGTTAATGGCATCTGCTTAATAATAGCTGGCTCAACCAAAATCTGCAGTTGGAATGTGTTAATATAACTCTTTGAAATGTGTGTAATATGTGAAAAATTGCAGGTAGGAGAATTTGTATATATAGAGATATCTGTCTATATGTAAATAGATCAAAAGGTAAAGATTGTAGCAAAGATGGCCTATGAAGCTAACATGAAGACTTCTTTTATGTAACTAATGAGTATTTTCCTTTGGAAATAATTTAGACAAGAAGATTTTTTTAAATCTATCCTGTCGCATTGTCCTTTAAATTCTCATTTTCTTCTTTTCAATTTTTCACAAAAGAAAAGCAAAATATAACCACTGTCAGACTATTTTCTCTGTTTAAAAAGAAGTTCTGTTTCTGTAGTCTGATACACAAAATGTTAAAAGTCCAGACTTTGAACAAACATAATGGCATGTAAATTAACTTAGAGCTAGAAGAAACAAGAACTTATTTCATATAAATTATTTCATATTTATATATTTCATACAAATTATTGAAGAATTTATACTGTGATGTAAGTGTACAGTTTAGCAAACTATATAATTTTAGACTGAAACAGTTGTAAGCAAAACTGGAGTGAAGGGAACAAGCTAAATTAAATTAGAATAAGTGATCTGGGATGTATGTAGAGCCAGCCTCACAAGGCACTCAAAGTGAGCCCAGGTGTTAGGCTCATTTGACTCTCACCAAAATGTCACATACTGCTCATGTTTTACTTTAAAGACAGCCCACATTTCTAAGCCTGCAGAAGCTGAAGAGGAAGTTGTCCCTCTCCTATGGTTAGTCAGAATCAACATCTTCCTACTATAGCAAGGAAAAGGTCACCCTGATTTTAGCCCATCATTGTGGCAAATCCACAGTAACCCCTTGAAGTGTTAAGCAGTTAAGCATGCTTAAAACAATGTAAATGAGAGAAGAAATAAATCCCAGGAGACAGGTGTAAATATCACAACTCTGTTAAAGTAACTGTATGTATGCCAATACACAGTGAGTGAGAATTTGCTTCATGTTTTTTCCCACCCCCCCCGCCAAGAATTGCATCTTATATATGTATCATTAGTCTCCACTCAAAAAAAAAAAAAAACCTACTAAAATAATCTGCTCTTATAGTTAAATTTAGGATACTAGGAGCTCTAAAAGAAAGTATGCGGAGGAGAAAAGGGTTAGAGAGGAAAGAAGACTCAGAAATTATCTCTCTTCATCATTGTTTCTCTTGTTCCTCATAGCTAAAACTATATTCCTCATTCATTAAGAGATAATTGTATTTTTGTAATTATTTCCTCCTGTCAGGAGACAACCTGAGAAAAGACCTCATTGTCTCATTCTTTGAAACATACAAAACTTCATTACTAAGGTTGCTTCATTCGGTTTAACCTATCTAGTGAAATTAGGCTGCCCACACAAGTTCCTAGTCTGCCAGAAAACCATCTTTTCCCTCTTCTGAGGCTCATGATGAATCTCGCGTGAACCATGCCTGTTTTAAAACCACATCTTTTTGTCCATTTTGTGATGATTTTACTATCAGCATGTCTGATTTCCTTTAAATTCTACGACTATTATTTGGAAATAATTTTGACAGTGCAGACCCTCAGCACAAGCTTTGCCGAGAGACTCACCATTGCAGCTCATTAAGATTAAAACCCAGTTCGGTCTCCTCCCAGTTTCTCAGGGTTGTTATCTTGTAGGCTGTCTTGAATGTTAAATCAAGGAAGTGCTATCTGAATAATGTCCTAAAACATCTACATTGTAAATAATAAATAACAGTTTCAAGCCAAGGGGATGTTCAGAATGTTTGTTTCAAACTAAGATCAACAACATCTACTCAAAGCAAATCATTCATACGCAAGAGCACTGTCTATTACACAAGCGCAGGATTGATTGGGTTGTCTCCCACAAAAGCCACTGAGCAATAGTTATTTACTGAAGTAATCTGAAAAGCAGCACTACTCTACGATCTTGAAACATTTTAGCTAGACCATGAACCTTGGCAAGAGAAAAAAGTTAAAATTTTCGTGTAAACTCTGTTCCTCAAACTCTTGAACAGAAGCACAGTATGTGCAGATAAACAATTACACAGTTCAAAATGCTTGTCATGACCCTGCTCCCCATAGCTGGATAGCAGAAGAGCCTAAAATAATAATAAAAATACAGGGTTGGTGTTTCAGAGTTGGTCCATAATGATTTAATGTCTGGGGATGCATTCAAGCATCCCTTAGGTGCCTTAGCATATTAATTGTAAATTTCTACAGGTAACTCTGAAATTTGAGTTCTTGCTCACTAGAAAACATACTACAGACAGAAAGTGAAGAGATTCCTTTGATTTAGACTAGATTTCCCATTTATAATAAAAATATTATGACCCGAGGCTGTTGGTCTCACTAATGACACTGTGACACATTCAGGAGCTTTTTACTCTTTTATTCTGCCTTGAACTAGAGCTTGGAAAACCACCAGAAGTTTCTGTATTTGTGTTCTAAACTGTGTTCAATAAATAAGTGTTTGGTTTCAGCTATTTTCAAATCATGCAAGTTTTGGGGGTGGACTTGTCAGGGTCTCATTCAATATATCACTTATGTATCACATTTATGGACTATTTGATTGTGCTTTATTTGTGGTCTGTGCCTGTCCCCAATTCAAATAATCAGTCATGGCAGTTCTGAGATATCCTTGAGGGAACTGGACTTGGGTCCTCTGCAAAGAGACAGAGGGAACAGTTTCTCCATCATTAAATTTCAATTTAACCCTTCAAATAAGCTTGAGTAAGTACTGAAGAGACAAATAAGCTTTGTGCTAACCTTCTTCAGAGGAATGAAGTTCATTCTACTGTGATTATCCTTTACTGTGTATCTATACAACTGTAACGTACTGACCAACAGAAACACCATTCTTAGCCCAGTGTTCTAGACACTGCTGTTAAACATTTTTTTTTCCTTTTAATAATAATTTGATACAAGGGGTCATTGTGCTCTTGGATTTTTTTAAAAGGACTCTTACTACTCTAATGAACTCTGTAATGAACTATCTTTTCCCATAACATTACCAGTTTAATTCAAAGTGCAACTTCCATGCATATGCATCAAAGCATTAGTATAAAAGCACTTGACAACTAACATTTTAGCTAAAGTCTGCTGCAACACCATAATTTGACTAATTCTACTGACAAGCCACAAAAATACATGTCTTAAATGATGCCATTCAAAATACTAAACTAATACACCTTTTTGTTTTTTTTCAGGCTGAAGGAGACACATTCTCTGTCTGGATCAATTTTTACTTATATTCAACTTTTTAATAGCAATTGAAAATTAGATAATGAATCATTAGCATCACAAGAAAAAATATCTAAGAATATTGCAAAATCCATAATTCTAGCTGACTGTAAAAGTGTGCTAGCTTTTTCTTCCTCTGCTCCTTTCATTTTTCTTGCACTGACGCATATTCTTTCATGGCATGATTAGAAAGAAATGCTAACCAGATGAAAGCATCATCACGATATATTCTATGTGTTCTGTGAAACAAGTATTTTTCACAGCCACGACAGCACAGGCTTAAAAAAATGCTTTTGCTTTTCAAAGATACATGCTGAAAACCCACAAATGTCAAAATGTCAGTGTATTCAGATGGGACCAGAGAGAAAGTAGGCATATATCCCAGCTACTTGCCTAAGAAGCTGCAGCAGAGATCCTTATTACTGTTTCAATTGTAGCTGAAATGTATTTCCACGCAGACAAATTGTGGGAGTATATACACGGCACTTAAGTTCTGCTTTAGCATCCTAAGTGAGGCTTATTGCTAGAGCCTCTCCATTTAGGTTATTTTCACCATGAATGGGACATGCTTTATATAATTCAACATATGGCAGTACAGACATATCAGAGAGGTTTACAGTGATGAGTCTGACAAGAAAATTATTTCTGAAATGAGCTTAAACACTTGAGTAAGGTACTCTGAGTTAAGAATTGCTATTACTATTCTAGTGGCATAAACATCCAATGCACACACAAAGGAAGAAAATGATTAGGAATCATTGAATCATTCTGCTGGAGCAGACCAGCAGCCATTCTTCCTCTTCACTCAACCTGCTTTGTTTTGCCCAGACTGTCTCTCCTGCATGCAAACAACCTGCATGCTATGTACAAGATATACATACATAAACACACATATGCACATATTGATCAATCACAGCTAAAAAAGCTATTTCAAAGTACTTTTATGTTTAAAAAAAAAAATAACTAGTCATATACACTAGAAAGCACAAACCAACACTGTGGTAAGAGCACACCTATAGCACTTTGCATAAATAAACTGTGCATTTTATACTTCAGCATTGAATTTTTAATATGATTTGCTAAGGAGATGTGTGTAATCACCTTGTGCATAAGCATGGTTTTGTGTCTGTTTCCTGTCTCTTCTCCCCATTTCCTTGCATGGTCTATTTCAAATGCTTGTTGAAATATGAGACAGGAGCAGAGGTCTCAAAGATTCAAGTATCTCAAAGATATTTCAAGAAAATAAGGTAAAAGAGACATCTTAGCAGGAAAAGTCTACAAGGAGTCCCACTTGGTAAAACACTGGGCAGAGATTACAGCAAAGCCTACACCAAAGTCAGTTAACTGGGAAACAAACCTGAAGAAAACCTCACTCCTTCTTCCAGAGCTCATAATCTCCTTGCAAAGTCTGGAGAAAGAGAAAGATGCAACTCATGCATTTCAGCAGCTGTGCAGAGAAAGGCAAGACAGCTCATCTGGCTGACCTTGAAGGAGGTTGGTCCTATGAAGTTGAGTTTGTCTCTTGATCTACACAAAACATGTTGTCTGTGAACTGAGACAACCAACATCAAACACAGGTGCTGAGAAAAGGATGCCAAAACAAGGGTCATGGCCAGGTTTGTGAGTGAAAGCAATGGCAGGCTCTGGCCATTTGAGAGATGGGTTCCACTCTCTGGAATTCTCTTTGAATAGAGATGGGTGGTTTTTCATGTTTTATGTATTATGGAATGCCTCAGTTGTTCTAATGTATAATGTCTACGTGATACTACAGTATCCCTATGGAAGAGGAACATTTCTCCCACCTATAGGCCTAAAAGTGTTGAGAAAAAGAAGTCAACTAACACTTAACCTCTTAAATTAGTGCCAATGAAGCAGTGATTTGGTATAATAAGGCGGAAGTTTATCATGTAAACTAAGAAGAGCATTTTAAGATCTGTATTTGACTTCAACAATAGGGAAAAGCAACTGTTATATGCAACAAATAGAGAAGGTAAAGATATTTGTTCACTTCAATATCTCTGTTGGCTTGAATTTCACTAGCAGAAAGTCAACAGTACAGGTCAATGAACAGACAAAAATTTCACTTTCCACATGCTGAGTTTTACTGAAAGGAAGTCATAGAATCTGAAAAAATACTAAGATGCTTGAATTATATTCGACACTACTACTATTAAGTGATTCATACTGTGTATTATAATCAAAATAGGTACCGAATAATTATCTCTGAATGATTATTAGAGAATAATGTGTTTATGTGAATACTAGCATATTGAAAGACGCATATTGAAATGAAATAGAATATGGCAACATTGGAATAAAGGCATAATGTTTGACTTATTAACAGCTATCTATAAAGTAATTTAGCATATTCTAAATACTCTTTGGAAATTTTTTTTGTTTATTGAATGCATATTTACTAGTAAATGGAAGGCACTTTCTTTATGGCTGACAGAACTGTTACTAAGAGCCACATTCAGGACTTTACCGCTGTCCTGGGTTGCAGTGTATTCTATTACCATCTTCATGAGGTGCTGCAACCAGGTGGGGTGGTGTTCCTGGCCTCCTCCCTCCAGACTATCTCCTGTTAATAGGCCAGCTGCTGAAACCAGGTGGGGCAGCGTTCTTTATCTCTCCTATGACCCATCCTCCCTCTAGGGGGATATGTTCTGTTAATGGGCCATCTAATCCTACCCCATGACTGACAAAATGACACCATCCCATTGTGAGGTGCTCCGCCCAGAGGGAGGAACCAAGCGTCCCATCCTGGATATAAGATGAGATTTTGAACACCACAGCCAGCCCTTACCTACTGGATTCCCAGAGGACAAGAGCTACCACTGGACCTTCAGGTGAAGACCAGACCCTTTCTAGAGGATCACTGCTTCANGGGCAGGGTTCTTTATCTCTCCTATGACCCATCCTCCCTCTAGGGGGATATGTTCTGTTAATGGGCCATCTAATCCTACCCCATGACTGACAAAATGACACCATCCCATTGTGAGGTGCTCCGCCCAGAGGGAGGAACCAAGCGTCCCATCCTGGATATAAGATGAGATTTTGAACACCACAGCCAGCCCTTACCTACTGGATTCCCAGAGGACAAGAGCTACCACTGGACCTTCAGGTGAAGACCAGACCCTTTCTAGAGGATCACTGCTTCAAACAGAACCATCACTCCAGGAGGACTGCAGCCACCATTTAATCGGACTGCTACCAACCCCCCGACCAACAGGGCGTCAGGTTGTATCCTGACTCTATCAGTGGTTTCTTTTTTGTACTATTGCATTTATTTTATTTTTCCTATTAAATTGTATTTCTGACTTGGAGTCTCTCACTGGTTTGCTTTCAAACCAGCACAACCTCAAAATTGTAATGTTTAGCCTTTTTGATGTTTTCCATAAAATCCTCAAAAGAAGAAATTCTGTCACATGCTTATTCTACAAAGTGCTACACAGCAGCATGGAAAATAGTCTAAGGCAATCCTACATAAATCATCAGAATACATTACACACACACATATCTCAGACTCGCTGATAAATGTAAGTTTGCTTATATCAGACAGTATCTTTCTTTTACAGATATTTAGTACTTAAAATATTGCAAAACTTGGTGACCATACCAAGAGCTTTCCAAATGGTAAAAAAGGAAATTATTGCAAAATACAGAAGATGCCATTTTGCATCAGGCAGTTCAAAAAGGAGCTATTATGTATATATAGGGGTGGGTGGGTGTGTGTATGTGCTAGTTAGACAGTCTGTTCTGGGGGGAAGAAAGTGAACATAGCAATTCTTCTGCCCCAGGCTGTATGATTCAAAAGTTGAAATTAAAGGGGAAAACATGCCTTTGTTAAGGACATGCACTCTGTGAAGATCAATATCCTTGATATTCTGAGGTGTACGTATCAACCCTGTAAAGCATCAGCCTTGTGACATGTGGTGGTGTTGGACACAGATGTGTTTAAAGTAAGAAATGGTCTAACGGTATTTCACTAAAAGTCCCTGAGTAAGAATCCCTAAGTCCCTAAGATTACCAGCAGTGAGAAACATGATAATTGTGAATACTGGAGTGGTTTTTTTTTTAAGAGTAACACCTCCATGGTAAAAGTGTTGTTAGTTACCACAGCAGTGTATGGTATAGGAAAAGTACAACTACAACCACAACCAACCACAAAGGTATTTAATTAGCTGATCAAAAGATGTGTACACACAAGCTCTTTTGAGTGTTGTCTAATGCAAGGTGTTGGGACCACCTCCTTCCACTGACCACTGTGGAGTAATGAGACCTGGCACCCTTAAACCCCAGTCTTAACATGCCTAAGCCACATGAGGGCAGATGTCACAGTAGACTGCCACAGGTGAGAAGAGGTCCCTTAAGTGTTAGGCTGCCAAATGCGTTTGGCTTGGAGAACACATTTTTGCTCAGATATCACTGTCCTCCTTTCTGAAAATGCAACCCTTCAAATGACCCCCTTTTCTTGAATATATTTTCCTGTGTCTTCTCCTTCCTTTCTTCTATTTATTATTCTCCCCTCCTCTTCAGCCCTTTGCCCTTACCTTTCCTACATGCTGTTAAACCTGATTTTTAAAGCAAAAAGTAGTCTTACTTAGTGCATCTTAAGTTAGCAGAGGGAAGGGAACAGTCCTTTTTCTACACTTTCTCTGCTTTTTAGACAATTAGTGTCGGAGAAGTTTGGTTGGGAGCAGGTGGCTGAGTCCCATCTAAGAGATTCATAAGGACTCGGTCAAAGTGTTATGTGGAAATCAATACTACACTAATATAATATAATATTGAAATATTACACTAACATAATATAATAGCAAAATCAGCAAATTAACAGGATCTTTCTTACCGGACAGAATGGAAATGTTTAAAGGCAGGTTTAAAGGATGACAGGTCTTTCTTTCAAGACCAGTGGAAGACTCTAAACAGAGTGTTTAGAGTATTTTCAGAACTGGTACTTTCACTTGGAGAAATAAGGAAAAATCATTGTTCATCAAGGGAGTGCACTCTGTAAAATTCCTAATGATGGCAAGGGCAGAAAAGTGAGAGCAGTGCAGATTCTTTATAAGAAATAGGATATTTTTTTAAAAAAGTAAAGATGCTTTTTAAAAATGCTTAGAGAAAATAGCAGTCAAAGCATCCATGATCCTGCTGTGAGTTTTCTTAAATTATACTACAAGTAGTCCAACTTTGTTCATAATCTGTATCTACATAAAATCATCCATGGAAATTGAATATGCAGTTACTTCTCCGTAGTGCCAATCTATATTCACACATTTAATACTACCAATCCCCAAAATCATGAATATCAGACCTGTCATCTATGAAAAATTGGTTTAGATATTAAAAGAACCTTTATTGTAACATTTACACCCTTTAACAAAAAACCAAAAAAATAACCCTGGAAGTAACAGGCACCAAGAGCCACCAAGCAGTATCTCTCCAAATATGCTTTTTCACTCTCTCTCACTTTTCCCTTTCTGTGTGACTATCTTTTCTACAGGCTCCCTAACTGGCATTTACAATGGGCTGTCTCAATTCAGATGTCTAGTGTCTCACAAATCTCACCAAGGAATGGCTTTTTATCTGCTGACACATTTGTACCATCTGGGGAGCAAGCACCAACAATTTGGCACCAGGAACAACAAAGAAGTCCCAGTCATGTCCCTGTGATGTCTTCCAGAAGTCCTTGCTCATAAAAATCAGAATAAAAGCAATTTCAGCTTTGTTCCTCCCACTCAGGGAGAATGTAACTTCAGTGGAACCAGTGACATCACGTAAATTCACAAAACCAGTATACATAGAAAGATGTCTATAGAAAACTGAGCTAAAGCTGAATATATGAACACACATTAAAAAGGGCACAGGCATCTACCTCCCCTACCCCCCCCCCTCCAAAAGTCTGTATTAGCATGAGGAAGGAGAAAAAGGAAATTCATTGCTATATACCTATCTAGAAAAAAGGAGAGGACTTTGACTAATTCCACAGGAACCAACTAGGTCTAGGGAGACCAAATAAATTTTATCAACATTGCCATTGTCTTCATCCACAGGTTAATTGCATAAGCTTGTATACTGACAACATAAACCTTGGACACCAGGGAGCTCAAACTGACTCCAGTTGGTCCAGGATTTTCTTGTCAGTGTAGCAATGTGATGTGTCACCTTTGCATAAGTGAGTGCAAACTCCTCGGTGAAACTCACATCCAAGCTCTTGAGATTCATTTGGGATTTGAGATCTCGTGCATACTTCTGTAAATTAGGGATAGGCATTGACCAGAAGTCTCACACCATCTGGCTCTCTTCTACGCCAGAAATTTCAGGGAAGGCAATAAAGTGCAATGCATTTCTTTTGTTCATTTTCTTTCAACAACATAGTGAGGCCGCCTCCAATTTTGAAGTCGAGTGGAAATGGAGCTTTCATCTCTAGGCAAAAAGTTAATTTCAAATGCTAGCAGAGCTCATAGGGTTTTCAGCACTGAGCATTCTTCAGTATGCCTAGCCTGCAAGTCTTAGATGGCAAGCCAGATAAATATTCCAGCTACATGTACTACACTACATGTATTTTTCACACATTCAGAGTTGCCCAGGAGTTCAGAAAAAAAAGGCAAAATTAATAAATGGTTTGAGTCAAGTAGTGGGATGAATGGCTACTAAACACATCTCTTTGTGAGAAGCTTGCCTCAATGTTTGTGTCTAGGCAAGCAAGTACAGGGAGAGAAAAAAGCACTGAAAAGAGTAAAAGACCATGTGGGTGTCTACCCCAGGAAAGAAAGCCAACAGGACCACAAGAAAGGAGCAGAGAGAAGAAGCAAAACATGGGAAGAGTAAAGCACTAGAAGGGCAGACACGATATTTTCCATTGCCCATGACACCCATGTACTGAGAGGTAAAGTAGCCTTGGGTGCACTTAATGAGAGAAAAAGCTGTGAAGGAAGAATGAACTATTAGATTTCACAGTGTATTTCTCATGTACCTGAATTCATAAAGGCTGATCCCAAACATGAGGTTTTCATTGTGAGTTATCCCCAGTGGTCTTCACTACATTTCAGAAAATTATGAACTTCATTAATAACAAGAACAAAATAGTTACCATGTAAAACAGCTTTCCTCACACATTTACACCACATTATCAGCTGTAAGTCACAAAACCTAAACAAATTTTCAAGACCACATCTCTGACGTTGATGTTTATTGTAAAAACCCGGATACTGCAGTCAGAGCTCTACACCTTGCAGGAGGCACTTAGAAACACATCATGAGACAATGATTTCTGATGCAGAAAGCTTTTCCTTTTTCAGTCCCAGCACAGCATGATGGGATTTGCTGTATTAACCTTTGAAACAGAGGTTGGATTCACTCAGAAAAGAGTGAATCCAAAAATATCACTGTAAAACTACTACTTTGCTGTGGTAGTCAAGAAGGACAGACTCAAAGAAAGCAAAATATTCCTTCTCTTCTGTATGGTGAGCAGGCAACCAGATCACAAAAGTATCAGCATACTGCACTCTGAGAGCAAAAGACTAGCTAGGTAAAGAGGGGGGAAATTAAATTAATGTCAAAGTTTATGGAACAAAATATTTATTCACTGCATCCAGAGAATCAACATCTTTTTATTTACAGGCAGAGAAGGTCTGAATACATAACAGGTATAAAACTATTTAGCTAGAAGGTCTGAGGTATTTTACAGGATCCTTGTGTAACCTAAGAGACAAATGTATTCAACCTACACTTTAGTTGGACATATGAGATCTCACTCTCACAAAGTAAGTGCTCAAATCACAACAAACTTGTGCTTTGGCAGTTCTCCAACAAACATTGAGCATTTCTTGATACTTCCTGGGAGCATGTTATTTACATACTTACAATCTATCACAATTAAGCTTATCAATGATATCTTGAGAAGTTTTCTGCTTCACCCTTTAAGCAGTTTTGTCATGGAACGTAATAGGCATCCTAGAGTAGGACTTTGAACACTTCTGCTCTTACATTTCGATAGAAAGAGGCTTTCTGGGAAAACCACAGATAATAAATCATTGAAATACTAAACTATGTTGATAGCACATCTGTTTTAACAGTGTGCAATGTCACATGGTGTACTGCTGAATAAACTATGCCTCTGGAAGAGGTTTTCACATCTGTTAAAGGACCTTTGCACACATTCGCATGAATTCACATTTTGTGTTCCAATTTTTTTTCTGCAATCATATCTGTACAAAAAGATCCAAAATCTTAGGAACAATTATGGCTGGGATAGAGTATAGCAAAGAGTAAAGATACAGTTTTCTTTTTTCCCTCTCCCTCTCAATAGTTGAAATGAGCAGGAAATTAGGGGAAAACCCAATGATGGGAGTTTAAAAGGAGGGCATTATAGACCAGAAATGACATTACAGAAGACAGAGAGGGAAGCAGAGGGAATCCAGAAAACACAGATATCAGCCAAGAGGAAAAAAGTATTGGTCCTATCAATGACATGTTAAACTTGAATTCATAGAAACCTCTTGTTGATTCTGAGCTGTTGGTACTATGTCCTTCCATAACCTTGATCATATAATTCTGCCACTTTTCATCTCAACTCTAGACAGATTACATGGGGACTGACACTTTCCTAACTGCCCAACAGTGACACTGCCAGGATAATGGCAATAATGTCTAGATACGTCTAGCCTCAAAAGGACCCCACTCAGAAGGACCCCACTCCCAAAGTCACAGTCATGGGCAGAATACTAAAACCTGAGAGTGGCACTAAGAACAAAAAAAAAAAGGAAAAAAAAGAAAAAAAAAAAAAGGAAAAAAAAGGAAAAAAATAAGTAGAAAAGTAGTACAGATCTAAGCAGAAGCCAGAACAAATAAATAAAACTTACTTCAATCAATCAATTGCTTTGCAATTATATACCTTTGATGAAAATCAATTTTTTTCCTGAACTATATTAACTGGCCCAATGATATTCTACTTAGACAATATATTTTTTATTCCTTTCATAAGACCATTTTTTTAGAACTTAAAAATCTTCTGAGAGTCACCCTTACTCAAAGCAGTTGTTTTGTTAGATTTTGGTAAGAAAGGCTCAGTTTTTCATGTGTAGTCAGTCATTAATTTAACTCTCTAGAAGTCTTAATGAAAAATTTAATCTCTAGTAACCATGACAAAATAACAGGACTGTCTTGTTACCTTCTCATTTTACACAATCACTAACAAATTAAATGCAGACATATACAATGTATTCTGACTCACTGCATATCATCAACCTGAAAGGGTTGGGGAAAGGGAAAATGGAAAGGGAATGGGGAAAACTACCAGTACTGGCCTTGTGATGCTAACAGGTTTAAAAGGAGGTTGGCCAAGAGTATTCCAGATGGCTGAGTTTTATATTAACTGTTCACAGAGTGAAATGGGCTGTTGCTGTGAGTGACGTCCCACATTAGTAAATGTTGGTCTTTCTCATCACATAAATCATAAGTTATCTATCTTCCTGATGCTACCAGTCCTCTCAAGATGCCTCAACCATGACAAGAAATAATGAGAGATTAATTAAACTGTAAACCTGTTCTGTAGTACTAGCCATTGGGAGAGGGAAAGATGGTCCTTCATGAAGAATCCTGTCACTACACCACACCTCGGAGAACAAATGCTCTGAATTAGCCCAGGACTCTACAGAACATACAGAATGGGCAAGAACGACATTTTAGATAATTTTATAAAAGAAGGTTTAGGCTGCTGCGATTACAGCTCATGCAGAAAATGATCCACCACTTTGAAGGGTACAAATGATGACAACTTTAGCAAAGTTGAAGGTACCCCATAGGCATCTGACAAATTTCCAGCCCATGTAATATTTTCCAGGAATAAACATATGCTGCAGCTGGCAGGGACACAAGTAGAACAACAAGGCAAAGCTACTTGAATATATCAAATACTCGAAAAATCACACACAGCAGTATTGGCTGAGATTGGCAATAAATGATTTCTGCTCCTTGTAAAGAAGAATACTTAAAATAACGTATTGCCTTGTCCACTTGAACTTATTACTAGAACAGATAAGCTTGTGTGTGAAATAGAAGCAAAACAGCAAACAGTGCTGTGTAGTAAAAGCAGGTGTAGCATGCGGGGGCTTACTTTGAACTAGTCTGGTATCATGGAATGAATGCTCCTGGTTTATTTTCATTTGAAGGAACCCTAATTCATGTACTCCGAGAGTGCTCCATGACAGAAAGCAAGTGCAGTCAGAGGAGACAATCAGGATATTCCAGAAGCACTAATGCTAATATTGACACAAAGTTTGCTCTCAATGAAAAAGAAAGAAGCATAATACATAGTTAATCAGTGGGTTTTTGTTCCTGTAAGAATGAATTAGATCCTCAAAAAGAAACCTCAAAATTTAGAGTTCAATATCACAGACATTAAAATCCATGTTTTTATGCACACAAGTCTGTATAGGTTGGCTTCAGTGGGACTTTTATGTGTTGCCATTTCAGCAAAACAATTAGAATGTGTCTTCACAGTTACCTGCAGACACCTCCATTCATGCGTTCAGTTGAGTTACCTGAGCACAAGGTCCTAAAGACGGGTCCTACAAAGTAATAGAAATCACATGCTGGTATGTCTACATGAATTTAGCACTACATATCGTTCATATTTCTCCAGTTCACTATGCCAGCACTGTCTGCACTTGACTGGATAAACACTCCCTTCACTGTCAAAGGGCAATGCTTGGCTAAATGCATGGTTTAAGATTCATACCTTAAACAGAGCTGAGCACTGTAAGCCAAGCAAAACGCAGGGCAAACTGTGGAACAAAGGGTACATCACAAACTGATGACACAAAATAATTATTGCTTTAAAAACTTGATAGTACTATATATAAATTTCACATATGTAAAAATACAATCACTTGCATTCATGTATTTTCTCTGTTTAGCTGGAATTAAAAATTTGGTATAAAATAGCCCCTTGGTATTTGCAGATGAGTAATTTGAGCCAGTTTCTGGGATCACGTAAAACTGATGCATTCAAATGAAGCAACATATGAAAAAATTAAAGAAACTTCCTTACCAGAATACCCACTTTTCATAGGGCAGTAAGTGTAGCAAGGGAAATGACTTGGGATTTTTCCTATTTGAAAAAGACCCTGAATCTATGCCTTCTTAATTGTGAAATGTATTAAGAGTTTTCAGAAATGACAGTATTCTCTAATGCTCCTGTCCATTAATGGGGCACATTCATTGTACTTATTAAGATGGTGAAGAATCATTAGACTGCTGGGAAAGAGGGAAAGAAAATTGAAACATTCCCTGCTAAGAAACTAATTTAACAAAAATGACAGGAAGTCAGTGGAACCGAAAAGCAGGAGATGTTAGAATTAGGCCTACTCATTTGAGTCGTGTTTGATGCCATCCACAAAGACTGCTTTGAAGAAAATCATCCTGCTCCTCCTGCTCTCTGTATTTTTCCACAGAGTACTCCCTATTCTTTCTACTCTCTTCTGACAGAATGTCTGTGCCCCTACTATATCCTCTGTAATATTTTCTGAACTGGGACTGACCCCTTCAACAGTGTTGGTGTTCCTACTGCACTGCCCCAGATGGCTTTAAAAGGCTAAAGCTACACTACGTCCTATTCTGGGTATATAAGTGAATTGCAATCCTTTCAGCTCACCAACATATATGAAAGGTTGTTTAATCTATCAGGGCTTGGGATGCACACCTGAAAGGCACAAGCAGCCATGTTAGGAGGGAAACACTTATCCAATTTTTTTTTTTTTTTAAAT
Organism: Edolisoma coerulescens; assembly: GCA_013397115.1. Lineage (NCBI taxonomy): Eukaryota > Metazoa > Chordata > Aves > Passeriformes > Campephagidae > Edolisoma > Edolisoma coerulescens. The sequence goes on along the minus strand of VWZW01002478.1, from coordinate 66,812 downwards.
ATATTTCAGAATGTTCCATATTGCTACTGGAAAGACCTGTGCTCATCCTAATATTTTTGAAAAACCCAGGGATGGCAAATGCTGTGCTAGTGGTCATCTAGCAGCCTGGGAATTAGCCTGGGATATGAGAGCTGAACACATATTATGATTTGACCTGATTCAGATTCAAGAATTGGATCTTGCTGTTCTGCCTCCACAGGAACTATCCTAACACAGATGAAATGCATCTGTGGTCTGGCGATGTCACTGCTGTGACGGGGACGGCGAGAGAAGAACAACATTAAATCCAAGGATCAGGGATAAAGGAAGGACTTTAATAATTTTTCCAAAGGCTTTTATATGTTAGTTCGCAAAACTGTGTTAAATGGCATAAGGTAATTGGTCCTTTGGCCATTCATCCCTTGAGGGGATTGGCCAAATCCTAAGGCCCCCATTTCTAAATATTTTCTAGTTAGAACCATAACAATACTGCAAAACAACCTGTTGAGATAAAGGGATTAGTTTACAGAAACTTCTAACTGTTTTTCAGCCAGTGTCTGTGAGAAAGCAAAGACTTTCTCACAGACATAGGCAGAAAGCTGGAGAACCTTTCTGCAGCCCAGGTTTCAGCGTCCATATGGCACATTATTATTTTTTTTTTTTAATGGAAAAGATAAGACATAAAGAGTATCCTAAGTTTTTTGTCTGGAGTGATGGGTTTTATACAGAATATGAGACACTGATATTTTCTCTCCTATTTTTTTTCTTCTAGTTCCTAGAACTGAACATGAGATCCCCACATCCTGGATGAATTTTCCAGGCTCTGGGTATTTCTGGGGTCTTAGGTTTCTCTGCTTTTGAGAAAAAAAAACAACTCAGTTTTGGAATACAGTATGTTTTCTCTCAAAACAGAAAAGGGAAAGGAAAGCAGCTCTTACTAAAAGGGAAAAAGATCCATTATCATAAAATTCCTCACTAGCCATGGTTTGTGGTAAAACAGTAAACAGAGATGATTTCCAAAACAAAGTCTGCAGCAGTCTCAAGTCTTCTGAAGTGGTTAGGTGGTTGACTCGGTGTTTCAGTTTTGCTGCCCAAGTTGTCACTACAGAAGCAAGCTATAAGACTGACTCCACCTATGGGACAGTCCCCACCACAACACAAGGACACAACTACTAGAATTATCTTTTTCACATCCTAAGAGATAGTAGTGGCCCAAAAGCCAGTCCAAGACCCCAGTTTCCAAACTTTAGTTAGTAACTCGGAACCTTGGTGCTGCTTTGTCCTATTTCAAGTATTAACCTGCAGACATAAGACCTGAATCAAAACACAGTAGAACACGGAGCAAGAGAACTAATCTTCCATTCACTGGTTTGCTATTTTAAATCCAAGAATTATAGTAGCAAAAACTGTGGAGCTGGAGGTGTAGGGAAGAACAGCATTAGCATGGCTTTAGTGTGCAGGCTGTGGAAGCAGAGGATTCAATATGTGGGTTTGAGCAACCAGGGTGTTAGGGGAAGGGAAATCAAGCAGGTGGTGAATAGGAAAGCTGCATTGGTAAGTGGAAAAAAGCTGTCGGGAGAATCATTAGGAGCAGTTGCCTGGCCAGGTCCCATTTAGAAGCAGCAGCTGTGCCAGTCTGATGAGGGGAGGGGATGCTGCTCCACGCCAGATGTGCACAGCGTGAGCACGCTGCGCTGGCTGCCAGACATTGGGAGCAACGAAGACGGAAGCCGTGGGGAGGGCGATATGGAGAACGAGGGAAGCAGCTGCCAGGTTACACCTGGAGCCAGATGCTGTGCACAGAACAGCAAGTACCACTGTTGCAGCCCTGTGATCGCTGAGCCTTTCCTGCCTAGGAGTAAGGGGTTAAATAAATGTCCAGGGGAAAAAATATTTCAGAGGCCGTAGGTGCTGATTAGGTTGATTCCATGCCTTTGTGATCACTTCCTGCAATCAAGATGAGCTGGTATTTTCTGCTTGAACTACAGCTTAATTTTATCACTGTAGAATACCTAAGAATTATTTCTTGGACTAGGCACTGGTTTAAAACTGCAGTGAAGAATATCAGATTTTGTTCTGCCAGCTACCTTATAAAGTCTTATTTTTCTCTTCATCAGCTCAACTGTAATTCATGAATTCACTCAGAATAGACATGTCTGACTCCTTCTGAAGCGGAGCTGTGATGACCACCACAGAACCAGACAGACCAAAAGTCTCAAGACAGTGCCTTGGGACTACAACCATTTATTTCAACTTCCTCTCTTGGTGCTGTGTGCTGCCTCTACTCTGCATTCTCATTTCTTTGGCCATCTTTTGCTGAAACTCTTGTAACGTATGGTAGAGATTATGTTTCTGACCATATGGGGAGGTCTGAGCTTTAGCTGGAATAGTAGAATCCAACAAAATGTTCTGTCTCTTCTCCTTCACTGCAAAATTTCATTATTTCATACTCAATTTTCTGCATTTTTCATTAAGCTCCTGTTTTACTCCACTTTCAACTGTTGTATCAGTAAAACACTCCTTGTCTGTTTAGGAAGGCCTCAATTTTTTTTAAATCATAATTTTTTATACCTAAATCTTTCAAGCAGAATTCTGACACCCCATTCCTCTGTTGTTGCCCCTGGCATACAAAAGTACAAGCCTCTGAACTGAGTTAAACTAAACCAGCATTTTCTGTACTTCTACTTACATTACAATTCATCAAAGGGAGCATATCTGGTTTACAGAGCTTCTTTCTGCCTGTTCAAAAGTCACAATATAAATAAATATCTATTTTTATTTCTCCCAAGAGATCTAAGCTAACTGCTATAATATATAAAGAAAATAGGAGCACGTTTTATGCAACAGAATATTCTATCAATAACATGGTACAATGAGAAGGATGAGACAAATAATTCAGAGTGATTATATTATTATAGAAGCTTAATCTGTCTATTGTCTAAGGCACCTATGCCAGGAGATTTCCAGTCTCTTAAATGTATATGGTGTTCAATGTTTATGCCATTTTTAAATGTCTAAAGGGATAAAAACAGGCACATGCTAATACTTCCTAGTTATTATTCATTAATTGAGTTATATTGTAGTTGATCAGAGAGGTCACATAGCACACATTTTGAATCTAGACAGAAGTTGCATGGAACAACATTTTAAAGCAAAAAGATGCATGTGCAAATGCAAAATATGTTCTGCTAATCTGGGTAGTTTGATAGATTTTCTTTTCAGTCCAGTGGAAATATAAAAATAATATAAATAACATTAATAAGATTATTTTTATTGTAAAATGTTTTAGAAAAATGGAGAAAAAAAACAAGCATTGCAGTAAGTTTTATTCAGATATTTTTACTCACCTTTAAAGAAAGATGATATTGTTAAAATACTATGGACTATTTGTATTTATGCAGACTAACACGCTAGTGTTCCAGACATTTAGATAAAAACAGGAAAAAATATGATTGCCTGCTATATTATGATGATTATTAATATTGTTGTTGTTGTTGTTGTAGCAAACACCTCAGAAAAGTTCTATAATCACCTTGTGCTCCAAACTCAGATCTTTAGTACAGCTTCAATTTTGTCTTCAATTTAAATAAAATCAGTTCTTGAGCTCATGGTCTGAATTGCTGGCATGAAATAGAAAACACCAGACTGTGGTCCCAGCTCACGACACCTGAGTAAATAGTCCCTTGTGAGTTTTCGGCCTGAATTAACAACACCATTCACAAACTCCTCACTTCCACATGACTGCAACGAAGCTGGTGAGAAATGATGAAATTGGACCATCGGCCCCTAGTCAAAAAAGAAGTCTGCTTTACTAGCTAGTAAGTCATTCTTTAACTACTTACTCCACCCTGTTAAAACCCCCACAGAAAAGTTCTTTTCTGCAGGTCACCAACCCTCTCTGACTGATTTATTGCCTTCACTTCTCCCTCCTACTCCATATATAATTTGAAGTGGGCAATGAAACACTATAAAATGCTTGGTTGAAGCTGAGGGGTATAACACAGAGCCGGTCATCAAAACCAGAGGACAGGATTCCAAGCTGCAATATTAAGACAGCTTAACAGCAGCATCATTACTGAGTTCATAATTAAAAGACACTTTTGGAATTCACAGAATTAGACAATATTTAAGAAGCATATCTTGTTTTTCACTGAAAGTGGTATTTATATTTGTCATAATGGTTAGCATATGCTTTTACAGAACTTAGCCTCTACTTAAAAACTACTGTGGCTAGTAAATATATCTATTTAACTATAAACATATGATAGAGAGAAAGATGTCCATATTTAGACAATCTAGCCCTGATATAGACAAGTATTTAATCAGATGCTTAATCACGTGTAAAGAGTACAAATGGGCTCAAATTTTCTTCTTTGCCTTTATTTACACGTAAGGCTTGATCACGCAGACTGCAACTCACAAGGAATTTTGTTCACCAAGATATACACAGAGGTCAGCACAATGCACTTAGCAAGTATTTTCATGCTTAAAACATTGCCTCAGCTCTCACATGCACCACAGAAAGGGGAATTGCTGCTGGAACTGGGGAACTGAGAGAAGCCACTAGACCAGAAACTGTAAAATGAAAGCTGTAGAAGTAGTGCAGTCCTTTCTCTGCCTTTATTTATCAAGATGAGATGAAAATAGCCTTGTCTCAGAGAAATTCGCATAAAGTAACTTTACCATTTCATTCCAAATCTAAGGAGGCTTAATATAAAAGCTAACACACTTTGCAAGAATGCCTCCCACTAGAAAGAGGTAAAGATGATACTATATTGTAATTTTCTTAGATTGTTCTCCCAATCATCATTTTAAAATAATGTTCTGTTTTGTTCTGAGAAGCTCATACTGCTTTAGTCAAACTGTGGCCAATAACATTACTCTGATGGATTTCTCCCCCAAAACAGCAGATTTTTATCTATTTGACCACCATCACACAGACAGAAAGAGCTAACTGAGGAGCCTATGTGAAAGACAGAAGGCAGAAACACACCTGTACTCCAGGCTACTTCATCCATTGAATTAACACACATCCTCTAAGTAGCTCAGTTTCCCATTTTACACATTGTTTATACTTTCTTTTCTGCAAATAATTAGAGACTTCAGTGGAATTAAACCCATAACACACTTAAGTCTGACTTGCCAGTCTGACTTAGCTTTTCTTCTACATTCTGCCACAAGCCCTTACAAAAAGGAGTCAATCAGACAAGTACCTGAACCACAAAACTCAGAAATATTGGCGGCACACAAAATTCCCTTAGCTTTTATTATTCATCAGATTATAGTATGCATTCCAAACTCATTTTCTGGAAGTAGCTCCTTATTATCCAGCCTTAATGTGAAAGAATACTTCCCTTGGTCACAACACCCGCTGCCATAAAGACAGCCACATAACTACCTACACCTTCTGAACTGATGTTGTGCCTCACCTCAGTTAAATACAGTGAGATGGTAAATAAACACTTTATCTATACATCTCTTTAAACTCAAAATCCTTTGCATTGGCGCAACAGGAACTGCAGTAAAAGAGATCTTCTTTTTTAAGCTACCCAAGCCATTGATAAATGTTTAGGGCTTTTTTTCAAAAGTTTCCTAAATCCCCATTAGAGCAAGGTTTGGAAAATTCTGCAGGAAATACAAAGATTCAATTAGTTTTCCTTTTTCTTCTCATTCTCACCCTTTCCCTAAGAGCTGTCTTGGTAGTTCTCCTTGTTTGAACAGTAATTTAGTACATATGTTTATTCCCTCTTGTATACTTAAAGCATTTTATAGTTCCTAATTTCCTAGTTATAAGATTATACCCTCTGATTTCCGTGGCTCCCTGCCAAATATAACAGTTCATTCTGTATTATTGAAAACATATGCAGAAGCTTCAGCAAGCCTGATTTCCCTTCTGTCTTTTACTTCTTTCACAAGCGTTCTTTCTGAACAGACTGATTGCTTCAGACCTTTTACATTTATTTCTTTTCTTCATGGGCTCACTGCAGTCACTAACTACCGTCCCTTGCAATATTAACTGCTTCAGAAATTGCTCATCAGACATTTCATAGTAAAGGTGGCAAACTCTGAGCAGCAGTAAATTGTGCAGATGGAGTTCCATGAGCGTCCAGCTGCCCTAGAGGTGTTGCGGGCTCACCTAAAGGAGGAGGCTTTGGACTCCAAGTTCCCCCGGCCTGTGAAAGGCACTGCAATATCCGAGCATTTTCATACGGGGCAGACTGATGAAGCAGCTGCATCCAGCAAAAGCAGCTGCCACGGTTATACCAACACTGCTCCACTTGCACTCAGCAAAAAAGCTCCTTGCATTTGGTTTTGTCTTGTGCATCACCCTTGCTAACGAATTTCTCTATCTATTAATGCAGTGATAACACATCATCTAACTCATGCCTATCAGAAACATTGTAAAGATTTCATGCAGATCACAAAAATCCTTTCTGAAATTGTTCCCACTAAAGTCCTACAGGGAACACTACAATTTTGACTCAAAGGACAGTTGAACATATCCTCTGTGCTTAGTGTCCTTAGCCTTGCCACAAAGCCTCTGCCTCCATCTGCATAAACATTTCCTAGTCTGCCTTTTTATTCTGCCCTCAGAGATCTGTAATAGTTCCCTGTGATTGCTCTTATGCCTTTCCTGCGCTTCACTTCAATCAAAGCTGTCTCTGCACTGGTAGCAAAACCACATGTCATTTCATCCTTCCATCAGAGTGTCCTCCTTTGTCTCCCATAGCGGTGCTGCAATCCATTTTAAAGCGTCCACGACCCCGTTAGACTGCACAGGGGGAAAAAAAAGGCACATAATGTGTAATCTCGGAGAAAGGGAAAAAAAAAAAAGATGAGACAGAGCAAGGAAAGGCCTAAATTTGAGACCTTCTACTTTATCTAGTGAGGCAAAACCCCCCACCACCTGCAGAGAAAACCTGCCCATGGAAGGAAGCTCGTGCCCCCTCAGGGCAATCGTCCACCTTCCCACTCCACTCTGCAGGTCACCACAAAGGCATAGGCATGCTTTTGAAACCTGACTCACACTAGAAGTAATACTAGGAAGAAAAACAGAGGAAAAATTGTCCCAGGCCATGTAATTCAAACAAAAGCATCTGCTGGTTATTTTCTCCTTAAGCCAGACATAGTAATGGGACATTTTACTGTGATGCCTCCACTCCCTTCAGCAGCTACAAGAGGGGTTCTGAAGAAACATCTGCATTTTCACTGCCCACACAGTGATTTGTCCATGTTTCTTTTCACAGCTCCTTGCCATGCTCCATTTGTATCTTAAATCTAGCTGGCTGAAAACTTCACAGCATATATTGTTTAACTAACTAATACCCAGTTAAAACTCTAGGTAATTGACAATTATTTTGTGCAGAACTAACAATGTGAACTGCTTTGAGCTCCCCAGCTCACTGTCACACACAACTGCCTGCTCAGGCACCACACCCACAGCTGACCTGCACCCACACCTACCCTGCACGTCCAGGGTGGCAATGGTGCCCTGACCTGAGCAGTACAAATACACCTCCTGGAAAGCAATTCACTCTTCTCCTAATGCAAAACATTCCTCCTATGACATGCAGATAAAGGATAACAGCTAATGAGGTAACAGGGAATAAACATCACTTGTGGTCATTTATCAGTTTATGGGGGTTTTATTACAAGTGACTTTCATCTCTGATGTGATCAGGATGAGCTGAGTCTTGAGATGTACCCCAGAAGATCTCAACTGTGGCACTCCAGTCCAGCTTCAGCAGCAAGTATCCTCCAAAACTACAACAAACATTTTAATTATGTTTTGAAGCAGAGATTGTGAATAAAAAGCACATTTGCTATATTTTATACAGTAATTTTGTTCAGAAAAGAGTCATAAATTGAGTAGGAGTGACTAAAATTAGTGTTAGGAAAGACTAGAGTTTGTTAGTTGAAGAATTTAATCGGTAAATACTGCAAAGTTATTTGAAATGGCTACTTTTTCTGAAAACTAATTTTCTACACTGTATTGCCTTTCTTGATCAAATTATGTATTATTTTTCTCAAAGAATGCTGAATTACAGTGAGCATGGAAGCAATGAGGGGAAGTCATCCAGAGATAATTCTCAGACAAGGTGACCAAAATTACAAGAATTCCCACAGACTCTGAGTCTTTATGTCTGGATTGATTTTAATTTCATCAAAAGGCTACAATGACTGTTCTAAATAATAACAATAAAAAAAGGTTTACAGTTTTATTGGAAAATCTATTGGTCTGTCAAGCTAATTATCTGACACCACTGTTGCAGTACATTAAATTTTACAGTAACAAGGCACTTGGCATCCTCATTAGTACATACGTGACTCCTTGGGAGACTGAACATTTGCTAAACAGCAAGCTACGAGGCAGCAGCACTTCCGAAATTCCTGCTTCCCAGGATCCATTTCCCTCTCAGTGTACATACACTATGCTTCTCCCTGAGCACACTGTGCATCCTACGTGGGGAAGGAAAAATGAGCTAACAAGCAGGTGGAGTAAACTACCTTTCCAAATTGAGGTGCCCTGGGATTTCCTGTGAAGGAGAATAATCACACTAAACTACCCCACGTCTGGACCAGTGTAATCCTCTTCTCTGACTAAATTAACTTTGGTTGTGTGTTGGTTTACAATTAGACACAGCCATTGCAAACATGACACTGTTTAAAGCCTTGTCATCCCCTGTGCAACACACAGGATAAAATCACTCGGCGGGATTCACTGGAAGCCTGTTGGGTCTCCCCTTTGCACTCACGAGTGCAAGGAACAAGGCCGATGACAGAAAAAGTGTTGTCTAATACCTTTGTATTTCTCAAGTCTCACAAGTACCACAAGGAAGGCTACAGGGAAATTCTCTCCTGATTACTTGGGTCGGCTTTAGTGCTGCTTTGTGCCAGTGAAGAGTACTAAAGCTACCTCGAGTACTGTGACACAGAGCTGGGAGCTTGGGGCTTCACAGATCTCGAGGTACCAGCTGCTGCAATATTCAGGTATCTCCAAGTATCTCAGTTACAATATAAGCTAGTGTTAAGAATCAATTTAATGTCAGAGGTTGGACAGGAAGAATTCTTTAAAATTTTATTTGGCAGTTTGTTTCTATAAAACCCCATTTTATATTTTCAGTGTTTTCACTATGTTTTATAACCTTGCTAAGCTCAGGTACAGGCAGAGATGATGAGCACATAGCTTGCATATAAAATGAATGAGCTTTTCTAATTTTTGCTGATAAAATAAAAACTTTCACCTAAATTAGGTTGAAATACGCATCTCTTCTCCTGCATTTATGTGGCTTTATTAAAGTGCCTCTTTGTACTTCAGTGAACAATTACAAATCATTTTACCAATTTCTTCAGACACTCAGGCATGCCAAGAGCTAATTAACTAGTGTGACAATTGCAAGAAGAAGCAACATAACTCAGTTTTTTAAATGGCTGGAAGGTATTTAATTTGAATAAAAGAGCAATTAAATAGCAGGACTAATAAACGCTATTGACAAGTAGGATGCACAAATCAGAAAGGTCACTAACAACGTATTTGCAGGTACTTTCAAAAACTCCTCTTTGGAGTTGTCAAATTAGGATTAATTGGCTGGAGCTGTTTTATAGACTATTTCACACATTTAATACCTTACAATCTATTGAGGTAATCAGCCATGTGTAAAGAACAAGTTTTGAATCAATTCCCTGATTAAGTAAAATACAAGGTTCTTTGTATGCAAAATGTAGAATGTTAATGCAAGATTCATCTGGCACAGTGGAATACAAGTAGGAAAGATCTTTTCAGTATAGTAAATCACAGAATTTATCAGAATTTGAGCACTTGTTGGCACAGCTTATAAGTGACACCTGCTTTTGCTGTGGAAATTCGATAATAGTAATCATCAATCATGTAGACTTTTATTTTGTAATAATCAGTATTATTCTACATCCACCTTTTTTTGTTTATTTAGTTTAAATAAGCTTTCACAATGTCTTTTAAAGTACCAAAATTGACTAATGGGAAAATATTCTCCCTTTTTCTTCTTAGTACAATAAAAAACATAAGAATTAGTAAGTTCCACAAGAAGTTTGCAAAGCAGAGTACAGGTAATGAGCTACAAATGACATTGCTTGGAAATACTGGCCCTGTGGGAACTAGATTTTCCTTGACATTCTACCTCAGCTGTCACTGTCATGTTATGGACTCAAATTACTCTTTATCCAGGGCATTCCACAATCCCTGCCCCCAGTTTGTGAGCTCCCATTATTGTACTTGCCTCTAGTCAAGTATCTCGTAGCAGCAAAAACAGTTGGATAAAATACCTGATGCATCTGAAGGAAAGAATAGTTACCTACCAGAGAAGGGTCATATGAGCTTAGGAAAACAGGATCAGTCAGATTTGAGGACACCACCCCCACCAACATGTGCCATGGAACCCCAGACCCTCCTTAGACATCAAGTAGTCTTAAGAAGATATTTAGTAAGCTTTGCATAAGCTGGTGACTTCTGGGCCTCTCCTCCTCACATCTGTGGTCAAAACTGTGCAAGTGACAAATGAAAACAGTTACAGTGTAAAAAATCCTAACAAAGTCTTTGTCCATGTTATTTCCTCACTCAATATTTGGTAGAGTGACCCACTGAAGACTCAGAGACCAGAAAGCAAAGATCAGTTTTTGCCTGAAGATGCTTAGGAAGTGGGTAGTGGGGATGTTAGATCTGGGGGACCAGCCTAACTCTAGCCTATAGGAACTGATGTCTTCTATGGTTCAATGAAACAAGACTTACGTATTTTTATACATGCAAAATCTTTTTTCCTAGTGGGTCACTTAAAAATGGTTAGAGATTAAGAAAGGCAAGTGCAAATTCATCTGTGTATTACATTAGATGAGAAGGATTCTTATGTACTAGCTCTTGCTGGAAGCAGATGGGCTTGGCAACAGCATACTCTAGTTGGGCAAACACTTTGCACTCCTGTTCCTACGTAAAGTATCAAACATTATTTTAATTCTATGTTGGGAATTTAAGAACAATATGTTGTTAAACCATTAGTAAAGCAACAATCTTTACATTTCACTGTGATACAAAAATCATATAAATTAACGTTAGTCAGTTGAATTTTTGCTCAGCTGTCCGTGATCAGACTCCCTGCAACAACATCAATATACAAAGTAGTTCCTTATCTTTTGGGGAGATACTCAGTCACCACAAATCTCCTGTTCCTTAGTCTTGTTCCTATGTCTCCAGCAAAAAAAAGCATCAGCTTTGAACCAGTTAGTTTCTCAAGAGGATAAGTGATTCGCTAAGAATAAACTTGGAAACATTGGGCATACAGGACTAGGCATCATGTGACCAATAGGACATAATTTTCTATGAGGGGGTGTTGACAAATATTTTTCTGGTTTGTTTGGATTATTACAGAACAAAGTTATTAACAAATTCATCACATACTATTACATAATTACTGGTTTTGTTACTAAACACTTCCCTGTACTCTTCCTGCTGATAGCATGTTCTTTACAGCTTTTTACTCGTTAGGCATCCTTTGATCTCTAAGCTACAGCTGTTTGTGTTACAAGGCAAAAAAAATGCTGTTTACATCCTGCACGACCAAAATACACAACTTGAGATCTTCGTGTATCATAGTTAACCCCATTTCAACTCAAGCCCTTCCCAAAAATGGTTCAACCTCCTCATTAAAAATTAAGCAAACATGTTTCTTCAGAATAAAATTTAGACTCTGCTGGGAAGTCAAGACACTAAAAGTAATGAAGATTTTTTAATATTTTGTAAGAAAGTAAGCACTTCAGTAATTTTTTTTGGACAGCTGTCTTTCTCATAACCTGGACTGCACTTAGGACAGATTTTCTTGCTTAATTTCAAACCTTGAGTTCCATCTGCTGTTTTGTAGTCCCCATTCAGAAACAAGAGGCCGGAAATAACAATTTAATAATGGCACACAGGAGTCAGTTAGGTCATTGGCTTTCTTTTGCTTCTTAGATGTTTGTTCATTTTTTTCTGTAGAAATATGATAAATGTTATGAGCCATTCTAACATATCCCTTTTTTCTTGCCATTTCCTTGTTCACACTGCTGGAGCTTATCATTACTTCCTTCTTGGTTTTTAAAGACTCTGTCTAAAACGTGTGAAAGAAAGACTTGCATATCAGGAGGAAATTCCCTCAAAATGAAAATATAGAGATATATCCAACCCTGGTGGCAGTCTCCTAATACATACTGAATTTTGTTATGAGTTAACTTATTCAACTTTTGAGTGAAACAGACTGAAGGAAGAAAAATCTTTTAGGCCCAGGAGAAGTTTGTTATTTAGTCTTTTCATTTAGTCTGGAGTGGGATAAGATTACTAACCTATGAGGGACTGAAAACATGCAGATAGAGGAGATTGAAAATAATTTTCCAGTAAAATTCTTCTTTTACTATGTCAGCCATATATTTTGCTTCTGTAGAAACCAAATTTGCAAGAAGAGATCCTCTCAAACAATTTGAAAATAGAACTAGCAAGAAAAAAACCTAAATCAAGTAAAAAATTTAAATTTCAAGTGCTAAAATTCATGATGAAAATACTGTAGAGATAAGAAAAGCCACACAAGCTTTTCCATATTTTCATATTCTGTGACCTTGCTTAATCTCACAAAGCACTGCGCAGCAGCATGGAAAATCTCCCATAATTTCTCTAACGAGAACACTTCATAGAATAGACAGTTGTTGACCTATTGTTTGGTTTCCAATTACACAGCTTGAAAAACATCAGGTCCTTGTGAGAGTATGTACATATTATCAGTCAAATGCACCTCTTATTACTTCATTGTAGTCAAGCTATTCTAATAGAATTGTATCATAAATTAACTTTGCCCAATGTATAATTTATCCAGTGTATTTTTCACAAAAGAAAATCAAAATATCAAAATTAGCTGTTTTGAAGAGAAACAACAAAGAATATTGCAAAGGGCATTCAGCTTTTTTTTTTTTTTTAAACTTTGGATGCTAGCCAAATTCCAGACCTCTCTAAAATGTTTGCATTTTGAGGAAACATTAATGGAGTGGTCTGGTGTGTTTAATGTGACCCTACAAAGACTAAACAAAGACCTGTTACTCTGAATTCAGTAGGCAATACTTCGCTGATGGACTTACTTCAGCACTGTTTAAGTGTTCAGCTCAAGAGCTGCCCCTTTCAAGTTCCCTTCTCATTTTCCTTCTCTGCCACCAAGTAAGGAGGCGACCAAAGAAGATGGAGCCAAACTCTTCTCAGTGGTGTCCAGCGGGACAACAATATACAGTGGGAATAAATTAAAAAATAAGAAATTTTATCTAAACCCTGAACACTTTCATAGAGTGAGGGTGATCAAACAGTGGAATGGGATGTCTGGAGGAGCTGTGGAGTCTCCACCTTTGAAGCTATTAAAAAGCTGACCAGACAGTGTCCCAAGAAGTCTGCTCTAGTTGATCCTGCTTTGAGCATGGAGTGGAGGGGATGGTGGATTAAATGATCTGTAGACATCCCCTCCAACCTCACTGTATGATTTTATGATTTATATGTAACTTAGTGGTTTTTCTGAATTTCTTGTTTATATTCATAACCAACAAGCAATTCCACTTTCTGAATATCCTTTAGCTTCTTCTCTCATCCACATCATGCTTACAGTTCTCATACCTGTCTCTAACACCTTTCTCCATTATACCAGCCTTCCTTATGACTCTTCTCTGCTCCTTACCCTTCTCTTCATCAACTGCCCATAATATCCCACCCCCATTTCATGACTTCTCCCTATATACAGATAATTACATTCCAGCTCCAGAGAAATTCTTAGTTCTTTAATATATGCCTGATTCATATTAAATTATTACAAAAACACTTGGGAGCAAAATTTTCATCTGCATTTCTCCGCTATTTGTCTACCACCCTTGCTACAAGCTCTTTCACGAAAAATTCCACAAAAATGGAGTAGGCGTCCTTCAGCAGCAAAGCACCGGCCAACAATAAATTACAATACCCAGAAAGCATCAAACACCACAAAACAGACTTGTTATTACAGGCGGACTATCAACTCATTTCTCATTCCAACTACTTATCACACAACGACTAGGAAGAGTTCTTGTAACATTTCCAAGATGCAGATTTAGTCTACAACCATGAGAGACACCTTCACTCTGCTTCTAAGCCTTTTGAAACTTCTTTTGATATTTTGTAGCACCCTCAAGTCTCATCATCCTTCACTGCAATTATACTTCCCCTACTAGGGGAGCAGTAAAAACTACTACTTACAGAGTAAAGAACTCTTCTACATGATTGGACTACAAGACTTGTTGGGCATTCGGTGAAATAAAAAAGTATTAACAAGAAAAGAAGAAAAACCACACATAAACCTGAAAATAAGATACTCAGAGAACCTTTTCTTCTTTTGCAATTAAGTAATTTGAAGAAGGGAACTTTTGACCTATTGTATCAAAGCATTTCTTTTCAGAACGCAATTAAGAAAGTGGGAAACTGCAAAGATATTTGTTGAAACATGCACACACAAAGATATTCCCCAACATTTTATTTAGTATTTTCAAGCCTTTTTCAAGAAAATTTTTTAAGTACTAAAAATGCAACATCGTTATTAATATGTTCGGATTCACTTTAGACAAGTTGAAATAAGTCATAATAACAAGATTAAAAATGTGATAAACCTCTTGCATCAACACTTGCCTTTCTTCTATGTTCACCTTCATGCTGTCAATTGATGATTGATTTAATTTCCCCAAGAAAACCAGTTCACTAAGAACTGGATGGAGGAAAAGTGATTCACAGAGTAAATCTGAATCTGCATCAAACTTTTAAAAAACCTTTGGACATGACAGAAGTGCACAAAAGGAAAAACCAACCAATAATATGTCAGCAGTTGTCTCTGATCAAGGTGCTGGGTGAAATGTACTTTTGTGCACTTTGACAAGGTGATTGTGGCTGGTGAAAAATCATGCAAGGAGACGTTACCAGAAACCCGAGAACAGCAGGATAACTACATATCTGCACATTGGCACACCTTACAAACACTATATCCACCAACTCCTTGACATTAGCACCCTCATATTTATGTTTAGCCGTTTTCCTGCCTGAAATCTAAATTCAGTGAATGGCATATAAAAATGACACCAATGATGAGTAGGAAAAAAAAAAAAAAAACAAGACAAAAATGTGACTTTATATTGTCAACTTTTAAGGGACAGAAAAATAAAGTTTAATTATAACAGTCAAATTCAAATGTACAGACAGATCCATATACAATCACTGAAATTTTTTACAACTGCACTAGCCATAAATGGAGTTAAATAGACGTGGTTTATTTCTAAACTTCTCATGGAGATATAAACCAAACAAAAGGGACAGAAAATCACTATATGATCAATACTGAAAATACTGCAGTTACTCAGGTAGTTTCTGGGCATTTGTCTAACACACAGAAACAACAAGGCACTAGTACATGCTATGCATGAGCAAAGGCCAAATTTTTATCCTATTAATGAAACAAATTATTTTGAAATATTAGGTAATCTGCTAGGTTTTAAATATTTCTTTGCCTTATGTAAACTGTGATTCCTTGGTGAAAAGCAGAATTGGTGACAAATTCTTCCTGCAACCATTGTACGAAATACAGCTACAGAGAGGTGCAAAGACTTCTTAGTGAGAAGGAGAATGCAATTTTTATGAAAAAGAACACACCTATATAAGTGTTTCATTTAGTCGGATGAAAGAAGTCTTGCAGTCCACCTTTACATATATATAGCTTTATCTTTAGCCAAAACCAGATCTATTAAGTATGAATCTGAATAAGAATCATCACATTGTTCCAAACATTGAAGGATGCAGAGTATTTCGATGAACAGTAAACTTTCTTTAGTTATTTTTCAGGAGGAATAATTCTAAGTCATGGTGTGCTGGCAAACAAGTCTTCCTAACAGGCTGCTGGTGTAAAAACACTGTGATTCTGTCCTAATGACTCATTCCACCATTATTTTGTGTTGAGCATATAATTTTTCAATTTTTCAAAGCATATAACTTTTCTCAAATAATATCTTAGTCATTTCAATATATGGGTAAGATATTCCTCCAAATAGGGATTCTTCTCACTAACATACAACTCCAACTGACAAATGTTGAATAATCAATTCCAAAATAATTATCATATAGGGGGCTATTGATTACATGATGTTGAAATATGAAGGCATGTTGTACTTCATACTCAGGTAAGTCTAAAGCCAATGGCTGTTAAACTACATGATCAAAAAATGCCTCCTCTTCATATTTGAAACAAGGCCAAGAAATGTTGTAAAGTTAATAAACTGTCATGCTCATTCTTCTATGCCATATGAAAGAAACTCAAAAGAAAATTTCTTTGCAAGAAAATGCGCAATTAAACAGGACAGAAAAATGAAAGCAAAAAGAGCTTAATCAGAGAAGCATCTAAATAACCTTTTCTTCTGTTTATATATTCAGACATTTCTGTGTCAGAGATTAACAGCCAGTTCATACTCTCCAAAAAAAAAAAAAAACACCAACCTAAAAAAGAAAATGCAGAAGAAAACAGCAGCTTTCTCCTCTTTTTCTGCTTGAACTGCGCTATTCAGTAGAGCGAATGAATGACTTAAATAAAAGTTCTCAAATACACACAATATGCTTTGATTTGTACCTTCAGTAATGTCACTGAAGCTAATTAACTCAACCAAGGTTCTGGCTTTTACCTGCAATGTACAAAAAACCATGAGATTCAAGTGATTATATAATGAATAAGGGGTATCTACTCAGAACAAAGCTGGCTAAAAATGCAGAACTGCTTTTTCACTAAACACTTCTGTTTGCTCAGAATTTGTTTTAATCCAACCTGAACCTTTTTTTCCTTCCAAATAATTCTCCAGTGAACTAGAAATTCAGAGAACAACATTTTTAAGCAACAAAAGGACGGACTGTGTCTGCCTTTTTTTCAGTTCTCACATATGATCAGTTCTTATCTCCTCAGGTAGTGATAAAATCAGAAGACAAGAAGCTCTTTAACAGTAGAAAGGGTCAAGATGCTAGAAACAGTCATCCCTCTCCACCTACCACACAGGAGTAAATTACCAATTTTAACAAGATACAAAATATTTTTTATCTTAATTTAATCTCAAATCATATTCTACTACTGTTGGTAGAAAAGTCTGCTGATAGTGGTATAACTCATACAATCCAACTTCAATTTTGGCAGGTCAGCAACTCATGACTGCAACAGAGTTTCTGTGGAAGTTCCCAATATCCCTAGTCAGGACCTATGCTAAAGGAGCAGAACACATCAGTTTGCATATTGAAGAGTGACAAAGCAAGTTACTTTGTGGGACTGAAAGGAGGCACACCATCCTTGCAGCACAGTGGAGAAATGCTAAGGCTGAGGCTCTGAGACAGCTCTGAGAACCACTTTAGTGCCATCACCTCTCAGCAGTAATGGCCTGGATGTGCCAGCAGGAGGCTGCAGGTCCATCGGCCCTCTGCTGAGATCCACATGGCTGGTAAGGGTGCAAGAACCTCTGCTGGCACCTGTCATTCTACCTTCACGATATGACTGGAACAATATGGGTTTACACCAGTTGAGTCTGGCCCGGCAGTTGAACCTTCCATGAAATGGTAGAAAGAAACTCAGCCCTGCAAACCCCTATGCCGAGACAGCCACAACATCCTCTGCCATGTGCTGCACCTCCATGTGTGCAATCTGCCAACCACAGCTAAGAGCTCCCCTGAATCCATTTCTGGAACGAAACATGCTGGAACTTCCACTGTGGACTCACAGGAGATTCAGTCAAGTCAAATATTTATCCTTTGACCTTTTACATTAAAAAGGGTAATTGAAAAAACAACAGCAACAAAAACCTGAGTGTGCACATCCCTACAGCAGCTTCAATATATTACTTCATTACAAATGCAGAATATTACCTAGGAAATCCCAGGCCAACTGGCACCACAGTTATTAAGGAAAAAAATCCCAATGGCTGCAAAGAGCCTTCCTTATTAACAATACTTTCTATTACAAAGTCCCATCCTTCAAGCAGAGTGTTATTAGTAATGGCACAGGACACATATTTTGATTCATTTATTGAACCCTTTGGTCTTCTGATTTATTAATAGGGGACTTCTCCAGGTTGTTGGGGCTTACAAAAATCCTGTTTAATTCTTCTTAATTTTTCTTTATTAGGCCCTTACACATTTTAAGCCACTACCTTTTATGTTTTCTTAACTCCAGGCAACTTAGCCCGAAGAGCCAGCACAGGAAGAGATTGCAGATAAGGAAAATAAAAAGCTGCAAAATTCTAAATACGCTTTAACTGGACACTTACAAGGGGGAATTTAAGAGACAATTTTATTCAAATAGCCTCCCCTTTTTCCCTTGGGACAGTAATACTCTTTTTATTCTGCAGTTTATATACATACCCTCCCACACGTTTCTGCTAGTCAAAGCTTTCAGGCTAAGCTGATGACAGGTGGCAGTCCTAGCATGAGAGGACCACATGCTGTGGACATTAATGAATTTCCTTCAGGCCCAAATGGAAGTCTTGTAACCTTAGGTTGACTTACTCTCCCCTTCAGTTAAATAAAAATATTTCACCTCATACAAACAGCTCAGCAAGATACAGAAATAGCAAGAGCCAAATGAGTGGAGAGATTTAGAGCTTTTCCAAGGTGTACTTCAAGTTCAACCATTTCCAGTCACTCATTACGCAACACAGGAAATCTCTTACTCTGTTTTTTGGAATCCAACATGCATTATCCAAAAGCAGGTGAGAATGGAAGATGGGGACAGTAGAGTATATTCCAAAGTTTATTTTTACTTCCGTGAGGAGCATCACTGAACTGTAACAAAACAGGTATTCTGACTACAGCTAAACTCGGTGTAATGTCACACCTACGGAATAGAGCATTTTGGAGTTTGCAGTGCCTTATAGGCTTTAGATATTTTATGCCTTTCTAATTAGTTAATATTTCCAGTCTAAAATGTAAAGAAATCAGAATACAGCAAGTTGCCTAAAGCAGCATATCATGAGGACAGAAACATTCTAAGAAAATTGAAAGTTTTAATTGTAGATTAAATGAACAGAGCTTTGGCTTTCCTTCACTTGGCTGGACCTTTGAAAAACTTCAAACCCATGAATTCAAACCTTAGATGGAAGAAAAGAAACATGATTTCTGCTCATAATAATCTTCTTTATTACATGCCTGAGAAAGGAAAAGAACAAAGTCTGTATAACAAAGCATTTGGCTCTAAATGGCCTGCAATAACTACTGGGTATATAATCTCTCTCATGGTACTAATAATTCACATTTATTGACGACCTCTGGTCTCACAGCGACCGTGATAAAGATTATGATGTCAAAATCCAGACATAAAAACGTCTGGACAAACAGAATGTGTATCAGAAAGGTAGCAGTGTGATACTCAAAGAGTTTTAGCTTACTGCAGGACATCAGAGAGCAACAAAGTCTTTACATCTATGGACTTTATCTTCCTGTTTTAAGTATCTCACGCTGGTTTTTATCATCAGGATAAAAAGAATCCCAGCAGTCTTCAGGTGACAACAGTAACCTGGACTGGGATTTAAATGAAGGACTTTGCGGTGAAAGATTCTCTTTTTCATTAGCAACCATGTGATTCATAACTCATTTATCTTGCCCTTAAAATAAACCACATTTCCAAAACCGTGCCTTGACATCTCTTCTCTTTTCCTTCAGTTATGACAAATGGAAAAAATTGTACAACATGTATTTCTTCTCTGACTGACAGCTTATACAAATTATTCCTTTATGTCTTTGTAGTTTTACATTCAATATTTTAAATGCCTGAAATTGCATATAGTTGTATTGAATTCCATTAGGATTCCTGAGTCTGTCAGAGTAATAATATATTTTGAGTTTTTGAACTTCATACATACTTCATTTCATTTACAATGGTTATGTTAAAAAGTCTATTTTCTCCTTTTAAACCAGGTACAGAACAAATTCTAATCATTATCCCATGAGATCATGAAAAATTACTATTTTTCTATCCATATTTGAAATAGTCTTTCAGGGACTGTACATGTAACACATGTACTAAAATAATATGCACCCATCCAAAGGGCTTTCAATAACTTCCCTAGTTCCCACGACACACCCAGGATTACCTCTCAACTTTGAGAACATCGATGCCATTCAAATGGTCCCTTCAATCAAGTCATAGGAGATACTCCCTGCTGCCCCAAGAAATATGGAAAATGGGACCCTAAGAACTGCAGAAACAAGAGGAAATAAAATTGTACACTAATGTTTTATAATCTGCATATCAATAACAGAATATTGTTTTACTCATGCTTCCAATGTTAAATAGAGCTAGTTAACTAACAAATGCTGGAAAAGGTCATTCAGCCAATTTCCACTGGTTACTGGATGATCTTGCAGTGAACACTTCCTTGGTCATTCAAAGCCTTCAAGGTCATACGGTGCAATCAGTCTGAACGCTGAACTTTCATGCTTTAAATGTAAGAATGCACTAGATATGTTTAGTCAGGAGCTGGAAACCCTATTTTGTAATTGTATCAAGATATGTTTGGCATACACGTTATGAACAATATATATGCAGGCTTTGAGAGAAAGGGCTTTTTATAATAGGCCTAATACATGGACATAATATATAAACATAGCACGTACCGGGAGTAGATCAGAAATTAAAACTGTTATAAATCTGAATTCCTATCAGCAAGGAATAGAATATTTGAATTATGCATAACGTGGGGAAAAGGAAAACAGAGCAGTGCACACATACACACTAAATTACAGGATGAATATCAGAGGCCATCATATTTCATCCTCTACCTCCCTTTCACTAATAAACCCTGCCAATGAAATAAGCCTCAACAAGTTTTTCTCCTGCTTTGTCCGTTCCTCTTCTTCATTGCACCTTACATATCATACTGATTTACTGGTCTTTTCATAGCCCATCTCTCCCGAAGAATAGTTTTTCCACAATGCCCCAAAGAAGCAAACAAATAGGACATATTAAATTCCGTGACAAATTCTTTGTCAGTACATCCTGCCTTCCTGATTTTGAATATCACAGGTTACAGATTTCATTTGTCTGTTAACATGTACAGTGACAATTAAGAAAGACTTAATCACCATGATAATCAGCTCCTTAAGTTGGCAGCCAGAGGCTGTTGCTAAGGACAGGATATATTGCCCAATACCCACAAGGCTGTACAGAAAATTCACGTATAAACTCAACAGAAGACAAGACCAGTCTCAAAATTGTTTTCAGAGTAAAAAGCAAAGGCAGACACCCGGCTGCACGGAGCACAAGCTGAGGCTCCACCACGGCACAGTAGGTGCAGGGCACAGCCAGGGCAGGCAGAAGGCTGGCCCTGGGCCTTGCATGCAGCTGAGGTTACCCCAAGGCAACTGTCTTCTCCTCCACTTTTAGCCAGATGCTTGTAAAAAGCATTCTCATGAAGGCGAAGGGAAAAAGGTAGGAGAGACCAGGGCCAAGGGGAGAGAACACATCTTGCTACAGGAAGCTTGGATGTCCAAGGGGACAAAAACATGAAATTCATCATTTTCCCTTCTGCCTTCCCCACCCACTCAACAAAGCGAGTGGATTGCGAAGTCAGTAGACGTATTTTTCACAGTTTAAGTAGCTGTTATGCTCTGTACGGCACCTCCTCACTGCTCTCATGGATATCCTTTCAGCCCTATGTCATCTGCAGGCAGAATATGCCCAGACAACGCAGCTCCAGTCTCTCCCAGCATGGTCCAGTCTCTAGCACCAACAGCCTTGTTCACGTTTATCCATTTATGTCTAAATGTTCACAATGTTAAAATAAACCCGGTTTGATTTTGAACTCAAGCATTGACCAAATCATGACTGATGGGTTTGGATCATGCGGACTTACAGTTGGGCATTACACCAACTGTCTCCTGGTGAAAACAGATCTTTGTGTATAAGAAATTTCTTTTATACTTTAGCTTTTTGCCTGTCCTCATGGATTATGTCATTATTGATTAGATGCAAAATTAGATCATAACCTGACTAAATAAAATTTCCTTTCATATGACAGTTCTTTGGTCTCTGCTTCACTTTATTACTCATCATGCAAATTATATTAAAATTTTAATTTTCCTTTTCATGTAAGAAGAAAAATCAAGATATCAGACTGCATCCAATTTACATCTATCATTCATAGTGATAGAACAAAAATAAACCTGTCTTCACATAACAAATGAGCATTGCTTCACAGTTTTGATTATAAAGATAATGCAGTCTCTTGCATAAAAAACCCTCTAATACACGCTTTCCCACTTCTCTAATTCTTCTCCATGTCTAATTGTCACTATCTGGCAATTCCTGACACTTAAATGGAAGCTGTACATTGTTGCCAAGAAGAACCTTATCCCAGAACAGTACAGTGTTAGACATCTTGACTGTGTTGTCTCCACAGTATCTGACTTTGCTCAGATAAAATGGTCAGTAAAATAACAAATCCTAGAAGAAACAGATTTTCAATTAATACGGCTCTGTTCTATATCACTTTTTATCCTTGTTTACCATGCTGACTGATACAAACATGTCAAGCATTGCATGGCAAAGACTGACAACACAGAAGATTTCAGGTCAGATATTCAGTATTTGTATTTGACATATCAAAACCACTTCTTATGAACAAAGCATCCTCAAGTCAGGTCTTAGCCAGACAGGAAAGTTGTATTTAGCTGAAAAAGAAGGAACAGGCTAAGAAAACTTCAAAGTATTTTAAACTCAAATTCTGAAGTTAAAATTCAGGTGAAATTTCCCACATAGATACCATTGCACAGAGCCCTACAAGCTCTGGCTGTTAGCATCCAAGCAGCGTGAAACCCTGTGCCTGTTCTGAGAGGGAGTTTTAGGAGAAAAAAAACCCATAACAAATGGGAAGAAAATTTGGCCTCTGCCCTGATTAAAAGTCAGTTTTAGAGGGGAGTTGGGTTTTAGTCATGAGCATGTCTACTGATGAGCATATCTGTAAAGCATAGGCTTGTCTTTTTTGACCATATTGTTCAGCTACAGATATGTTAAACAACTAAAGACCATGTTGATTTCTTCACCAAACACACCTGAAAGCTGCAACAGCAACTAAGGTACAGAGGGATGAATATTCTTATTATTTTTATGTGACAGTGAAACCTGGAGAAAGAACAAAATAAAGTTAGGGCTTAAAGAAAAATCTAAAGCAAAACCTGAAAGAAGCAGAGAAATTACAGAATTGCAAACAGAATCAGAAACCACTCCACAAAGTAAGCCATCCTGACACTACAATGCGAGTCATACTTGAAAGGACAAAATACACCTCTGTACAGAAAAAGAACAGTCTATTCACTTTTTAAAATCCCACTATCAGAAACATGATGTCAAAACAGAAGGAGTTCAGATATTTCTGTGCCTCTGTTTCAGTTTTAATAGACGCCATATCCCCAAGAAACAGGAGAGAAAAAGGTCAGCTGAGCTAAACTGCATGAGGGAAAGAGTAACTAATGGAGGGAAAAGGAGAGAAGTGATGAGGAGAGAGATGTACTGTAAAGGCAATACCTTGGGAGCAGAGAAACCTACTTCTTATTTCTCATGTTTTGTATCAGCAAATCACTGAATCACTTTGCAAATCTGAGACAAGTTGTGCTCCTCATAAACTGGAGAGAGGAAAGACGCAGAGGCAGAACAGAATAGCTCCCACAGCATTGTTGTAATGAGATTTCTTCTATCACCAGCAAGTAGTCCCAGCAGAAAATACTTTTTACTATTGGGGCTGAATTATTTATTTTGCAGATGCATGTAAAAGCCACCATCTGGGCTTGCTTAGTTCTTTGGTATAATGCAAAGCATACATATCGTGGAAAGGCAACCACTGCCCCAAGGAGACGACAATCCATCCGTAATGTAGGGAGTAGCAGACAGAGGCCTCCAAAAACCTGTGGAGCAGCATAAGGTGAGCACAAAGCAATTATAGTTAATATCACTTCTCACCACCTTCTAAATCTTCACTGAGTGCTCCTTAGTCAGAAATCCATCTACTATTACTACGTTAGGCACAGACTTGACAGAGATGTAACTCCCTCTCCTTTGCCCCAGGAGACTGCTACAAAACCCAGCCTACCCTCCAGGGCGATTTCAATTCATGCAGAACTCACACAAGTAAGTATCCAGGGCTTGCTTTCAGAAACATTTTCCAGAAGATATCATTCCAAAAAGAAGCCAATCTGATGAAAATGAAACTCTGCAAAAATATGAATTCCATTTTGCTGAGGTTTTTTTCCAGCTGTGTCCACAGCAGGGTAAGAGACAAATCACCCCATACAGCCATTATGATAAAAATTAAAATACTCCCTCTGAACATGAAAATTTGTGCAACACAGGCTACAAACTGTTCAATTAGTCTTCAAGGCCCATGGACATGCATTTACGGTCAAGTTAGTGGTTATTGTGGGTGGGGTGACCTGTTCCACCTTGTATGACTAATGAACTCTTCACTGGGGTGAGAATATGAGTCTGGTGTGCCCATAAGCCTAATTACTGTGACACCCTCTGGACCATGGTACCTGTCCCACACACTTCATTAGTAGAATGAAAATGTTTCAGCTAAAGACGGTGAGAAAGTGAGGTCTCCTACTGTCTTTGGGATGCTGGAATTCCCTGTCCTCGTTTCTAGCATTAGTCAGTGTTTAATTATTGATACAAAAATAGATGGCTATAAATAGTAGAAACTGAGGATTATTCACCCTTGCTCCTAGTTCAGTGGGTAAGTGGGTAGGAATTATTTGAGTCCTGTATTTCTGGTATGAGCTTTTGCAGTTACACTGCTAGTTCCAAGGGGAAAGGATGTGCCTCTTTTCCTAAGGGGTATGCAAGATAGAAGAAAAACTAAAATAAAGAAAAGAAAAAGAAAAAGAAAAAGAAAAAGAAAAAGAAAAAGAAAAAGAAAAAGAAAACGGAGAAAAAGGAAAAAGAAAAAGAAAGAAGCTTGACAATTTCTTAAAAAATACTTCACATTAAAGCATCTTTTCATCCAACTCCAATTTTGGTACTAACACATGGTCTAATTTTCAGAAGTATTCACAAGTGTCATCTACAGCCCCTGTCACCAAGAAGTGAATTTCAAGTGAAGATGAGGTCATGAGGCTTTAGGTTTTCTTCCAAATGCAGAAAAGTTTAATGCTTTGCTTTGCTTTGCCTGGCTGCTAGGTTTGCAGGGGAGGCAGGAAATGGTGTTTGCTTTTGTTGAAGTTTTACTAATTACCTGAAGAATATTAAGTAGTTTTAATCATCTAGAAAGAGTCATAGAAATGCAAAATTTTGAACTGTTAATCTTCTGAGCCCTGTTGGTGACCAGTAAAGGAGGATAAATAAAAGGATTACTAAGTTTTCCCAAATGAAGAAAAGCTTAGTCTTGTAAATGCTTAAGATCTTACACACCTTTCAGAAAAGGAGCTTCCAAGCTGCTCCCTGTTTTTCTACCCTCTAGAGATCTAAATCAACATTCAGCTCAGGGGCAAGGAAATAAAAGAAGATTTTACTAGAGAACATACAAAGTTGGCAAAAGTTCATATGAAGAGAGGAACATAAACGTCAGTGAAAACAAAAATTTTTGTTTACAGTATTCACAAGTGAGTCTAAAATCTGGAGGCAACCATATCACTTCAATCTTTCACTGCAACAAGAGAAGAACAATTAGAGAATCAGGATTACTGTAAACATGTCAGAAAGTATTGAGTGACACTTTCTTGATGTAGCAGACTGTTACGAGTTGAAACTTTTAGTATGAACAAAACACCTTCTGTAAGCATGGGGTTTTTTAACAATATCTCCCTAAAATTTTTCCTCACTCTATACATTTAGCCCCATAATATTTTTTTCTTTTTTTTTTTTGTTTGTTGACAGTTTTTTCAAATTTGAAAATAGTAAAGAAGAATATTAAAAAATAAAATTTATTGACTACATTCTTCTGCTTTTTTCTTTTTCCACAAAATATATATAAATACATATATATAATTTTAACAATTATTTCTAATAATTTTTTTCTAAAACAAAATAGCTTAGTGTACCATTCATGTAAAAATATTAAAAACACTTATGTAATATTAATAAATTTACATCTTATTCCTCGCAATGTTATTCATATTTGCTATTAGTGCTTTCATGTTACTCATTAAAATAACAGTATTGCATCTTCTGACATGATGACAAATTGCAGTTCTTACATGTTCCAGCAGGGACACATTACTGGACAAGAAAAATAGTATTCATGTATAAATGAGTGCTTCTTCATTTATGAAATGTTCCACATACTTTCATGTTAACTTAGTCAATGTTCATTAATATTTTAATAAATTCAAATGACTCTTCATCCATTCAAAAATTTATGAACAATGACTGAGTGCGGGATTTGAAAACTCATCGAACGGACCTTGCTGTTTCTATTTATAAAAATATTCACGGATAATGTTCTGGATATAGTCACCATCTTCAGCTCTCACTGGATAAAGGTAGGATCTGAAAAACCCTGCTCTTACTGCAACATTTGCAGGCACAGATGAAAGTTAGGCTCTATTTCAGTCTGCTGGAATGGTATAAGTTATGGACATAAATCCCAGCACAGAGGGTGAAAATTACAGACAAAAGAAAGGGGAAGCACAAAATCAGAAGAATCCTGGGAATGATTCTAAGGAGTTAGATATGCTTTTCTTGTAACTAATTCTATGCAGGCATATAATAAAGGTTGCTGTTCTCCTGTATGAAGACAGAAGATGAAGTTATCTAATATCAGTCTGGGCATGTTTCAAAACTCAAGGAAGGAAACCGTATTAGCAGTGGGATCAGTATCAAGACACTTACTGATAAGGATGACAGGCCTTACGAAACCTGGCACCAAAGAGCCGTGTCTCACCCACGTTCTTGGCACTCCCATCCTCTCACCCCTTAAGAAGCCTGAGAAGCCAGCCAGCTCTCCATTTTAGCATTTCTTCATTCCAATAATCCCACAAACACTGTCTTCAAATTCTAAACAAATTTAATCAAAACTGGTCGCAACCTTTCATTGATTTGAGTAAGAACTGGTCAGGCCTTTCAACTGGGAGATGCGTGAGGCAAGAACTTAGCATTTCTTTATGCACTAATTGTATAATAATTAATAAAAGTAAATTAGATCAAATGTAACTTAGAGAAAACCACTCTCCTGAATTATGGCTGTTGAAACATAGCCAGAGAAGCACTTTCAGGAGCCTGCTTGGCTGTGCAGTGCTGATTTAATTATGATGTTTAGACATGGTCTACTACAGAGATACCTGCTGTAGCTTGCAAGAGCTCAGAGAGACAAGCTGATGTGTCACCAGGCAGCAAGACAGAAGTGCAGAACACCATTATGTGAATGAATATGGCTTACCTTTTAGAGGTTTGTCTAAACTGTTCCTTTAGTTTGGACCCAAGAAAATACAAACCAATGATTTAAGTCTGAAATTTAGGTTTCAGAGAAATTTTGTCAAAACTCATCTTTGCACAGTTTTTCTGCATTAATGCATTACTGTATGTCATTTTGCAGATTCTCAGTGATTTGAACATAAAATCCATCAGTCCATCTAACTAACTCATCAAGTACTACAGTCTTTCATCCCTAAAGTTTCTTCCAGCATACAGCTGTGGAGATATAGCAAACAGCTATAGAATCTACTAATAAAAGTTCAGTGTTGCAATCTCATCACTTTAACAAAAGTAAATAAAGACCGTGCATTGAAAAAAATCCACTAACCGCTAACTTTAACGTACATTATATATTTTTCTGATCTCAGGAAATGTAACTTAAAAAGCAAAACAAATTTTCTTTCCTATTACTGATAAGGTGTTTTCTCCTTTTTTTGCTGTCTTTTCGTTTTGGTTTTTTTTTTAACTAGCTAATGAAAACAGGCAATCCTGTATTTTGTTTCATAGTGCTTCCCTAGGGGCAAAGATAAACTTCACTCTCATCTGTTCTTTTGTTGTTCCTAGAATGATTGCTCTGTTCATTATGTTGTTTGATGTTGCCATCTCAGCTTTCCAGTGCCTGATTGTTCACTTCGTTCCCAAAGTTATTAGGCTCTTCATTCCAAAAATAAGCTGATTTTCTCATTTAAAAACCAATGTCATCTTTGTGTATCATAGATTTACAGTTCACAGTGTTAACAGATCATGGAAACAGTGACATAAAAGATTAAATTATGAAAATGTATTTCACTTGCATAAAAAGGAAACAAGTGATAGTGCCATATAAGTGAATATGTATCATCACTACACAAAGATCATAATCAATAGGTACCCATAAGGCACCCAAGTAACAACCCTCACAAATTCACAGAATGCTAAGAAACAAAATGTGAACCTGTGGATTATGAGCTTGAGTGTGCTGGCCATACTCCACTCTCCCAATACTCACCCACCCAGCTGCACAATGAATTTACCTCTGAGGTGGGAATGGTGATGACTGTATCCCACCCACTACACCTGTGCATATGGATTCAGGAGCACAATAGGAATTAGAATGGTGTTTCTACCATTCTGAGTGATCAGTCCTTTCCAAAAACAAATGCAGTTAAGACACCACTGTTTTGGGTTTTTTCGTATCCCAAACCAGCATTTCTCAAGAGGACTTTATATGTAACAACTGAGTAAAAATAGGGTGACTCAGCTGTATTTTGACTTGAACTTTCAAAACTGTAAATTTTCTTCTTGAAAACACTCCTCCAGACATCCTCTGCAATGATAAAAATAAACAAAAGTCCTTAAACTCTTTCATAAGATGTTTTCTAAGTATAAAAGAGAATTACCAATAAAATAAATAAAGCTAACAATCCCAAAATAAAATCTCCAATCTGCTGTTATGTGTTAACACACTGGTTTTCTTATGTGTCTTTAAATAAAACCCACCAGAAATAACAAGGAACACTGGGATTGTCTTTTACAATGCAATCTTTATATAATGGCTAAACTTCAGTTTCATATGGAAGAACATACCACGCAATAGCCTGACAGAATGCCACCTAGCTTTTTCTTTTTAAATGCCCACCACAAACCCTACAAGACCATGCGTTCCCAAAGGCTAAGGCATTAGGAAAGGTTAGAGGCCAAGATCCATGTTGCCTTTACAGGGTAAACGAGCTTGAGTAGTGTGTGTGCGACTTGTTTCAACAGCTCCTCCTCTTTGGTCTACGTGCACACAGCATACCAGTCTACTGCTTGGCTGTAGACAAAATCAATGCAAAAGACGGCCAGCACATAGTTATACAACATTTGGAATCCCAAAAAGTCAGTATCAAGGGGTTCTCCACTACCATTTCAACCTTCTTCTTGTAAAGATACCTGTGGCGGCACTGGCCGGCCACTGGGATGCCCTCAGCGGCCTGCCGGGTCGGCTGCTTGGGGCGCGCGAGCCCGGGTAAAGGAAGCTCGGAGGTCTGAACTGCGGCGCCCTCGCCGGAGCGGCACACAAAAACCAACGAGGATCAGCTTCCTCACCCGAGGGAGCTTCCCCCAGGCTGGTGGTCAGGCACGCAGGCGGAGGTGAAGGAGGAGAGAGGCGTCTGCTGCATGGGCTCCAGAGGCCTATCCCTCTGAAGGGTCAGAGGCAGGAAAGACCAGGAACATGCGCCGTACAATGAT
The DNA here is from genome assembly GCA_013397115.1 of Edolisoma coerulescens. NCBI lineage: Eukaryota > Metazoa > Chordata > Aves > Passeriformes > Campephagidae > Edolisoma > Edolisoma coerulescens. Next base: position 37,155 of record VWZW01002478.1, on the reverse strand, counting down.
TTTTATATGGGGACAAAGGGAGGTGGGGTAAAGGGTATAACCCAATAGGGAAAGGGAACATGGGAGGAGTCGACAGGGGAACAGCCAGTGGGGATAGAACAGAGGAGGGATTAATACAGACAACCAATGGGGTACTGAGGAAAGGAGAACATTCTGGAACATAATGCATATGGAACAGGGGAAATACATAAACATGGCCTTATACATAAAAATAGGAGGGGAATACACAAACCAATGGGGCTGCATGGGGCTGTGGAAACTCGCCATAACGGAGGTGGATTTTAGGGTTTTTGCACTGCAACAGATACCACCATGAATCCTCCTGCCACTTGAATTAGCAAGCTGATACTTACACACCTGCTGAGAGCTGCTGACTCCTGACTAATGCCACAGTCATCCTGACTATGGGCTGAGCACGCTGGCTTTAGGCTGTGGGTGTGCAGGTATCTAAGGCACACTCAGTCCTTTTCTTGTGTACTTATTAGCTGAAGCTGCTCTGACATACTTTGAGCCCGTTCAGTTCAGTGAGCTGGCATCAAATCATGATGTTTTTCATTATGGGGAGTTAATTCTATGCCTTGTCAGTGAGCTGAAATTAGTTCCTGCTGCCAAATGAGAAGGACAATTCTGTGTTGCTCCTACTAGAAATGGGTAGGTTCTGTTCACCTTTATTACCTCATCCATCTTGTAGGTCTACAGTACAAAAGTGGAAAGAAAGGCACCTGGCAACCCAAACGATATGAGGATGTCAGGGTGGGTAGGATAGGATATAAAGACAGCAACTGCAAATTGAATTAGAAGTCAATTCAAGAGCATGAAACTTGAGTCTCACTTTAGTACAATGTCATAAATGTTTGTTAAAGGAAAACTCGCAAGCAACAACCATCCTGTTTGTCCATGTCTCATTAAACATCTTAAACAGCAGGAACAGGTCAATCATGTGGAGCTGACATTTATTCAAATTTAGAATTATCCATTCTGTAATTTCAGCAACGAGAAGTATGCACTTTTACAGAAATGAAACCAATTTTGTCCTGGTCTGCAACACTCATGCTGCATACTTGCATTTCCTTTAAAGGTGCTATTCCCAGCCATGAACTCTGCTCTCCAGAAAGGATCAGAGACAGCATGAGAAGTATAAAGTCTGAAACTATTACGACAAGGTATCAAGTATCATGTTAATATGCAGTGTCTGTCACAGATTAATTTTAATACACGAGCCCTTGGGTCACATCAACATCACAGAGTTTTCTGGGTCGCCAAATTAAAAGGCATGGCATCGTCTCCTTTTGACACAGAAGCAGTTCATTAAAAATATTTGCAGAGATATAGGAAAGTAATCTTGGTCAGGCATATGCTTTGAAAATTCTTCTTCAAGTTATGCTGGCTTGAGTAGAGACTCAAACAGAGACATGGTCTTCTGGGAAGAAAAGTCAGACTTGAAAATTAAACTAGATTAAAGTTCTCAGCTGGACTTTGTTCTCAGAGGTGAAGTACACTCTGAGAATATATAAGTTCCTGGCATATCCTGTACAGACCATAAATGCTGATTTTTCAATGGGTTTCTGAACCTACTGTACCTCTGATTTATCATGAGAACAATGCTGGTGGTCGTTCAAGAATGATTAAATTTTCTCTCCAAATAGTGCTCTATTCCAAGTGTCAATTTTGATGAATAGTCTGTCAAATCATGACACAAAGAGTTGAAATAAATCTATCATCACATGGTGTTTGTCATTAAGAAAACAATTTGTACTTTCTTAAACATCACATTCATTTGCTTCTATTTGTGAGTAGAGCTACACAAAAGTATTGGAGTTTCTTCCATTATCTAAGCAAATTACTAGTCAACTATAACCAGAAAGGTTATATTTTGCAGAAAACATTAATTCACTCTTTTTTTATAAAAGTTGTTTCAAATGTTTTTGAATGTCTAAAACAAGATAATTAGAGCTCTAAGCCACTGCTACTGTCAGTCTTCACAATAATCACCAACAACATTAGCAGAAAATAAATGAGATTCTAGTGTCAAGTTACCTGAATACATAAAGTATTTTAGCTGATAAAAAAAAAACCTGAGAAAAACCAATCAATATAACACAAGCAAATAGTGATTTCAAGTATAAGGCTATGGGGAGGATAATCACAGACAATTAGATACGTTCCAAAATCTTTACTGCGTCTGAATGGAGACTGTATGTACACATTCAGCTGTTGCACTCTTGCCTCTAACATGTCAGCAATGGCAAACTGAAGGACTCAGTACAGAACTCTGAAGTTGACCAGAGTTTGCAGAGAAGCTTGCCTTGAATGTGTCTGACACATCAAAAAGATGACAGGAAATGTTATTAAAATGTTTATATAACTACAATGATGTTCTGAGAACATTAGTCAGTTTATACCAATCTCATGTGGCTTTGCCACTGTTTTACTTTTCTACGCTCTTTGCTTGTTCCGTTTATGTCAGTAAACGTTCCGTTTATGTCAGTTTATGTCCTTAAAATTGAAAATTGACCAAATATTTATACTAGTCCGTAAGCGTATTCATAAAATTTTAACTTTATACTCAAAATTTAAAAAATCTAAATGTCTTTCATTATCCATTCTTTGAGAGAGCAATTGATATGGCATCTGAAGTCACAGCTATTCCACACAAAGTCATTGTCAGTATAGGTTGTGTTACCAATATCTTCGAACTGAGAGATACATGGCAAGAGAGACATTGTTCATTCTTCTTGCACCCATTTCTGTTGTGCTCTGTTCCTAAGAAGAATCCTGATAGCATTAAAGTTTGCACACAAACTTCATTTTGTGAAAGCACTAAGTATACCTCAAAGTCCTTGTTTGTCCTTTGACAAATATTACTTTCATTATTCTTACGATTAAGCTCCAGACACTTGTGGTGGTTTTGTTTGACTAGTTTCATTGTTCTTCCCTCATAGCTGACACCTATGAGTAGATAGAATAGTCTAGCAGTCACCTAGATAGGACTCATTAACTTTGCTGATGATAAACTACAGTTATCCACACCACATTTGTAATACATCACCTAATTAGTGATATGCAGGAGACCCCAAGGGATCAAGCATTTTCCTACATTCTTCACAGCTCTTCTCTGGCTAATGTTTGTCCTTCTCTCTCCCAAAAAAAGAAATCTGTTCTACCAGATGCTGAAACAGCCCACACACCTTCAGAGAACACTACTACTCAATATTTCTGAGCTTGCGTGACACGACAGTTTACTAGCACAATTATAGCAGGATACTACTGCAGCATGTTGCAGTCTCCTTGCAATGCTACTGCATAACCCCACACCTTAAATCTCGTTTTTAAATTTATTAAAATGAAAAACAAATAGTAAAAGTATTTTATCAACTATTTACTTACAAATTACTGGTGTCACATCTGAAACAGAATTTTAAAAAGTTTTCTTCTTACAGAAATGTAAAAAAGTTCTGTTTACACCCATCTATTTTTCAGTTTGTCCCCCAGAGCTTTCCTTTCTGTTCCTTCTAGTTAAAAAGCTGTTGGGATTCTTGGACAGTTGGATACAATTCTTGGCTATGATCTCCATCTCATGAATCCCTTTCACTGAGTGAGGACCATCTCAAAATGGATTTACAAGTGTATACTGATTTTCCCTTAGGAATTCTTTTTTGTAGTCATACTTTCCTGAAGACTAACCGGATTCACACATGTGATAATTAATTGCAATACCACACTCCTCCCCCAAGGCAATCAGCTGACCCCTAGCTCATTCTAGAAACACAAATATCCCTTGGGAATGGCTAGGCAGAGACATCTCCTAGCTGGACCACAAACAGAACTTGAAGATTTCAAACAGAACAGAACAGATTTCACCAGTGGGTAACTCAACTAATAAACATTTACCTGAGTGCCTTGCAGGGCAGTGTTCAGACCTCAGCCTGTGACTCTGACAGACTGAGAATGATCCCATGCCAGCATGTGAGTAAGAGGGAGAAACATCCAAGTTGCTCAATACTAGCTGTGGAGAGAAAATCTTAGCTAGAGTAAGACCCTAAGTTTCAGGTAATAATGTTCCTAGGATTAGTGGTGCATTGATATAAGACCTCTGCACAATAGTGGACTGGAGGGAACAGATATCTGTATGGAAAAAAATAGAAAATTAATCAAGCTTCTGCAAAATTGTGGATGAAAATATGCCAGTATGAACTTAGAAATGGTTAGAAAAGAGTTGTGCTAGTTAGTTTTGCCACAGTATGTCTCTGCATCCATATAAATTCCTGCCTTGATCCTCTCCCAAACACAGGCACAGGGATAGTAACTGAAGTTTTGAACACTGCATTCATGATTTGTTTTTTTGAAGTATTTGAGGTCAGTACCTCTAAACCTGGTCTTCATAATCCAACCGATATTTCCAACTAGGTTAGAGCAATAAAGATAAAATTATTTTGTGGCTAGAATGATTTGTCTCTGCTATTAGTATGACAGTGACACTGCCACAGACAGTATGACTGAGGTATAAGGGTGCTATGTTCTTTTTGCTAAGAGCCAGCTTTAGGCTTCTGAGATGGATAACGTGAGCCTGCCAGGAAGGAAGATGCCTTATGACCTGGGTGAGGGCTGGGCTACTCCTTTTAGGTAAATGGTTGCTGGGAAAGGAGAAGAGGGAGAAGCAGCAGGCATTTGTTGTGATATTAAAGGATACCTGAAGTAACCTCTGTGAAGATCTCTGTCCCTCCTTCAGCAGACAGCAACACCTCATTCACCCATTAATTGAAGGTAATGGCAACACTAGCTGACAATCTGACTTTTCAGGGTTCCTGATTAGATAAAGTGGTCTGTCTGCTTTGCTCCACCATAAGCACTGTGCCTACTTTGCCTCTATTTAGAGGCAGGCCTGTCCTTTATTATGTGATAAAGGAAATAATTCTGATTTCCAGGATTGCACTGTTGTCATATAGCAGAGGCTATGAATCCACCAACCAGAAATGATGTTCTATTGAAATGTAGTTTGTGCAAATATGTGGGAACAGGATGAAGTTGTGTCATTAAACAGCTCTATCAGCATCACCAACCAGTCATGCACTTTGCAATGAAATAACAACCTCAGTATTACTTTGTGCGTTGAAAATGGTACCTCTTAAGTCATAGGCAGTTCACTACTGCCAAGAGTCCAAAACTGTGCACACAGGTTTTTCATTTCATTTACTTGCTTGTAGCAAACCACTCTTGCAAAGGCACAAAGTATGCTGTGCTCAGTTATGATGTTAATAATTTCAAATATTTAGCATGCTTCAGGATGGATTTAAATAGTTATTTTTAGGTTCCCTAGTTTGGAAATTCTGAGACTGAGATCTCTTACTTTTTCCACAAAGGTATGATTACAACCTAAATATTTTTTTTCCTGTAGAAGACTTTCTTTCCAAATTAGAAACTGTTTCAAGACTTTTAATAGATTATTTGAAACCCAATAGTGAATTGTGCTTTATAAGTACATTTAACAGTCTGCCAGACAGGGTCTTGATAAAGACATGTGGAGGAGGAGGAGGGGATGTAAGAAAGGAAGCAAAAAAGCAGAAGGAGTACCAATGTACTGCATTCTTGGTTCTCCAAAGGTGAACAGAGATTTAAAACTGATCAAACTGTCACAGAGAAAGTCCTTTCTTTCAAAGGCAACAAAAAGCATTATTTTCCCTTTTACATAACCGGTCTTCTGTCACCATGGAGACTACCATTGCTGCTGCTGCTGATTTTGTCTGGCTGGTCAGTACATGTTTGTATCATCACCTAATATCAAGCTGACTCTCCGTTAGAGAAATTTATGTTTATTATGAATTAATGTCAGTCTAGTGAAAGAAATCAATTTGATTTTCTTGTGTTGATTTTTCTATTGTTGCTTCCTTTATATCATGTACAAATGCCTATGAATTTACTTTCCTTAATCTCTTTCAAACAAAAATTCCAGTGCTGATACAAGTATAATGAAGGAACTGCTGCTTTCACTGCAGGTGGTCCCACCTGTTTCTACTTTTATCTTCCATTTATCAAATAGCATAGAAAAAAATTACAATGATTTAGTGTAGCTAAGTGTAGCTAAGAACATGATGTCTGAATCCCTTCCTCCAAGTAGTACAGACAAGACACTAAATCTCACTGAACCTGAATTCAGTTTCTTCCTGGTAAGACCAGAGAATGATACAATATCTGATGTTCTCTAACAAACACCGTCCAATGTACTTACAGATATATCTAAAAATCAGAAATATGTATTTATTTTCAGGTATTCAATCACATATAAAAATGTAAGCATTATTTACACAGTTATTTATCAAATGCCAGCAGAGTCTTAGAAGTATCCTTTCAACACCAGCACCATGAGACTTTCTGCTTTTCTTTTGGAACAACCTCAACATAGACAAAAAGTGGCTTTATTCAAAATTTATGGAGTATTTTAGATACAACATTCAGAAATGTAAAATAACTTTTGGAGCATTGCATTTCATTTTACTGGTTTCTTCACATGAGGAAAACAGTGCAGATCTTCTCTGAAGTGATAATGAGAGCCTAAGCGATATTGAAGCAGAGAAAGAAAAGTTTTAAAATTTCCTTACTCAGACTCCCCCAAATGAAACTGCTGTGGTCACGAGAAAGAGCAGGCACTGCATAGTCTCTTGGTCACCTTTTCAGATACCCAATCCTGGTTTCTTTCCTGAAACTAACTTTCCCCACAGTAGCAAATAATGTTTTTCACCCTTCCTGGAAACACAGGATTGGCCACTGTAACATGGATGACTCTTGACGTGACTCACATTTCTCACATTTTCATCATGCCTTGTCTGGACCGCGGTAATGAGACACAGATGGACATGCCACCCTCAATGCTTAGCAATTGCCAACTCGTAAAGATCAGTACAACACATCTCCTCTGCAGAATATGTTACTGTGAGATAATCAAGCTCTTTTCTTGTTGTCTGTTATTCATTTCCATGAAATTGCAAATCAGGTGCAAGGTCTTGTCTTATCTCTTCAAGTTTAAGAACTTGTAACATGGCAAGATGACAATTGTGCTTCATGACAGCATCTAGGGTGGTACAGGAGAGGGCTGAGGAGACAAAATTGACCTAGACTGGGAATGTGGTTTGGAATTTGGGCAAAAACTTTCTGAATAGCTACAAAAATTCACAGGTCTTGCTACTTTCCCTTCCTAGAACAGAGGTTACTGCTTTGATATCAACTTGTCTGATACATAGACAATGTTCCTTTAAAGGAACCTAATTAAAAAACAAAAGTAGCAAGCTTCAGTCACCACAGACAGTGAAATGACTGAAATATACTGCTGACCCCTTGCTTCATCAGCTGAGGATAAAGCATCCACTGAGGAAATATATGACAAACATTAGTCATGCTGGCTACTGAAGGGAGCTCAGGTATTGATGATGAGCAAAAGTTATACGCAGTGCTGACCACTCAGCTGACCACTCAGCTGAACTTTGAAGAAAAATGCAAAGGACAAAAAATTTCCATTAACACAGTGGAACAGATGAAACAAAATATGCTCTTGTTTAACTCGGACTTTGAATAAGGAGATGCATTTTACTACCTGTAGAATGTAACTTTTTCATGAACAGCAGCACAGAATTTCAGCCATTATACTGCACAAATAATGATCTAACCCTGTGGCTTCTTACACCAGAAAAATTTTGTAGTGTGGACCAAAAAAATTGTGCTGATCAAAGCTACAAAAAAATCATCCCTCTCTCCAGGCTATTTCTGCTTTCAGCCTTAGTATACACATGCTGGGTCTACAATGCCAAATCTCCCTCTTCCTGGGCATGAATCACTGATTTATTTCAGATCCAATGATACAATACTTGCTACACAGTTATGCAGCTTAAACAGAGGGGCATTCCTCAGTCTTCCTGCTGTATCCCTTCAAAAAACCATTATCAGAAGGGCTATCATCAGTCTAAACAACACCCTAGAACCTGCACTGGTTACTCATCTGAAATGTGACTGAAACTTCCTCAGCCTGCTGTGGTTTATATCTGACCATTGAGCAGCCTAGCGTGACTCGTACAGATAGATTCTTCCTTACAGATAACCCACAACAGTCCCTCCCAAAATAATGCAGTTCCTTAAAGTACACAGTTCTTCACCACACCTTCTAGAGATCCTTCATTGGCTCCTGCTGTCAGAAGCACACTAGTGGACATAACTTGACACAAAACATTACCCAGAACAGAGTAAGCTGTTAAATTTACAAGCAGCACTGTGAACTCCCCGTTCTGCCCCTTCAAACAGACTCTTTCCCCAAGAGTATTCTCATTTGCAGGCAGCACTGTGCCACGGCGAAATTGTAGTTGCCCCTTTACATGTAAAAGTGATACAATATCAAGAATAGGCTGAACCTCCCAGCTGAAGTCAAGAGATAATTAAATGGGCATCCCTGACCAGATACATTTGTTGGTTTGCTCTAGACATTGTGTCTTACACATGTAAAGAGTAAAACTAGTTTTGAAATCATTAACTTACTCGGTTAACCCATATTTCCACTACATAAGCTTAAGCGCTCTTAAACACAGACTAGCACCTTAAAAATGTGTGGATCTATCAGATGGATATTGCCTGCAACTTCTCACAGTCTTTGCTTATACTTGGGCTCACCATTCTCATCTTCAGGCTTTCCATCAGAGGCCCTCTAGGCTGGGGAAGAAAGAGGCAAATCTATTGACTATGCCAATATTTTAGAAAAACCAAAAACTCAGAAATTTCTGTGTTCAGTTGAAGATGTACTTTAGATTAAAACTAAATATATTGGATTTTGGTGATTACTTAGAGACAGAAATCTGCTGAGCTGGATGTGGCTTCTCAGCCTATGAAAAAGCAGCTTAAAGAATATTTCTGTCAGGTAGTCTGCATTTTTTTAACTGTAAGTGCGTTCAGGAAAGTAATTGTCCATTATAGAAGTAAACTATACAGACAAAAGCTGCACTCAGAAGAGAAGAAATTCTATATGTACAACCATGGATAAGCTGTATACACCTTAGTTCTGTAATTAGAGACAGCCCAGGCCTGATCATACTTCCAGGCCTTTAAAGTAAAATTCAGTCAGTTCATGAATCATCGTAAAGTTACTAACAAATATTCACCTATGTTTTGGTAGGGCTGAGCTTTTACATTTCTGGAGTTGGAGTCTTTAACTACACAAGAAACAAAATCATCAACCCAGTGAAGGAAATATGAATTTCTTATGTTCATCAATGGAGTATTCTTTCAGCCTAGCATAATTAGTCTTAAATTTATGCTTCCAAGTGAAACAGTTCAAATTTCAAACTGAAATGGTTCCAGTTATATCAAGACTCTAGAATAAGGGCAAATTTTATGTTGGTTTCTGTTTGTAGACAAATACACTGTGTAGGTATCAGTCTCCCAGACCTAAGACATGTAATTGAGACCTCATCACACTTTTCAGTGTCTTTCAGCTCTCTTTTATGCAAGTATTTCATAAATATTGCAGAGGTTTTAACCTATGCTAAACACAATTTTTAACTTACATACTGGATAAAGCCTTTTTTTCTACACTTTTAGTGCCATAACTATTTGAACTTCCTCCACAACATTTAAACTATATTAAAGATTAATATCACATTCTCCTCAACATCCCAAATCAAGTAAATAACCTATACCAGCTAGCTTATAATCATATTTAAAAGTCTTCTTCCCTGTGCTAATCTCATTCTAAAACATTAAACCTGATTTTTTTTTTTATTTGATTTACTCCGCATGGCATCCTGCGTGTTTATTTTTTACACTTTGCTGGCTGAATCAAGATTTGTGCAATATAAGTATATACTTCTTAAGGTACTTATATGGCTTAACTGACAATAATTATTTTTATTTCTCCTTTGCATCACTTCTGGCTCTTTTCCTAATTCAGAAAGATTGAAATATCACATTCTGATGAGAAATTATTGCCATAATCAGCATGAACATTTGAGACTGTTCAGTTATATGTGCATAACTAAGCAATACATATGAAGCTAGAGGAGACCTCTGGAACTGCTTTCATTTCTCTACAGGTATTTCTGAATGTAGCACGACAAGTCATTGAATACAGGAAGATATTTGCAACTCAAAGCTCAGGAATAAAAGAAGTCCTGTCCAACAGGCCTTTACAGACCATGCTGCTGGCAAAGTCAAATACTTCCATCAAAGCTGATCACTGAAAAGACAATGAAGGCTTCATTTTAAAACGCAACAGAGAAATGTCAAAATAAAGGCAGGAATGAGAGTACAAAAAGGTTTTCCTAACAACTGTATGAGAAGTTTAAAGACCAGCTGGTTCCTTTCTGAAACTCAATTCCAACTGGCTGAGTGCAGAGCTAATCCTGACCCTCTTCCACCCACCTTATTTCCAGTCCCCATTAGTGCTGTCTGGAGTCCTGTGACAGTTCCCAGAGAAAGCAGGAAACCTTCACACCAGCACTGGTGCCTGCTTCATCCCTTACAAAGCTGGCACAGAAAACTGAGGTGTGTCTTCTCTCAGGAGCACACCTGCAGGCTAAACAAAACTCAGCGCTAATGTCACCTTGGCAGTGGAAGCCTGGTGCCATTCACACGCAGTGCATCAGTGATTATACATGTCTTATTCCTCTCAGGAACCAGTGCTGTGACATACTCATGAGCAAGAAGATTTTATAAAACCTGGGTTTATGGTACAGCAGCACATCAGCTCCATTATCTTGAGGGCTGGATCCCAGAACTACAGAACCATCCGAACTGGGATTCTGGAGAGTGAGGCAAATGTTTCCCGCATGGCGGAACAGAATGTTCTTATTAAAGGTCTGATCTTAAACCAACAGAGAGGCTCCCATCACCTTCAGTGCATTTTCCATCACACTTTTCGTAATCCCACCAAGTGTGCAATACAGGTTTGAGCAATATGTGAAGTAAATATGCATTACGTGTAACATCTTTGAAAATTCATAACCTCTTTCTTGTTCAAAATAGTCAATAGGGCTTCTAGAACAGTCTCCCCCAGCTCTCAAGCTGAGAACTTTGGGGATGTACCTACAGTCCAGAGCTGGCCTTCTCAAAGCTGTAGTGTTTGAAATTTCCACTTGCTTGGACAGAGAGTGAATTAAAACACTTATCCAGGCAACGGTGACAGTTCAATGACAGCTACACATGACAGTCAGACTGAGAAAATCTAAACATGAACTCTGAACATAAAAAACCCCATAACCTGAACACAGATGCATAATTTCAATAGGCTAATTCTACATTTTGATTCAGATTCCTGATATCTTATACATGCAGTGTGTCACTCAGAGGAAGGGAACTCAGGGAGAAACTAATAACTCATTCAGACAAAGAACACAGTTAGAGGGGGCTGGGAGGTGTACAAGAAAGAAGGCTGTCATGTCTTTCATTCACAGGTCTTCAGTATTTCATCTTCTCTGTTAGATTTTCTAGCACAGAAAATCTTTGTATCATTCTTTCGCTTTTCTCTTTGCATAATGTGTATCATTACATCAAAGGAAAACAGAAAAAAACAGGCCGAATACCATATTCAGGCCAAACATATCTTTACAAGACTAGCAAGACTGAATAGGAATTGACCTATCTTTATTGATTTCAATGTATTTCATATAAACAGCAACCCTGTAAAATTCATTTGAAATATTACTTTATTAATTGTTGGCTTTGCATATTCCAAAGTAGATTCAGCACATTTTATATTTTAATTGTAGCTGAGATGAAGAGTGATTGGATTAGATACAAATCTATGTGTAATTGAAATTAATGAATTTGCTAATGAAATATTTATAGGTGACCTTTCCCTGAATTAGTAAAAAAACCACTCCTGTTTTGTTTACAATATCTTTGATATTTACAGTCTGAGGTTAGATTTAAATTATGTCTTTACATAAAAAAGGCTAAATAGACATCTGTTACTCCTGTAGATTGGCAAAAAAATCAGCCATATTGCAGTTTTCTCCTGCCAGACATACTTAGTGTTTCTTGTCAGGTATACAAGTGCCATTCCCAAAAGTTAAAAGTCTTACATAAAATCATTAATGAACTTGTTTGTATGTGAATAATTTATTCTCATCTTGGTCCACCCACCAATTCTAGTGACATTTAGATGTGATCTAGTCTCAGGCATGTTGCCATTAATATTAAAGCAATGTGAAACTAGGACACAGGCCTGTGCTGCATTAATGATATTCTTATCAAACTGAAGTATGTTACCATTGTCAGAATTAGCAATGCAGAAATGCTAATATGATTCTCCATGGGTTACAGCTGCATATTCCACTTTGTTAGAACTCTGGTGTTATGATGACTACTATGAAACCCTGGTTGCAAAATACTGACCTAGCAACTTTGTAAATTTTGAAATAACCAGCATACTTATCTCTACCTAACCAGATGTGAAACTATATTAAATTAAAATCAGATAGGAAAATGCATTAAAACTCTCTCAATGTATTTTAAAATGTTGAGATGACATAAAATGATAGCATTTATTGAAGTCAGAATCCTGCATGTCTTACTCATGCGATTAGCCCGGTGCTGTTTGATGGACCACTCGTTTGAGAAAGGTGGAAGACATTTGGCCTTTAAGAGCTCCTCTTTCCCTTCTCCTTCTGCTAAGAGTTTGACCTTACCTGGAATGTATAAATGAGGATTAGCACCTGTGAGATCCACAAAATTAATCAATCTCCTGCTCACCTGTGCATGGGTAAAATCTGTTCTGTGGTGCTGCACAGTTTTGAGCATGGTAGTTCAGGAAAGATGTGCACATACCAAAAAGTATTAAGAAGCAACAGCAAGAATGATCAAATCTAGAAAACTTGATCAAAAGAAAGAGAAAAATCAGGACACAGGTCAGACTGAGGGAAGACAATAACATTCTTCAAATATACAAAGGGCAGTCATAAAAAGAAAGGCAATGTTTTAATCTCCCTAGTTGCTCTGAATATGGAAAGAGAAGCGATGGCTTAAAAACCATCAGGGGCCAAGGAGAAAAGAATTGAGGGGAAAATACAACTTTCCAGTGACAAGCACAGTCAAACAATTACACAGACTTGATGAAAGCTTTGTAGAATTACCAGCTTTGGATGTTTCCCGAGCGCACTAAGCAAATACCTATCAAGAAGAGAGTAAGCATACTTGGTCCTGTATCATACCCAATAGACAGAGTGGATGGAGCCTTTCAATCCCTTCTTGCCTTATTTATGATTCCACAGACTCACGTGGGATTCTTTGTAAAATGCAAGTCTCTATCGCAGTCATTTCAAAGGCCAACAGTTTGCTTTCCCTACAAAGCAGATGAAACTAGCAGTGACATTATCTCCAACACATAAACATCCCAGTTCACAGGGGGGCACACATTATACTCAGGATTAGAGCATTAGGGCATATTTGATATTCCCAAGGTTTAACTGAAGCAAAAAGTCCTCTACCATTATTAGCTTTATAACAGTTAGATTTCAGAGAACACATGACAAACAGAAAGGCAAATAAAGAAGTGACAGTTTTGTGCACAGAAGTAAAAACAAACAATAAAGTCTGTGCCCTGCCAAATAGGCTTTCTAGAGGATTTAATGTTTACTAGTTTAGGAGGCTTCATCAGAGGGTTGGATGGATTGAACTCTTGGCAAAATATTCTATGACAACCATTTTGCCAGCTGTAAGTTTTAAAAGTGCTAAGACATATGAATATGAAAGCAGGAAGGGCCATTTTAAGCCTTTAAGTATCCATTTATATACCTCCTGCAGTGTTTATCTCTTCATTTTCTTTTATGCCTTTAATGTGTAGATAATCACTGGTCCAAATATCTCTAAATACAGTGCACTTTAAAACTGCACATTATCTTTATAATAGGGGATCTCAGACAAACAATTCTTGGCTGGTCTCTAGAGATACAGAGCTCACTACAAAAGAGTGAAATCTAAAGCAGCAGAAGCAAAATAACGAAGAAAACATTACAGTCACCATTTAGATTTACAGTAACCAAAGTTATGCATTGCAGATTGACAAGTGCAGCCTTGTGTGAATAAATAAAATAAGGAAGACATCAGCACATATTCTGCAATGAGTTTTTCCTTACACTTTGTGGCTGGGGCTTGCACTTTTACTTCAGCACAGGGAAACTCCAAACCCAAAGTTAGTAAATGGGAGCTTCTACCCTACTTGCCACTTCCTTGTTTCAAGAGATTCCTTTCACCGTGACATGGGAGTTTCCCACTTATAAAGATGAAGCTATTGCTCTGCTCGCTTCCTCCCCCCCTCTCCCTTTCCCTCAGAGCAGATAGTGCAGAAGGCAGAACAAAGAAATCTGGCTTAGGGGAAAATGGGAGATCTGCATGCAGAACCATGACAAACTGTATTCTGACACAAAACAGAAACTAGACTTTTTGAAACTCCTCAGAGGAGGAAAAAAAAATTATTCTGTTCACACCACAGCCTCTAACTGAGAGGGAAGACTGCCAGATTTTGCAGCACCCTGGACCAGCTGTGTAGGAACACAGCAGGTCTGTGAGCTATGACTCCAGGCAGGATTACTGATACTTCTTAAATCCTCCAGCTCCAGAGTTGCACCATCAGTAAGCTGGGAGCCGTGAGACACCTGTAACAGGGACTGGGGGTGGAATTTGGAGCCTCCTACTCCAGAGCCAGAGTTGAATCTCCAAAAGCCCTCTTTGGAGCTCAGGCTCTCCCGGATTCCCACCTTCTCAGCTCAGGAAGCAGACTAGAGCCTTAAAATCACTGACTTGGAGGCAATGCATCTAGGACAGCTTACTGGAAATTAGAAAACTAAGAAGGTTCATACTTGCATTGTACTGAAAGTTTGTAAATGTGTGTAAATATTTAGGCTTCAATAAAGTGGTGCCTTTGAAGACTTAGACTTTGTCAAGGAGTTCCTGCCCATCTCTAAATGTGGTTAACCATCCCAGCAGGAAATAAGTGACCACTTGAAGACTTGGCCACTTGCTCACTACCAAAATACAAACGAAATCACAAACAACACTTTTTTACACAATATTACTTTCTTTAGCTGTGCAGACACTGCAGCAGTCACAGGACAGATAGAATAGCAACTGCTAAGAAAATTAGGATACGGCAGAGTGTTTATTTCTAGATTTCAGCTGCTAATCAATAGTTTTTACTGCATCATTATTATGCTGAGACAATACAATAATAACTGTACTAAGAAGCATTCCATCTGTATTCCCTGTGTTTGAACAGATATTGACGGCCTGAATAATGCACAAGAGTCCTCTTTTCCCTCTCCTTTGTAAATCCATTGCTTGGAAATTCTGCATCCATCAGTGTTGCCATAGTGACAGCCCCATGAGTCCAGCCATGACCTCCCAAGACACTTGGCACCTACCCATAATTCTGCAAAATCCACATCAAAGAGAACTAAAACCAATTACCCTACAGATTTTTAATTATTATTTTAGTAATTTAATATATATTGGAACATACATGTGGCCTAAGGGACTGAGCATAGACAAGAGGGTGAAGAGATTGAATTCTACTCTCGGGTTGGCTGACTAGTTGGGCAAATTTGAGTTTCACAGGTACTGAACACTTAGAACTCACCATGACTTCATGTGGAACTCTAAATGCTCCGCACTCCTTAAAATGCTCCATACCCCTCTGTCCTTAACTTTCTAGTCTTTCAAAACATAGTCAATTTCACAAATAATTTTATGGTTTCTATTAAAAATGAAATACACAATTACACAGTATTATTTTTACCCTTAATAAAGCACAGATTGTTTAGCAATATAATCCATGTTTTTATTATTTTTTGGAGAAGCATAATGTTCCCAGTCAGAAATTATATTATTTCTTTCCCAATATCGAACCTTTAAAAAGAAAACGAGAAAGCTTGGAAACTTGTTTTGCAAGGCACAGATAATTCCCTTCCTAATTACCGTACCTCTGCCTAATGAATCCTTACTTCATTAAGTCTGTTCCGGGGCTAATGCATATCTGAAAGTATAAGCTCTGTTAGATTTTCGTGCCTATATATAGTATCCTGGATTTCAGCTGAGCTAAACTGATAAAGTGATAGTATTGTACCTTCCTAGGTGATTTTTAGAGACAGGATTTACAAAGGTGGGGAATAAAACAGATATTGGAGATAAGTGAAAACATGCCTGCAAATAAGAGGCACACTCATTCAGCCAGGTTGTAGGTAAGCTGTGGGTAAGCCTTTCCTGAGCTCCTTAGGAGTTGTTAAGGAACATTAGTATAAGCATCCTTAACATAAGGATTGTATGTATGTAAATATATATATATATGCATGCATGAAGCAGCTGGATAATGAAGATTAAATATTCATTAAGGGCCACATTCTTCATTATCCATGTCCATGCCACGTGTTTTAACAAAAGCAGGTTTATTGCTATGTCTATAAATTCATCCTGTCGAGATTACCTGAGCTCCAAAGCCACACTTAGGAAATTTCCTGTTTCCTCAGAAGTGAAATATTCCAACCAATGAAAACAGTGAACTTCCTGAAACAAATTTGGTCTTCTTTCTCTGGCAGGGCTGCAGGGATTTGCATGGTCCCTCACCAAGATGGCACACCACGCTGTGCAAAAGGTAAGGCCAGGGGCGGCTCTGTACAGCTCTGCACCTCAAAACATCACACCCTCCCTCCTGCATGCCAGCAGACCAGTTCTGCAGTTATAAAAATCCCTCTAGGTCAAAGGGAAGACTTCAGTCCTTGTGCCTCAATAGATTCCTATCCACCTTCTACCAGCAGTGCAATGTGGCATCTCAGGTTACTGAATGACAGAATCACAGACTGGGTAAGGGCCACAGTGGGTCCTAAGATGAACCATTTTACAGCAACTGAATCCAATTGCGTCAATTCTTTAATAAAGACAGACTTGTAAGCTACTTCTACCACTGACTGTTGTTTACCATCACAGAGTTAATTAGGTCAAACCGATAATCAATCCACCACCATCCTCCCTGTTAATACCAACAGTCTGTGGTTTCCTGTGGAAGGCAATATACATGACTTGAAACAAAGGAAGTTCACTGCATTAGGAAGGAATACTGTGGTGGCTCAAAAGGAGTTAAGGTATTGGGCAGGTTCATTGAGAGAAGGTTTCAACATGAGTTCAGTTAGTACTAACCACATCTCTAAACATCCTTGACTAATTTCCTGATAGTATTCCTGCTGTCACTCAAAGGGATTGTGCACTTAGCATGAGCTGTCCAGACTTAAGAACTGGTATAGCAAAAGGCTCAGGTAAATTACTTCTAAATTTAAGTGAGACGTGAAAGGATTTAAATTCAAAATCCATATTCAATTCCCTATTATGCTGGTGTAAATCCACAATAACACTGTCAGAAAAGTTATTTCAGACTCATACTTGCTTAACTGTGATAAGAATCCAGTCCTGTCATTTGAATGCAGTTAAAGCCAGATATGGAGCTGTGTGCCTTTTTTTTTGTTACTAACGGATTCAACTATGTCAGGCTTTTTACAATTTATTGCCGACTTAGAACACGATATAAGACATTCAGTGTCTCTCCAGTGCTCTTTCATTTTAATTCAAAATATATATATATTACTCACACCAAAAGTTTAATCTAGGTCCCTGGAATGCAAAGGAGTTACTGACATCACGTATGTAAGGCTTAGCCGCAACAAGATATAATAGAAATAGGAAAGCTGTCTACTGTAATAAATGACAAATGTAAGGGAGCTAGGACTCCAAAACACTCACCAGTTAGGATCAGAACCTGCAGCAAAGTATAATCACTTCACTGGGGGCCCAGTCTGCTGTGCTCCCTGTTGTGCTGCACGTGTTCATTAATGTTGCATCAAAAGTGGTGGCCACTAGGACTCAGTAGCACAACATGGTGCAATCCAACAGACATATCTGCCATTTATTCTGAAGCAAATGGGTTAAAAACTCTTCATTCCCAGGAACTCCACTACTCTTCTCAGAAACAAAATACATAAATGAAGAAAGCAGCAACCCACCACCTCCTCCTGTCTGATATTACATATTTCTCATTTGCCAAAGCATCGGTCTATTCAGATAGAATTGGGAAGTGTGATCACACTATTCCATTTTGTTCATTTCTACTGAGTTCAGCACACATTCGGCTGTTTCCTTTTCTTCTTCTGTATGTTTCCTTTGGCTCTACCACCTATTCTATGGCTTTCAAGCTGGCAAACCTCTGTGCAGGTCTTTATTGCAAACATAACTTACCTATTATGCCTCACCTGTCACTTCAAGAAAATATTGCCACTGAATAAGAAATCAAAATTTTTTGGAAGAAAGATTACAATGAATCATAATAAAGCCCAAACAGAAAGACTGTTATAAAAAAAATTGGGCTACACCATTCACTTTGACAAACAGATGCAGCATTTTAACAGCAAGTCACCCTGGGTTTTTTCCTCTTTATCCACCCAAGTTTCATGCTGACCTATTAATTTTAATCACTTGCTGGACTCCATTTAATGGTTCAATGAATATTATAAACTGGTGCTTTTTTTTGCATAATCAAGAGGTTCAATAAGCAGCATAACTTTTTAAACTTAATATACTGTTTCTGCAAATGTTGTAAATGCTTCAACTCTTTCTTTATTAATAAAACTTTATCTAATTTATTTTTAAACTAAGCTTCATTCCTTTCAACAGACTTCTGAATATATTACCTGCTCCTGACCATGCCAGATCTCAATTCACTTTCACTGTTCAAGATGCATATCCTTAATAAGAATAAAGAGCCTAATCCTGTGAGATACTGAGAGACTAAGCTCTTCTTTTTCAGCCTCTTACCAGCATACTCAAATTGCACTCTCTTTGGAGCCATTCATTCTTTTCAGGGATCAGGTTCTGTTTCCTGAAAGTCTGATCGGTTTAGGACTATAATTAATCCTACGGTACATTGAGTGCTAAAATCTACACTGCTTCATAACTCCCACTGCAAAGAAAAAAATAATTTACTTCAACCAACCAATTTCATGGGCTTCTAGAAAAAAATTATATTTACAATGCATATTCTTAATTAATACTTTCTGTATTCAGACAGTTCATACATATTTTTCTTCCACCCGAACAACTATGATTCCTCTGTACATTGTCCCTTAGCTGGAAGTCAAAGAGAAATTATAAACTCATAGCAGAAAGATACAGAAATGAAACTATTACTGCACTTACAAGAGCCAAAGAATAAAATTACGTGAACTGAACTTTAACATCAAAATCATGGTAAAAAAGGCCATTTCTTGGCCACTTTAAAATTCAGAAGGTGATGAACAGGTTATTACAGTAAAGCTGCTCAGAACCAGATCCTCAGGTTCTCATCATGAGAACTACAAACCCAGAAATTTTAACTTATCTAGTTGATCAAGCCCTTCCTCTTTGTTAAGATGACCAAGCCTCTTTGAAAGCTCCCTAGCTTTCCATGCTCTTAAATTCATGGTAGGTAAGCTGGAAATCATAAAATCGTCAGTTTAAGTGGAGCTTCTTTGTGCCTCCAGCCTCCCTGTTCTGAAGCTTTGATTCAACTGGAATTTTGCTAAAAGCCAGGAGCCAGGATCCATCCAACACACAAATATCCAGCTTTGCCAGCCTCAGCTCTCTGATCTCACCACAGCAGCCCCCAAGTAAGAGACTGAATGCTGAACACTCCACAAGGCAGCCCTGAGGATACTAAACAATTAAAAAAACCTCCATGACAGTGGGACTACCGTGAAATTTAACTGAGATATCATTCCTGGCTATTAAAAGGTAAAAGTCAAGTTTTTCCTGATTTGCAAAGGATTATAATTAGGTAACATTCAGCCTGCAGAAGTTCCTTGACTGGTAATCTTGAAGACGAAGGAGCTCCTCACAGGAACAGCATGGACAGAGAACAGTAATAGGGATGGGAGCTGAAGCATGAAGCATCACTGACCTGTTTCCACATGTTAGAATCAGACTCTGAATTTCGCAGAAACTGGATGAAGACTGCTTTTAGCCAAGCAAATGTGGGCATTCATACACTGGCAGAGGACTTGGACTGTCTCAACCACTGAGCAGCCATGAGATGATAACATTTTAATCACTTTTACAGCAACTGGACAAGAGCCAGAAATCTACAGATAAAAAGGGCTACAAGTGACTTAATGTACACATCAAATTTGTCTTACTGTTAGCAGTACTGAAGATTAATGAGTAAAATGAAAGTGAAAAGATAACACTGGTAGGTGACAGTTTTACTTAATCAAAGAGCCTCCAGGGCCTGCAGAAGTACGTCAGGGTCACGGGGATTTATTTTCTTCCTCGTTTGTTTAGACAGATCTATTTTGCAATGTTCGTATAGACACCCCTTGTACTTACACTAAACAAAAGCTGTATTAGAAGACAAGGGCAAAGGTCTCATACTAATAGCTCTAGCCCATGGCTGGCTGTCAGTCTCTGCTCCTTACAACCCTGCTGGTTTTGGATTACTTGCTGATGCAATTCAGGTATTAAGCATAGTTAAATCTAAGGGAAGACAATAGAGTCCCTCTGCAGTCAGTGGCAATAAAGAAGTACATAACATTAAGTTTAATTTGTATTTAGGCACCTCACACACTACATGTAATACATTGTACTATATCTAGAACAACTAGATCTCTAATTGGAATATAACAGATCTAGACCTCTAATTACCCACTGACTGAAGAGTAAGATTCGACTTTTGTTGCCGAAGCACTTCAGCTGGGTGTAAAAGTAAGACTGGATGAAAATTAGGGTATAGCGCAGTGGATGCGGAAGTGGATTACCAAGGAGAGATGCCAGCTCAGATCCCAGAGCAATGTAAATCCATTAGCTAACAGTCTGATACTTCACAGTCTGTGAAATGGGAATCACTGCACTTCCTTATTTCACAGTGCTATTAAACTGCGCAGATGAAAAATTATTCAAATTTTCAGTCTGTGAACATAAGAAGCTTCAAATCACTGTACATTACGAAAGAATGTTACAGACAATATTCAGAACTTTTAAAGCACCTGAATTAAAGGATATTCTTGGAAGTAACTTAATCTAAATTTTTCAAGGTCACGACTTACACTTCCTATGTTTGGTAGTCAGATGAAAAACTCACAAGTTGTTTTTTTATTTAAATAACAAGAAATTTCCAACAGAAGGAAATATCTATCCTGTGGAAAAAAAAATGGAAAATAACTCCTACTAAAGGTTTGTCAGAAATCAGTTAATATTTGTAAGGCACTGAAAAGGCAGATAAGTGCTCTTGAGAATTTCCACGAGGAAATTAATAACCACATATTCAAAAGAACTGAGTACTACTTGCAAAAGGGCTTTATTAGCACGCTGCCCTCCATTACACAGTTGTTGACTATCTGCACATCTACTGGATCCTTTGTCTCTTAGCTAAATTTAATCAGACATGAAGGACATGAGCCCATACTACGGGTCACTGCCTGAAATTCACCAAGCAACAAAGCAAAGCAAACTATTGAAAGTCAGTGGAATTAGATGCTACTTCCTGCTGTAGGAAGGATGAGACTCTACAGAAATAGAGATCAGATTCTGAGTCTTAGCAGAAACATCCACAAGGAATCAAAAATCCCTTACCAAGGAAACTGAAAAATCCCTTATAAAAGAAACTTTTTTTTTTCTTCAGCATTCAAGCATATGCAATTTGGTTTAACTAACAACCCAGAATGGTTCCTTTGGCAGGATTATTCTCTGTACTATGCGAGATTAAAAGCCTTTATGTTGATTCCAGAAACAACAAGTAGATTACTCAAATTGTTATAACAAAAATTACAATGATTATTCAAATTTACAAGTAAGCATTTAGCAAGTGCCCCTTTTTCCCTTTCTCTTAATAAGATGGCATCCAAAAAAAAGCTTTATTCGAGTGTTTTCCACTAGGAACCTAGCATTTAAAGTATCTGCTTTCTGTGGAAAGTAAAGCATTCACAGCAAACTGAGAATATGGACTTACTAATTTGGAAAAATTGTACTCATTCATGCCCTAGCTCTATATTCTGAAGGCATTTTTAAGTCATTCTAGGAACTAGTAATTGAATAGCTTAAAATGAAACCTCTTAACTAGAGCATGTTACACCTGGGAAAAGTTCCTTGATGAGCAAAGCTAGCTGTTAAATTGGGGGGAAAAATCACATTGATTATGGTCATGAGTCCAAGACAAGCTTAATTAAAATCAATGGAGAATTTTCAAGTGAAAGAAAAAAATAAGAGAGCAGCAAAAAAAATAAGGGAGCAGCAAAGTGTTATCTCTTAATTATGTTATGGAAATTTTCTCTAATTGACACCTGTCCCATGTCACTATAACTAAAGTAACCTACAGATCTCAGCACATAAGTATTATTTCACAGTATCAGCCCGTGAGCTTAAGTAAGAGGTGGTCCTTTATCCTTTCTCTGATCCCTCCACTGATTTTTGCCAGGACTGACAGCCCTGTTCAGCTTTTCTTTGGTGGCTTTTCTTCTTTTCTGGGAAACTGCAGGCAGTGTTCTAAGAGAGAAGGGAAAGCAGGGGCAGCAATTCTGTCTGCGGCTCTTCCCTTGACTTACATGATCTGCCTGGGCATGGCACTTCTATTTTTATTTCCCAGTATTAAAGGGTGTATGATTATTCTTTAAATGTTCAAGACATTGCTCAGAGTGCCAAACACTAGATATTTTACTCATATGATATTCAAATAGCTTCAACTAGGGTTAAAGAAGAATTAGAGTCTTATATCTTGTATTTAATCTGTGTTTTTTCCCAACTAGCTGCAAGGGATCTCCAATGTTTAGCAAGCCAGTGTGACTGAAAGCCATCCAGCAGTTCCTGGGGAATGGCAAAGTACCAGAAGGAAATGCCAAAGCCACAGAAAAGAACAGGACTACCACACGCATACTAACTGCTACTTAGTGCTCATGTGTTGCAAGTGACATTACTCTCCTGAGTTACTCTTTGATACAAGAGTTCTTTGGCATTGATATCCATGCTGCATGTACAGCTGCCATCTCCCTCACAAAGTTCCTACAGTCACAACTGCTGCTACTGAAATCCATCCACCACCTCTTTGAGACATCTCTGCTCATTTTGTTCTGCTCTGCACTTTCTCTGCTCAATTTTTTTTTTTTTAAATGTTTTTTTTAACCTTAATTCAGTTCAAAACACACAAGTAGAAATTAACTCTGATGTCTCAGCTCAGGGTAAAAATGCACCTGCATTAAAAATTAGTGACCAGGATTCAAAGCTTGTTGTTATTCTTTACCCAGGGTCTAGCACGATATGGATGATTAATAAGGACACAGTCTAAATTTTTACTGGGACTTTTAATATGGTAGCACAGCTAAAACCAATTTTGAAATGATAAATACTCTTGCATTGGTCACCCTGTTCTTAAAGGAAGAACTGGCTATTAGGCATGACTGAAGCAATCCCTGTGATTCTACTGGTCAAAAAACTAAACCCTGCCATTCTCATGACAGCTTCCTGGTTTTACTTCCAAGGCAAATTACTACTCACACACAAAAGCAGTGATGCTGTGGTCAGGCTAGTACTAATAATTTGGCAATCATGCTCAGGCATGGTTGATCAGAGGGTGGCCTTTAACAGATTGACACTGGTATTATAAAAAGCTCTAAATGGCAGTAAAGATGGCGCTTCGTCCTGTTAAAAATACTTTGCTCCACTTTCATTGACCGCTGCCCCAAGTAGGCATTCTTTTTTTAAAAACTCAAAAGGCCCAAATCTTAAGGTGACTTCAGAGAAATGTTCAGCCCAATGTACATGATAATAGCAAGGTTAGAATTCTTTCCTCTCATTACATGTATGGTAACAGGCCACTAATTAAAACAGCAACTCATGCACAGCTACATTAATTACTCTGTCATATTCACAAAAGAGGGGTGAAATTCCCACATAGTTTTTTTTTTTCTTTTCCCCTGTCAGGCTCTCTAAACTTGAATACCCCAAAAATGGAATGGAATAAAGTGTTAGATGTTTTGGTAATCTTAAAGGAAATACTAGAGGTAGCAATAATTTTAACAGCAGAGCTACCTGAAAGCCTTTCTGCCCCAGCAAGAACATTGCCAAAAGGCACCCATTTGTATACCAGGTGATATAGAAGCTCTCATATCTTAAAGGCAGTCCAAGTCTCTCAATCTAGTGCTCTTATTTCTCCAAGTAAATAGCTACAAGGTGAAATCAAAGCTTATGGTAAGCTATAACAAATGTAACAAAAACGTTGAACTCTGCAGAATTCCCTCCAACACAAGAACTTAGAATCAGGTAAAACTCAAATGTTTTACTGCTGACCAATTTAGCCTAGATTATACATTCCAATGGTGCAATGAAACAAAGATTTATAGCACAAAAGTACTACACATTGCAAAGGAAAGCAAGAATCCTTAACACAAAGAAACCAGACAACAAAAAGACAAGTGCAGGAATCCTTGTGACAGAGAATCCTGGTCTGCATTTGAAACAAACTTTTGAATGGAGAGCAAGTAAGATAGAGAGTGAGTGCCAATACATCCCCTGAAGGCCTTGAAAGCAAAGCAATGCCAGGCTCTGTAAATGATTATATTTTTATGTTAAAGGATGAAAAATAAATTTAATTAGTTCGCAAAACGCAATTTTATTCCATTTGGGTAATTTTCCAATACATTAACTTTTTCATTAGAATTCAGTTTTGTCTTGCTAAACAAAAGGAACCACTTCAACACCTGTGGCAAGAAGAATCCTCTAGAAGATGTGCTGTGCCCCAAATTACTGCAAAAAAATTGAATGCAACTTCTGCACAGTAACGCCAAACAGAGGCACCTGGGGAGACAAGCCCAGCCTGACTGAGCTGGCAGCCAAGGTAATTAGCAGCATCATTCCCACGTCAACAAAAAAAACCCAAAAAAACCAAACCAAACCAAACCCCATGCACAGCCCTACTTGGAAGTAGTAACTAACTAGTAGGAAGCAAGTCCAAATTGCCACTACACTTTTTCTCCAGCCCCTCTTTTTTGCTCCTGTTCCATATCCTCCCATGTGTTTGCTCATTCTCAGCAATCTTGCATGGTGAAATTAAATGCAACACTCTGTTCTTGTAATTAATTTTGCAATTAAAAATACTTTGCTCCATCAGTGCAAAGAGTCATCTATCTACACAGCTTACGCATATGAAATGGCTACACTAGCAAAAAATTTTGTTCTATAGATGGTTTTGCACAACTTGTTTACAAGTCAGTTTATGTTACACTAGTACAATCACAAGAGTTTGATGCAGTTTCTATTTAAATTGCCAGAATGTCGGGTCAGGGACTGTCTCAGCATAACTCTGTTCAGTTTCTAATACAGCATTACTATGATTTACTGAAGCATTGTGGTATTTCTGGAGCAGAAACATATCTGAAAGGTGATTACGAAAAATAGGGACAACTAGGCTAATCTAAATCTGTGTCAATAGGAGATGCAAAAAGGGGCAGGTTGTTTACTGATGTCACTGTTCTCAAATTCTTGTTGTTTGCTCTTCTTCAGCTAAGCAGCCAGTTCAGTTAGGAGAAGCAATAATTTTATTCAAACACAGACTTTAAAAAACTGTTTTCCCTGTTGTCTGCCCATAAAGAAATACAAAAACATGTTCACAAAAAATTTTTGCTATCTGTAAAGACAGCATCACTTGCTTGCATTGGCTGAGTTGCTATACTGCTGATCAGTTATTAGAAACTTAACAATCTCATCAATAACTCCATGCACTGCTCAGAGAAAAAGAACTTTGTGCTTTTAAGTAAGTCACTACCTCTGACCCTGAGTTTTTACATGTCCATGAAATGAGTTACAGTGATCTAAAGTTATAATCTTTAAAGAAAATTAAAAAATCAAAGGAAAACAAATGATAGAATTATACCTAAACTAAAAAAAAAAGACAAAGGGAGGTTTGGAAATACCAGCTCCACTTCCAAGCCAAAACAACCCTCAAGCTAAATACAATTTGGGAACAATTTTACTGTGTTTAACTTAATTATGTTAATCATTTAGATAACTGATTGCAAGAAGTGTATGGCTAGCATCTGTGAAGCAGAGCAAGGAGACAGATGAAAAGCTTATTTTGTCCCTGTGGGACAGGGAGAAAAGAGAGAGGCAATTACCAACTGCAACGCAGGACCACTGCAGGTGGGAGAAAGGCACTGGGAAATTGGATGTGTCCAAACCAATGTTTGTACTAGGTCCATGAATTTTAGACTTGTCTTTTGAAGGCATTTTACAGATTTCCTGGCAAATGGAGTTTCAGGTGTCTGCCAGTAAGGTGGCTCTGTATTATTTAACTGACTCTGAAAGCAATATAGTAATTATCTATCTGTTGAGAGGGCTGCTAATTCCCTGTTCCAGAACAAACTGTGAGGACCCAGTGAATGTGGACATGGCATAATCTCTTCTGTTTTATCAGCCTGGCCTTTATTACAACAACATGCTTTAAAAAAGGGAAAAAAATTATAACTGGTTCCTAGGTTTTATTCAAAACTAAGTCCCACTGGAACAAATTTTCAGAAGTGCTATCAACTTTAGTCTGTCATTAACTCTTCTTTCTTTTTGACTTAAAAAAGGAATTAATTAAGTGTTCAGTTTCCATCCAAGTGGTCCAGTAATTCCAGTTTTATTCAGCCAGAAAGGAAGGAAAATCTTAGTAAGATCTTCTGCTGTATGGCTGTGATTCATAGCTTCACAGTTTGATTATTATCCTTCAGTACTGAGGTGCTGTGAGGGAGCTTTTCAATACAATGCCCCAGCACGATGACCTTTCTTCTATGTCTCTCTGTTCCTTCAGTGCCCCTGATGAAATCAACAACTGGTGTTCACAGAACATTAGAACCACAAAATTACTTTGGTTGGAAGGCACCTTTAAGATCATCTATTCCAACCCATCTGCCATGGACAAGGACATCTTTTACTAGAGCAGGTTGCTCAAAGCCTCTTCCAACCTGGCCTTCATCAAGGGATGAAGAAGCCACTAGGGCAGACTGTTCCAGTGTCTGCCCACCCTTATTGTGACAAATTTCTTCCTGTGTCTAATCTAAATGTACCCTCTTTCAGTGTAAAATCATTGTCACTGCAGGCCTTGGTAAAAGCCTCTCTCCATCTGCCCTACAGAAACTATTCTGGCCAAAGCAAATGGCCCCGTGTCATCTTTGTGTTTTGACTCCTCTGCTCATGATCCATCCTTTATTTACAGTGCAACTCTCTTTGCTGCTTGGCTTTTGTACTTCATGAAGCAATTCTAAATATTTAGGATATTAGACTCTTCTAGAGATATTCTCTTCTCCTTTATTTAAAAAAAAGGTCACAAAAGTCTCAGATGTATTTTTTTCACCATTGAAAAACATTCAGCCATATAATCACTGCCAAAATAGTTTCCCTCGGAACTACAGCACCTTCATGAACGAGACTGGTACATAATTCTATTCTATTTTTTTTTCTTTTTTTCCCTTCTGGATTGTAACCACACAAAAAGTTCAGAAAATGAAAAAATGCCTATAAAAATTAATTCTCTTCCATATCTGAGCAAGAAGCAAATGTCAAAGAAAAATGGTATTTGTCCTTTAGGACTTGTGTGATGGCTAAAATCAACCACAGCACACAAACTCTGAATGCATTAGGATTCAGGTATTTGTCTACATACACACGCACAGCACAGTGAGAAATATGTGCATATCTCTCAAAAGTTCACTATGAGTAATTCTTCAGCTTTCAATTTTGCACCATTCTCTTGTTCCTTCTTGCCAAAATTGTGTGGCTGTTTGCACCTTAAGTGACTTACATCTCACAGCTGCTTTTTTTTCACAGGTCACTGATCGTTGTGCTGGCTGAGAAGGCATTTTAACCTGCAGTTTGGTATTGGCAGGTGCACCGACTGCGTGTGTAATATCTCCAGGTGAAATTTCTTCCCATACAGCCAGTGCTAGGCCAGCTCTGAAGGCAGCAAGCATCAACCAAACTGCAGTGGGTAGGCAGGGGCTATTCATTTAATCTGGTAGAAGCAGCTTTTGGAAGAAACTTAGCAAGATTCTGGCCCAAATGGTGTCCTGATTCCCACAACTTTGCTTATTAGCTGCATACAGGCAGTAACAATGTTAAATCTGCAGCATAATATATCCAAGCCTGTAATCCTTTATAATTCGCCAATAATCCTCATTTTATGGGTCAAAGTGCAAAATGACATTAGGAACTTCCAGAAAGCAGAAAGTTCTGCCCATTTTTTCCTTTGACAGCAGAGATATTCTTTGGTTTTGACCCTAGAGACTTCTCCAGAGGTGCAGAATAATGTAACAGCACTGTGGAGTCTGACCATGCCTTTCAGCTCAGCTCTCAGTTCAGGGTGGCAGGAGCAGTGCTACATAGCTAGAGCTAATTAATTTGATTCAGTCTTTTGGAAGGCTCTCACCTTGCATATAAAACTGTGTTGAAGGTGATTTTCAGGGATCATATTTGCCTTAAAATGGTTCATTTTATAGCACCACATCTTCAAAACCTGATGACAAATACACTGCTAAACAAAGGCTGCATTTTCAAAATTCAAAAGGCTTTAGCCTTCAGGGTTGTACTGACAATACATATCTTAACACTGCACTGAAAATATACTTAGTAAGCAAACCCTTCAAGATACTGAGGATGAGAGCACAGTGGCTGATTTGAGTACAGATTAGAATTCCACCCTGCATCCGATGAGGGAATCTGTGTGTTCTGAAGGACTGTTGTCATTGCTCTGTAGAGGACATCACTGTTTGGTTTTGTTACAAAACATGCTGTTTGATTTAAATAAATATTGTGCGTGCTTAGTCTATTAATGATGCAGAAGAAATGGAGTCAATTGGATTTTCTCCCAAGAATACTGTGTCAGTGGTTTGTGGATTACTTGAGAAGAGGTCATATGTAAAAATCTGGAGAGTAGGCTATACAAACCATTTCTAGCATGTGGTTTTCTTAGAAACTCACACATTATAGCTCTTGTGCCACACCATTGATCAGCTAAACTGCATGGAGTGGAGAGAAAGTGTTATTTAAAGGATCAGTAAGGGCGAAAAAAATCTCCTCTGAATGTCTTCTAGGAGCAGAGAGGACAAACTCAAACCCCTCCTAGTATTTCAGAGCAGAGAACAACAGGACATAAAATGAGAGGCCATCTATAATGGAAACAAAACTTCAGAGGTGATGCCAATAACAAGAGAAACAATCTGCAGTACGTAAATAGCATAAAGGTCTCTTTAAAACAAGCCAAGTAACTGGGCAGACTAAGAAAGAGAGGGCATGCTCCAGTTCAAAAAGGTTAAAAGCAAGCAAAATATTTTTTTTTCAAACCCTAAGAACCAGGAGTAAACAAAGGCTTCGACTACAAAGGTTTCTGAACAACTTCTAGGGGAGATGCAGGAGTAATAGAAGCATTTAGACTTGCTGTGCTCTAGATGACAGAACATCTCCAGCCCTAACTCAGGATTTCCCAAGCCAAACTCATCATGTGCAGCGTAAGACACAGGCAACTACCTGCCTCTTGCAACAATTAGAAATATCTGCTTTTCTAAATTCTCTCTGTTTTCAAATAAATAACTCCTGTGAGTAAAAAGAAAGCGAGAATGAAAAATCATTAATTCTAATACCGCAAAGAGAAAAAAAAATTAAAAAGGAGAAAATTAAGTGTAAAAAGGGCAAATAACTCCATTTATTCTTTCTAAAATTCTTTCTTGGTCACAGAGCTCCATTAAAGAATACTCTGAATGAAGGGGGAGAGGAGAAAGAAGTAGAAATTCAGCAAAATACTGAAGAAACTGGGAAGAGTGAAGGAAGATCAGAAAAGTCATAAGGAGACCCAGCCAAATGAAAGAAGAAAGAACAAATAAGTGCAAGAGAAACAGCACATTCATGCCAAAACCCATTCAAGGTAATGGAATGGTCAGCAACAAAGCACCTTCATTCACGGTACTTTAGTGAGTACCTGACAGAAGCACCACCTATTTGTCCCCAGTAGAAATCAGAAAGATATCATTAAAAAAAGAGGAAGGGAACAGTAAAGATTTACACTGGGCTCAGAGGCTGGAGGAGTGCAATATACTGTGTCTCTGTAGGTGACAGTGCCAGTAAAAACCAATGGTGTAAGAAGCCACATTTTCCTCTGATCTCCTCCAGATGCTGTGCTACCAGAAGAATTGAAAATGAGGTATTAGCTGTACTCAGGCACCTGCCTGAAGCTTTATTAGAAAGCAATTCTACAGGAAAGGCTTAACCAAAAGCTCCACTGCCCATCCGACTAAGGCACAGCTCAGATTCACTGGGGAGGCATCTGTGACTTTGCTGTTCTGGGCATACTCCCAACCTTGTCGCATTCCTATCTCTCCAACAACCACTCAGTCATAAAAATATTTTTTGAAACTTTTCTCTTCCTGGGGAGAATCCCTTAGGAAGCCTCCTTCTTTGTTTCGGGTGCCTGGGTAGCCAGGCCAAGGGACCAGGGCAATTCCCCGCATGCCCCTGCCAGCCTCCCTACCCACGGAGCAGCACGTGCTGCTGACAGGCACCAGCACCCCTGGGCTGCAGGGGTAAAGCTGGCCCACTGCAGCTTTACAAAGAACAGCTGGCTGTGGGCAACCACCTGGTCAATAGTGATGAGCTCTAAATGCAGCCCATGATTTCATTCACCAGAGCTGAAAGGCAAAGGGAAGACGCTGAATGACTTTATAGCAAAACAAACCATTTTGCTTTTGGGTCACTGGAGTGCAGTGATAAAAGACAGTAAAAGCCCAGTGTACCTTCTACATGGTAGTTGTCTCATGATCTGTTACTGATGCAACAATGCTTGTTTTATTCTTGATAATGAAAGAAAATCTAATTCACACCTGGCAGCCCTGCTGGAAATCTCACTGGAGAGGGCAGAAATTAGGTGGGT
The DNA here is from genome assembly GCA_013397115.1 of Edolisoma coerulescens. Lineage (NCBI taxonomy): Eukaryota > Metazoa > Chordata > Aves > Passeriformes > Campephagidae > Edolisoma > Edolisoma coerulescens. Next base: position 6,233 of record VWZW01002478.1, on the reverse strand, counting down.
ATACAAGGTCAAAACGGTATTTTACCTTGCAAAAATGACCTTTCTGCACTGGAAAGCAAGGGGTGCAGTGAAAGTATATAACCACTGAGAACACCCATGCAGGTCCACTTAGGTGGCATCAAATATTCACACTTGGCTATTCCACCTTCTTCTATGACAAAGAGAAACATATAAACAGAAAAAATTATGTTGCATCACAAATTCTGCTGGCATAAACTGGTTTAGCTCCATTCAAAAGAAAAGGATTTTCCCACTTAGAGTAGCTAGCTGTTTACATTTTATCAACAGCCTCTGAGAACATTGTTTTTCTCTCATTCAGAGAAGATGCTTTCAACATGCTTAAGACATGTTCAACTTTCTTACTTAAGAAATCAGCATTCTTCTGAAAGCCATTCAGAAATAAAGGCAGGAGAAAGGCCTGCCTGATGAGCTAAAATCTACCAGCATCATTACTAATTAAATGTACAGCTTCTTCAGTGGCATACGGCTATAAACAGGATTAAGACCAAAATGGGAAGCTGTGGTAAGAACACAGTTCTAAATATAGTAATAATAGTTCTAAAATGCAGTAGGGCATGACACATATGTGTGGGAAACTGATTAAAAGATGGAGTCAAATGCAAAGCCTCAGCCCATGAAAATCTGACAAAAATTGCACCTACTTAAGGAGAGGAAAAAGATTTTTGAAAAATATTCATAAAATTGTGGCGGAGAGGGAAGATTTATTCTACCAAACACCTTTTTCATCCTTGCATAAGAAAATAAATAGTTCTGTGTTCAGGGCGCTTGCCCAAGATGGAGAAGACTACAGCACAACCTTCCATTCTGATTAATTCTAGACTAGGCTTTGACAGCACCTCCCACATCCCAAGAGACCACCTTATCACCCAATTAATTCCATGTGTACAGTCAAATTAGTCTCTTGCAAGCAGCTACTGCAGCTTGTATTTTCTGGAAAAAAACATAGTTTCAGCAATGTGATCTTCTTCTCATTCCAAAGTATCCATATTGTGAAATTCCTAATCAGCTTTAATTATTTACCTAAAGTAACAAAAATTAAAGAAAAGCTGCATGCAAACTGCATTAAAGTCTTTTGGATTAGGCCCAAGAGAGGGTGAATTCTTCCAGGCAGAGAATGGCCTAAATAATGACTGAGGTAACAAAGACTTCATGCATCAGGAGCAGAATTTCTCCTAATCATAAATAATAATTTTAGATTTAAGGCTACAAAGTGATTAATAGCAGGAGCCAGAAATATATTCTTCCATTCAAATACTTGTTGAGCTTAAAAACCCATCATCAAAATTACCTATATTATGTAAAACACTGAATAACCTGAAGCACTCATGTGCTGTACTTCATTTCTTAAGACATTTTATTCACTGAGGAATGCAAAAAGTTAGTTCTGGGTTATCAAAGCCTATATCCTCTTGGAAAAACTGCATTTCAGATATCAAAGTCAAAGAACAAGTAAGGATCACAAGGGTCGACTGCAGACACAAAAAAGCAGTTTCACGCTCCTCAGATGATTTGTAAACTGCTTCTCTTCCCACTTCTGGGCCAAGACTCACAGGCCAGAAAGCCTCTAGGGTCAGCAAGCCTTAAAACGACCCCCTCCTCAGGACACATTTTATCCATTAGATTCTGATTCAGATGCAGTGAAGGAATTACACAACTTTCAGCACTGTTCTGCACTCAGTCCCTCACAGTATGTATTGATAATGCAACAAAATATAAAGTCCATTTTATAATATCCTTACCAGATATGATTTGATCTTTTTCACATAAGCTAACATGGTACAGCTACCTGCTGCTTCTAATAGTTCAGATATTGGGGTGTTCACAGCAGAAAGGACTGAAATTGCCACGTCCCTGGCAATAATTAAGTACATTTCAATAGGCACTGCTGTTGCTATTCATAATTTTGTACAGGTGACGTTTTAGTTATTCCTACTGTTTGTGGAGCAGTTTTCTTCAGACTTCAGCCACGTACACTCTGTACAGACAGACAAGTCTAAAGGCATAATGGATAACTGTCAAGTATATCCCTCTCTGTCTCTTTCCTTTCCATTTCCCCATACTTCAAACCATGAGGTTTGTGATGGGATTTTGTATAACTCTCCCTTCATAGTTTAGCTAAAATCAGAGTGGAAGGAAATTCAAGATAGAGCACTTAACTGAATCTGATTTATCAGACAGGACTATTGAAACACCTCTTGGAAGACAGCAGCTCTTGGCTCAGTCCTCATGTATTTTACAGGAATATCAGTACAACAAATTGACTTACTGAGTTTCCTGATATGACAACTCATTCAATCAAATCCTTCAGACAAAGACATCTGCAAAGACAAGCATACTACATCAAGTTGTGCATTCCACAAACCACAGACAGTAACGCCTGCAAACAGGTTTACAAGAGCGCAACTCGACAGCCTCATGCTGCCACAGGGGGGAAGATGTTAAAAAATACCAAATATTAAATAAATAAATATGCCCAGCTAGTGTATTGCAATCAAAATCTTTCTCTTAGTCAGGCAGATTTCCTGTACAGGTCGAAGAGGTATAGTAACCATACATTACTGGCTTCAAGTCTTACACACAGGAAGCACTTTGCTTGTCAAGTGAGGTAATACATTTTTAAGTTGCAACCTCATTTACAAAGGAAGGACAATGTAATATATATTCTGAAAAGTATTGTCAGTATCAAAAGAAATCTATCAGTTTTGTAACAGACTCGTTACAGTTATCCCTTTTAACACACACATTTGCTACCACCATAACTGATTTCTCTCTCGTCACTGTAGCTTGGACAGAAGCAGTGTCAGTAAGTGCCTCTAAATTTTAAGTCCAGTAAGATACAAATCAAAGTTTACTGTTGATTTGCTTTTAATTTGTTGAGCTCTATGTTTCATCATTTCTACATGAATCCTTTAGGCTTCCTCAAGCAGAGGCTGTTTCTTTATCTTTCTGTACAACTTCCACCATAAATTTGAGTTGCAATAAACATCAATGCTAAATGGATGAGATATTAGCAAAAGTTTTGACCAATTCATTTTTCTGTGCATCCATTACACGGTAAATAGTTGTTAAAATTATTGTGTACAACAGAAAGAAGCTACTGGTTTTTAGTTAAGTGCATTCTTAATCAGGCAGGCTGCCTTTAGGACTTGAATTTATACATAAAGGACAAAATTTTCAGTGAGCACCAAAAGCCTGCACCAACACAGAATTTTGAATAAAAACCTGCATGCACACTGGTATGAGGAACATATATGAGGAACAAAGGTCTTCATACACATACATGAACAAAGCAGCACAGAACAAATCCCTTTTCTTTACAGATCCTAAAATGCATTTTAAGAAATGTGCTTTGATTTAGAAAAAAATACTGGACTTAAAAATGGAACTGAATCATGGAAATCCCCTGGCTTCTGTACGCAGGACATTTTGTGGCTAGGACATCACAACATTTAACATTCTGAGTATTTGGGAGGGCAAGAAGATGACTCAGATTGAAAAATACACTGCTGACTCAGGTACAGTTCCACCTGAGATCATATTAAATACTACAAGAATCAAAATAAAATTAAAATAATGAATCCTCTGTCTAGTCTTTTTCCTAGGTGGACTTTTGGTAAATACTATTGTAAGTCAAGCACAGTCTCAGATATGCAGCTGTGGTGAGGGATGACCACACACCACACTCAGGGCCTGAGCCTGGACCTTGGACCATCTTTGTGAATGTCCCCAAGCAATAAATTGCCTCTCTCTTTCAAAGGAAACAGTGCTCACACAGATAGTCAAGAACAGAAGATGGTAAATTTTAAGGTCACATTCTAGAAGGCATTAGCCACCCTGATATTTCAGAAAACAGACTTTATGCACATCCAAAAGATAGTTAAAATCATACCAGTGTGGTTCATGTGTAAGCTCAGTACGTTATATATGTCTAGACAAAACCTGCCAGATTTCTCAGATTACATTTAATTCAAGCTGCCAGGCAGCAATTTTCTTTGGAACTATGGTATGAGTTGTATTTAATACGAAAATGCCAACACACCAGTAAGGAAGGCACTGCTAGTGGCATGACTTCAGCCTTGCTAAGTGGATTGTCAGACCTTTGGCACCTTACAGACACTCAGCAGTAAGTGGTGAGCATCTGCACTTCCCTCACACGCACTGAAGGGAAGAGGCTGACTGTCATGGCTCCTGGGAGAACTGGCATCTTATCGTGTAGCCTGCATCTCTGAATTTGGAGCCCTCAGTCTCATTCTGGAGCCAGAAAAGTCTTTGTCCTTAGCACAAGGTAGGAAAAAGGAGGTAATTTCTAGTACCCAAAGGCAAAAGGTAAATTTTGCACGCAGTAATGGGGTACTCCTCTGGGTCTACCCTCCTGGAATCCCTTTCCCGGCACAAACTTTATCAGCTTCAGTGAAGACGGGCACTCAGTTAAGCCTCCAGAAAGCAGTAATGAAGGAAGAGATCTTTAAGGCATATATAATAAAATGTACTTGTCATGGTTGTTTGACTGTATACTCTGATAATGATTTGAGGACCAAGAAGGATTTTTTTTTCACATTTTCTTTTTTATTAAAAGCTCTCACATTTCACCTTTAAGGCATTATTGCGAATTTTATCTTGTTAATTGACTGCTCATATGACAATAATTTTACACCGCATTAAGCAATGTTCTAATTTGTTTTAATGCCCTCGCTTGATGGGGAAAAATGCAGCATACACAGAAATAAACTCTTTTACATATCCAGTATATATCTTGTCATCTGGTTGTAGCTAAGAAGCAGGAGAGAGAAATAAAGGAGGAATATATGTGCAGGAGAGAATGTGAAAGGCAACATGATAAACTGTCACATTGAGAAGAATGGTGAGAGACCAGTCCATCAAGCATCAATTCTACATTTTTATGTACGTGATGAATGCTTTCTGCTGCTTCAGTTGGGCTGAAAAACAGCAAGATAGAAGTAAGAACCTGATTAAACACATGACTGAATATACCGCAATATAGCAATGACAGATTCAATGAATGTGTTTCTCTCTATTTAAACACGGGAAGCATCTTTAGTTTGTGTGTATGACTAGTAAAGAATCAGAAACAGTGGAAAAGAAACAGTTAGAGCTGCATCTCCAAGCAGCACAGTGACTCCCTCCATGGCCCCAACTCAACCACGAAATCCAGGAGGCACCAAAGCAGAGGGCATTCTCTCTCTGACACATTTCTTCTTCTTCCGTAGGGATCTGACTCCATGCTTGGCTCCATTATAGTTCATTAAACTGTAAGTTAAGAGCAAAAAAGCACTAAAGGACCCATGTCATGGACACTCCATGTTTTCTGAGAAATCTTAGGTTTGGAAGTTTTTTGTATCCATTTTCAAAAAAACCCATCAGCTCAGGCCTTTATATATAATATTCCGCCATAAAAACCATAATAACAAGAATATTTGTCCTACTTATGTACACTAAACTATACTAATGACTGGAAATTGAATGGCACAAATTGAACTTCCAGCTGTTTGTATTCTTCTTGGTGGCTCTCAATATTCCCAGAGGTACCATTTGGAGACTTTCCTGTCACTCACTACTCTCCTCCAGAAGGTCCAATGAACTGCACAGGTCAGTATTCTGTTCTTCAATTAGAAAGAAGATTAACATCTTCTCATGACCTGATCTGACTTTTATTGCTGTACCAGCATAGCTACACACCTCAGAATACTGTACTTTGAGAGAATTGTGTACATCACTGAGGACACAAAACACTGTGGAAGGACTGAGATAAACTATAGAGACAAAAAAAAGCTAAATGATAACTGGATAGGTCAGATGCTGTATCATTCCTTATTGAACAATAGCAAACAGAACCTGTACTTCTGATTTGAATTTTTGTGGTCAAAGTGGCAGTACTTACTGACATATATAATCCTAGGTAGGTGAATACATATGTAAATTCATATATATATGTGTAATATATAAATATGTGGGTACATATAAAAAATTCATAAGTACTACCAAATTTCTGCAATGTTTACACAAGATATTTTCACTTCAGCTGCTCCTACACATTATTGAGCTAATATGTTCAACAACAAATATCTCAATGAGAAGATTTTTTAAAAATCACACAGGGAATTATTTTTTCCCATGGACTTTAAATTACTCAATGCAAATATAAGCATGATGCTTTTAAGCAATTTTTTCATTTAAAAAAAGAAAAAAGAAAA